>JACEFZ010012318.1:110000-150000 GCA_014155875.1 Cepaea nemoralis | reverse complement strand
AGCTTCGGGCGATTTGGCAGCAGACCGCCTTGCGTCGATGTTTTACGAAATGATATGAGTGGCCAATCGTTCAAAAAGCAATAGCAAATTATCGAACGTAAACTTGCCAAGATTAACAAAAAAATGCTGGTGTTGACTGCGACGTCCTGTGCAGGATACGCAACTAACTAACTTATTATTATTATTATTATTATTATTATTATTATTATTATTATTATTATTATTATTATTATTATTATTATTATTATGCTGTAATTATTATCGGGCGACCGCTGTAATACAATGGCTAGCGCACTCGTCTGTGTGTCCTCTTTATTTCAGGTTCAAATAACCTGTAAAGGGGGGGGGGGGGGGGGTTTAGTTTGTGATTGTACAGCTCGTGGGTCGACCCACCCTTCTGTAATTCGTACCGGAAACTATTTTTTGAGGTAAGACGATCGGGTACAAGACAAATACCAGGAACGAATAGGTGAAGTATTGATACTGGCGATGGATGGGACATACACTGAGAAAACACGAGAATGGTATAGGTAGAAAGGCATTCATCTGGAATTCACAGGACAAAAGAAAAAGATGAAGAAATAAAACACCCGGAGAAGAGAAATAGAGGCAGAAATAATAGAAGGGAAAAGAAAGGACGGAGCTGCATGGGATAGCCAAGGATACAACGGCTTCGGGTGAGCTGGTTCAGGGTCTATCCGTAGTTGGGGGATAGAGGACGAAAGGAGCAGAAGCATAAGAAAAATTCCCGGCAGGAGTATGCTTAGTAAGATGGAGATAGGAATGTTTCGTGTGGAATGACTTGCCTCGCTTTAGAGGTCATATATTGCGAGAATTGTATTGATATTTTGCCCTGGCCATGCGGGAGTGCGGGGGAATGAACATTATGATAGGCTGGCAGGGAATGCACCTATTGGTAATAAATTACTACTACTACTACTACTACTACTACTACTACTACTACTACTACTACTACTACTACTACTACTACTACTACTACTACTACTACTACTACTACTACTACTACTACTACTACTACTACTATTGCTACTATTACCACTACTACTACTACTACTATTGCTACTTTTACCACTACTACTACTACTACTACTACTATTACTATTGCTACTATTACCATTACTACTACTACTACTACTACTACTACTACTACTACTACTACTACTACTACTACTACTTACTACTACTACTACTACTACTCCTACTACTATTGCTACTACTACTACTACTACTACTACTACTACTACTACTACTATTGCTACTACTACTGCTGCTACTACTACTACTACTACTACTACTACTACTACTACTACTATTGCTACTACTACTACTACTACTACTACTACTACTACTACTACTACTACTACTACTACTACTCCTACTACTATTGCTACTACTACTACTACTACTACTACTACTACTACTACTACTACTACTACTACTATTGCTACTACTACTACTACTACTACTACTACTACTACTACTACTACTACTACTACTACTACTACTACTATTGCTACTATTAATACTACTACTGTTTTTGTTGCTATTGTTGTTGGTGTGTTGTAGAAGCAGAGGCCAACCAAAACGACAGTTGGCACTTTGAGGACATCCAGGGTGCGAAGATGCAATAGGCATTGGAGCTGACAAAGGATTCAGAGTCTTTCCAGCGAGTAATGACGAGATCAATGTCTTGAAAAGAGTTCACTACATTATCATTATTATTATTATGATTATTATTATTATTATGATTATGATTATTATTATTATTATTATTAAAGAAATTAAATATCTATGAAGTATAATCACAGAATATGGCAGTATAGAAATAGAAATCGAAATCATATGTCAAATAGCGTGTGTGCTTGTATAGCAACTATCTCCCATATTAAAATATCCAAATATGCCCATATCCGCTGAACGACATACTGTATAATAAATAGTACAATCACACAAGCCCTATGCTGCCTATATCAGACTCGGATATTTTACAAATCACACTTACGCAAAATCAACACCTGCGAGATGTGATAGATGCTTGAGGAGAGCTGTCAACTTAACTATACTATACAGAGTAAGAGATGATGTTATCAAGCAGACAGTAGGATCAATACTGTGTGTCACATATTGAAAGGCAGAATATCAAATGATGAGACCATCTCGTTAGAATGCAACAACATCAACTACCTGCACTAGCGCAACATTAAAGAGGATCTAATACGACAGGAAGAGGACGCCAGAGAAGAAAATGGATTAACGACATCAAAGACATTGTATAATCACACTGAATGACACTATCCAATGTTACCCATCGGGCCCTGGAGCACCAATTATTCCTCCTCACGACGCTTGGCGGCAAAAGTGGAAGATTATTATTATTATTATTATTATTATTATTATTATTATTATTATTAATTATTATTATTGCCTGCTCCGTGGCGAAGGTTTTACGGACATAGTTCGTAATCCCGTATACCCGCGTTCGAACACAGCTTCGGGCGATTTGGCAGCAGACCGCCTTGCGTCGATGTTTTACGAAATGATATGAGTGCCAATCGTTCAAAAAGCAATAGCAAATTATCGAACGTAAACTTGCCAAGATTAACAAAAAAATGCTGGTGTTGACTGCGACGTCCTGTGCAGGATACGCAACTAACTAACTTATTATTATTATTATTATTATTATTATTATTATTATTATTATTATTATTATTATTATTATGCTGTAATTATTATCGGGCGACCGCTGTAATACAATGGCTAGCGCACTCGTCTGTGTGTCTCTTTATTTCAGGTTCAAATAACCTGTAAAGGGGGGGGGGGGGGGGGGGTTAGTTTGTGATTGTACAGCTCGTGGGTCGACCCACCCTTCTGTAATTCGTACCGGAAACTATTTTTTGAGGTAAGACGATCGGGTACAAGACAAATACCAGGAACGAATAGGTGAAGTATTGATACTGGCGATGGATGGGACATACACTGAGAAAACACGAGAATGGTATAGGTAGAAAGGCATTCATCTGGAATTCACAGGACAAAAGAAAAAGATGAAGAAATAAAACACCCGGAGAAGAGAAATAGAGGCAGAAATAAATAGAAGGGAAAAGAAAGGACGGAGCTGCATGGGATAGCCAAGGATACAACGGCTTCGGGTGAGCTGGTTCAGGGTCTATCCCGTAGTTGGGGGATAGAGGACGAAAGGAGCAGAAGCATAAGAAAAATTCCCGGCAGGAGTATGCTTAGTAAGATGGAGATAGGAATGTTTCGTGTGGAATGACTTGCCTCGCTTTAGAGGTCATATATTGCGAGAATTGTATTGATATTTTGCCCTGGCCATGCGGGAGTGCGGGGGAATGAACATTATGATAGGCTGGCAGGGAATGCACCTATTGGGGATAAATTACCTATGGACAAGAGAGAGGTGGTCGAGTTCCTGTGGGACCAAGTGGAGAAAGCGGTGAAATTACCTGTGCACCCGTATGTGGGGAGGATGATATGGCGGGGGCTCGGCAGGGGTTCTGGACGAATCTCAAAACCGAGAGGTATGGCTCTTAGCTGGTTGTTGAACGAGGGGACGGAGCGCGCGTGGTAATGTCCTGACTGTAGTGATGTTGGTTCTTAACTCAACTCAACTCAACGACGGGCAGGGTACTGGCCACAACATTGTCGTTCGGTCAAGCATTTATGCACTTTATGGGGTTGGGTTTCTTTTAGTCTGCTCGCTTCGCTTTGACCGGACAGTTTTGAGAGATCCTGCCAGCAGCCGGGCTCCCGCCGAATGACCTTCTGAGGCCATATTAATGTTTTCCTTTCGCCAACAAAGAGGGAATGTGAATGGCGTACTACGCAGGAGAATTAGAGCAGATGCGGGAAGAGTTAGTGTAGTGCGTGAGAGATGTGAGTCGCGGTAGCGTGGTGCCTTACTGACGGTCTTGGGTTCGAATGCGCATCTAAACGGATTACAAAAATTGGCCTTGGCTGCCAGGTCGATTCGGCCCAAAATGAGCACAAGGGACTGTCATTGGGAAAAGGCCAACAGCTGTGATACTGACCGCCTCACAGGTATGATACTGACCGCCTCACAGGTGTGATACTGACCGCCTCACAGGTGTGATACTGACCGCCTCACAGGTGTGATACTGACCGCCTCACAGGTGTGATTATTTCCGCCTCACTCACCGAGCGCCGGTGGGTCTAGCACCGTATTCACATTGGCACGTCCTTATCTGGAGCAATTCCACGCAATCAAGAAAATGCCAATCATCATGAGACCCCATCTGACCCATTCCTACCCGACGAACACTGCGCTGTTTAGGACTAACTCGAAAGAGAGCAAAATTAGAGTGAAGATCAAAACTCACACAAAACGGATCTCAGTTGTAACCAACGCCGAAGAAGCGGTTGAACGAGGCCGAATGTTTATATTTTACCCCCGTAAATACTAACTAAGCTGAACTGACCCGTATTCTTAGTGCGCATTAAGGTGTGCAAAAGGTCCTTGATTTTACATTGTGTTATTATCACTGCATCTACTAGAGGCCACTAACTCCACGATCGTTCAGCTCGGTTCAGGCCATTTATCCCTGGCTATTTATCCCTGGTGTACGACGTGGACGAATGCCAGAAGTCGAATATCATCATCATCATCATGTGTCATGTCGATAAGCGTGCACGGTTATGTTTCGACATATCAAATAATTATCAAAGTCGTATATCATCTCTGTAGTTTTGCACCGGGTTTTATCCCATATGGCTCGGTCTCTTTCCGTAGCACGGAAAGCGTCGCACAAAGCACGAATTCCGTAGCTTTTAGCGACGACCCACAGGAGTCTCCGAAACATTTAACTTGTAAACCGAATGGCTTGCCCGGAATCGAACCAACAACCTTCGAAACACGAGTCAAACGGATTGACCACTTCGCCACAGAGAATCCTTTACTTTTGTGCCTCCCCTTTATTCTCTTCCCCCTCAATTTTGCCAGTTGTCACCAAGTTCTCCAGTTTACTTATTCTCATAACATGCCCAACAAATATTGACTGTCTGCGTCTAATTTCTCTCATCAGATTACGGCGCATCAGGTGTAGGGCTCCGTAAAACCAACTGGCTGGCGACCCAGGTGTATAGACCATCCCTTGGCACGCGTTACAGCAACTTTTACCTGTATATAACTCTGCAACATGCACCTGACGAGGTGCAGCGAAATATGTCAGGCAATAAATCGTGCAACATAATACTTGTGGCTTCTGTGTGTACAGTCAACCATGTCTCACTAAAGATACATCACGGACAGACAATCCCGCATTCAACGCACTTGCACAACCATTAAGGTCACGCCACTCGTATCCAGTGATCACCAAGAGAAAATCCATAATTAGCGCTTTTGTCTCACCTGGGGATTAAAAAAGGAATCGATCTTGTCTCATTAGCATCGTTTGCCATGAACACGCCTGTCATTTATTTTTCTTCACAATAGTTTCCAGTAATATTTTTCTGTTCCAATCTGCCCCACCCACACCATGGTTACTTAACGTGTTCTCTCTGAATGTCTACGTTGCCCCTGGCTGTCTGGGTAAATTTTGAAAAGGGAAAGAAAATACTAATTAAGTTTCCATTTGTGGGTTGTCTCAAGTTTTCATAATTTATTTGTTTTGGCTGTTTTCTTTTCTTTGATGTTGTTGTATATAGTCGACGGCGTTGTAAATATTTCATTTCTATTGCATTCTTTATGCTCACGCGCTGTCTTTGAAAAGGAAATTGAATGACTCCCCAACAAACGAGAAGAATTGGCAAGCTTTACTAGAACATCAGCACAAGTAATGAAATGAACGTTGCGGACAAAACCTTTGTCAATACACAAACAACAAAACACACCGATACATCTACATGAAAAACACCACATGAAACACACACACACACACACACACACACACACACACACACACACACACACACACACACACACACACACACACACACACACACACACCTTGGTTGGCAGCTGGTCTAGGATCGAAGCTCCGACAGGACAGTTAGAGCATTGCTCTGCTGACCCGGCAGCTTCTGCAGCTTGTCTTGTTCCAGATGTATGGGTGTTAACTTTCCTCTGGAGTGAACTGGGCAGGCCGAGAGAAGGATCATGCTGCATGGGCAACACATGGTTTCTTTATTTTAGTCCAGGCTTTGTGCTATGGAGAGGCAATAACTCCATCCCTGGTCTTAACTCGCCACCGCCATGGATCATAGTTATTAAGCCTTTTTGAAGCACAATGTACCAAACTATCGTCTGTCAAGACGGAAAGGTGCCAATGAATGAAAATGGAAAGCCCATATTCCTCATGATTTCCCAAAGTTTATGATGTTGTCCACAGACAAATGCTTTTGAATAATCCACAAAACATGAGAATAGAGTTACATTAATTTCTCTGCACTTCTCTATTATTAAACTCATGTTGAGAATGTGATCTCTTGTTCCTCTTCCTTGTCTAAATCCAGCTTGAATCACACTAATCTCTTCTTCCATTTTCTTACGAAGTCTTCCCTTTATGATTTTAGTAGAACTTTACTTGCATGACTGATCAGGGCAAGAGTTCTATAGTTAGTGCACAATTTCATGGTCCCTTTTTTGGTATTGAATGAAGATAGTTCTCTTCCAATCTTTTGGCCATATACCATATTTCCATATCTTTTTACACAATGCGTGACAGATTTGTATGTTTCCTTCCCCTCCCACTTTAATTAGTCCAGCTGGTATCTCATCACATCCTGGTGATTTACCAATCTTGGGGTTCGTTATTGCCCATGCAATTTCATTTAATGAGGGTTCAGGTTCTGTCTCCGCTGTCATTGGTTCATGTATCTCATTCATATCCTCACCATCATTCATATCATACATTCTACTGCAGTACTCCTGCCATCTTTCTAGAATTTGTCTAGATTATGTTAATGTATTTCCCATCTTGTCAAGACAACATTCAATTGAGGTTGAACATTTCTTAATGGCACACTACTGAACGTAAAGTTGCCTAGAAGGCCCCCCTGGATCTGGCCAACAGATAAGTAAACAATAGCACGTGCAGGCCAAACTAATGATGCAAGTTGTCTAATGGAGGCCAAGGCACACAGAAGGAAGCAATGTGTGTCAAGTTGGTCGAGCGTAGAAGCACATTTGTCCTACGCTGTAGCGTTACCGCAATGGTAGGGTGACAAGTTCACATCTGTGTAAGATCGTAGCTTACAATGTTTCAGTTGCCTGCTGTAGTCCGGTACTGCTGCTTCAGTCTGGTGGTCTATATATGGTCCAACCATCATGTGACATGTCGTTAAATGTGGGCCATCGTGGTTCGATATCTCACGCCTTCAAAATTGATTCTGGCCATGTCCGTGTTCTTGTCCCGATATTACCATTTTTCCCAGCAGCCTAGATGTTTATCTGTGTGTCTTCCTCTTGTGCCTTCTACGTGAAAATTTTCAGTTGTCCCTAAGTTTCCTTTTCATTTCTCCTCACAACCTGTCCACAAAATCTTGACTACGTCTAATTTCTATTATCAATTTGACGTGTGCGTCTGTTTCTTTCATAGCTGTCTGATTTATTTGTCTGTCTGTCCCGGTGACTTAGATGCATAACCTATGCAGGGCGTCATAATCAACCCCATCATTTATTGGCTGTGATCTCTAGGACATTTTACGTTGAGTAGTTTGCCATTGTTTTTTGAACGACCGACAAGCATCACTATCATCATCCAGTATCTTGCCGGCTGGCGTGGGACATCATGCTTCTGCACAAATTGCGATATCTGACAGCATGGGTCAATTCATGTGTTGACTACCTTCCGTGCCATGATACAAGATTGTCAAGAATTTTTACACGCTGTCTTCCCCTATCTCTCTATCCACAAATCGTTCCAATTTTCACAACATGTTCCAGTTTTTATCTTCTCATAATGTGGCCAAAACATGATGATTGTTTCTTTCTGATGTTTGTGACAAGTTGTTTTTTCCGACTCAATTTCCCTCAAAATGTCCAGATTGCTCATATTAGTTGTCCAGTTGATTTTCATCATTCTTCTATAAAACCACATCTCCAAGGCTTCCGGGGATTTTTTCGACAAGTATTCATTCATTCATTCATTCATTCATTCATTCATTCATTCATTCATTCATTCATTCATTCATTCAGTGGCATGTCCTTTGCAAAACCTCGCTCCCATAAAAATCTTCCGGAAAACTTCTCGCTCATAAGCAAGATGTCCCGTGTCCGATACACCCTTTTGGAGATCATCTTTCATATCCTGCACCCATCATCTCTTTGGCCTTCCTCTTCATCTCTTCCGAGCCATACCATTGTGAAGATCAACTCAAAGCGTCCAGCTTCCAAATGGCCCGTGGCTAATCTCTAACCCAATATGTCGATATTGTGAAACAGCCTTCACTCCCCCTCCCCCACCCCACCACCACCCAACACAACGCCAATTTATGTTCCAGTTTTATTGGCATAAATGTATTATTGCCTAAAACTAACAGGAAAACCAAGTATTCAAGCCGCCTGCCCTTGTTTACACTTCTTACTTGTTTGGTTGTCACCGAAAATGAAACAAGACAAAACGTACAGGATACACGAAATGAAAGTTATTGTCTACAAGCACGATACACCAAGAAGCTAAGAGTTCCAACTGTTTGTCATAAAGCACTCCGCAAAAACATAACACATGCATTAAGTCGGCATTAAGTCAAACAGGAAACGGCAATTCTCTCGTCTGCGAAATAAAGTAGTCCGTGTATGCAAATTAGGCCACGTGACCCGTGAAGAAGTCCTTGCTCGGTGTGGCAGACGTTCTCCGGGGACCAGGATTGGTAGGGTTAAGTTCTCACGTGAAAGATCGAAGTGAAATACTGTATTGTACTGCTTGCTTTATGTCCAACTCAAGTGAACGAATCGAAGTGAAATATTATTTGTACCACTTGCCTTATGTCCAACTCAATGTGTGGAGCTACCATTGTGTAGTGGTTACTTTACTTGCCTGCTTGTTCGGAACTCCTGAGTTCAAATTCCCACTCGATTTAGGACTGTTTCATTATCACATTACCCCAGGATAGATTCAGCATCACAAAATGGCTGCAAGGAATTTTTTCGGGAGGTAACATGAGAATAAATCAGACCAAATTTCACTCGGTCTACCATGGTGAAATTAAGTTTAAGAGACGAATTCATACGCATGTTTAGGTAGCACTGCAGACAAAAATGGCGAAATAAATTCAAACACGAATTTAGGGATCACTGCAGACGACGGTGGAGAAATAGACTGAGGTTTTCAAACGAAACTGTTAAAAGAAAGAAAAGATTAGATTTCATTGTACTGGTGAATAAGTGGTAGTCACAAGAAATTAAATCTGGTAACAAACTAACAATAGTTAATTCTAATATAAAATCGTTATTGCTGTGTGGATCACAAACACGGACAGCGATTGAATCAATCGCTGATCGACTACAAACTTTCAATGAAATTGTGCCTGAGTAGATTTGTAGGGCTAACATGAGATTGGAGAACATCGTGACCAGGAAGCATCAAAGGAAGGTGGAGGCAGTGGTAGACCATGAGAAATGATGCTGGTTGGATTGAGACGGTGGCATGGAGGAGTATCATCAGCAGAGTTGATCTAGAAAATCAAAGACCGAGATCTGTGGAAAGACTGAACGCCTACGTCAGCTGGCAGGACACTTGATGAAGTGCAGCAGTTACGGAAAGTCGCTTAAAAAGATTAATCATCCCACGTAAATTATTCAATTAATTCTTCAACACCTTGCGACGACATTATTTCACATGTTCATCTCACTCTAAATTGTAGTCACTAATTTCCACATTTCAATCTGGCTTTCTTGCCGGACTAATTCTAAATATTAATTTTCTAACAGACGCACTCTTGTAGTCGAAGTCACCGGCTCACAACTTTTAGAATGTTGTAGAATATCGCTAGTTCATTATATCGATGTCTGTTTGCTATTCGTCACCAGGCGCACTTTAATTCCAAAGTGACGAACGTGGAATCTCGAGAAGTAAATTCAGTACTCGTATGTTTGGCTGTTGCCTTCATCCTGGATTTATTCATAATGACTTCTGAAGGTGTACAAGGAAGAAGATGAAGAAGAAGAGGAAGAGGGAGAAGAAAAGATGTTTCACAATGACGGGAGTGAGCAGATTAATCTGATGGACTTTGATTTTGTATGTTTGTTGTATGGACTGGTTTTGTGTACACGTGTTGCTGGCAACCGTTGATGTATGGTGTACAACAACAAAGCCACCACATTGTGTACACTGTCTGCGGTATCTTCCGTATTTTAACTTGTGTCAACGAGACAGACACACTTGGTTAAAGTTATAAATCGGAGATGATAAAGAGTTTGCGAGAGATAAATCGTCATGCAGCAATAAATAATTGCGCATGTTTGTCTGCAGGTGATATCTCTATCAAAATATTGTGCTGGTTTTCCAATTTAAAAAAAAAAAGAACGTTACAATACAGAGTTTCAGGTAGATTAACAAAATGGAATACATAAAACGGAGGACATTGCAGTGGCCAGCCGTCATCAGCAAACAACAAGACAGCATAACAGCACGCATAAAACTGAATTGACATAGCGATGACTACACAAAGGCATGGTGTTATGGAATTATGAGAAACAAATAAAGTAATCAGTTGCAGGGTTTGCAACAATTAGTAGATGCGGTTGTTGCACACAGTGAACAGCTAAGGTTAGAATTGAATTGTAAGAAGACACAGATTATGGTCGTCACTAGGAAGAAGGAAATACCACCACATAATATACAAGTAAATTGGAATACAAAGGTACCTCGGATTACGAACGCCTAACGTCACGAACAATTCAGGTTACGAGCAACAACTTCGAATTTTTTTTTTTTTTTGGTCTCCAGTAACGAACAGTGCCTCGGGTTACGAACGAAGGCGAGAGAGAGAGAGAGAGAGAGAGAGAGAGAGAGAGAGAGAGAGAGAGAGAGAGAGAGAGAGAGAGAGAGAGAGAGAGAGAGAGAGAGAGAGAGAGAGAAGGAGAGATAAGGAGAGAGAGGTTTAACGTTGGAGACAAACGATAGCGTACAGTACAAACACAAACAAGGCCACGCAGTACTAATATCGCTTAGCGCTATACTAGTATCCTAGTTTTGCACGCGTGCGCAGCCTCGCTTTCATTGGTCTTACTACGCAGCAGTATAAGATTTCTTAGAAGTGGCACTGTGGTCAGTTTATCAGTTTCATTATTTTTCTTGTTAACCCATCAATTAATAGTTCGAAGAAAGGTAGTGGTGCTGCTAGGAAGCAGAAAAGTATAACAGTGGAGGTAAAGAAGAAAATAATTATGAAACATGAAAATGGCGTTCGTATGTGTGTGTGTGTGTGTGTGTGTGTGTGTGTGTGTGTATGTGTATGTGTGTGTGTGTGTGTGTGTGTGTGTGTGTGTGTGTGTGTGTGTGTGTGTGTGACATCGCTAATGAGTACAGCATGGCAAAATCAACCATCATAAGGGAAAAAAAGATTCACTCAAATCAGTCGATGTGGCCAAAGGCGTACCTAAGCTGCAGAAACAAAGACCTCAAAATTTAGAGAAAGCTCTTGATCTGGATTAATGAAAAGCAACTTACATGAGACAGTGTTAGTGAGGCAATAATATGTGAAAAGGCGAAGCTGTTGCACGGTGATTTAACATCGAAATTGCTTGGTACAAGTGCTGAGACTGACGATTTTAAAGCCAACGAAGGCTAGTTTAAAATGTTAAAAAAAAAAAAAATGACATTCATAGTGTACTTAGGCACGGAGAGGTTGCACGTTCTAACGAGAGGCAGAAGCGTTCAAGGTGGAATTTTATAAGATCATCAAAGAGGAAGACACCGTTCCACAATAAGTCTTTAATTGCGATGAAACCAGCTTCTTCTGGAATAAAACTGCCAAAGAGGACCTTTACCACCCATGAAGAGAAAGCACTGCCAGGGCACACAAAAAATGACGGAAGGCTAACTCTGCTGTTCTGTGCCAATGTAGGAGGTAAGATTGTGTCCTTGGGCAAAAATATGGGCCTGGAAGTCGATGGCAACGACTTGGAGGAGCTGATTGAGGACCACAGTGAAGAGCTCACTAAAGACATTAAAGGAGGAGCAGTCGTCCGATGATGAGGAGTCAGTGACCGTTAGAACTGCCAGGATTAAAGAAATGTGCAGCTAGTGGGTAAATGTCGAAGACTTCATTGTGAACCATCATCCAAACAAACTTGTTACTAACAGGACAGTGACGGTCTCTCTGGCTGTGGGGTTACAACACTTTCTCTCTGTAATCCCGTTTATCACGCAGAGTCTCGTAGCGGAGCGAGAGCTGAGGCGGTTCGACCCCCGCTGGTGACTTGCGGGATACTGAGCCGGCCGCTCAGAAAGCAATGGCAAACTACTGAGCGTAATCTTGCCAAGAGATCAACATACAGCTGAAAGATGCTGGTGTTGACAGCTAAGTCCTGTAAAAGGATATGCTAAAAAAAAAAAAAAAACAGGACAGTAAACCTGATGAATGGTAACGCGATGGCCCACTTCAGAAAGATTCTCCATGAAAGGAAGCGACAAATTACCCTTGATAATTTCTTGGTGCAGAAAGATTCCCAGTCGACTGCCAAGAATCAGCAACAAGAAACTTCTGAAACTAATGATTCAGAATAGCCAAGAAAGTGACAAATTTCCCAATGATCGTTTTCTTGGTAAGGGAGAAAGACTAAGTCGTTTTTAAAAAATTTTACATTTAATTTATTTGTTTGTTTTCTTTCTCTTTATTTAATACACGAACTACACGTATTCTTTGCCTTTTGTCGAGTAAACGACCAGATGTTAATAAAAAAGAACGATTCTTTCATATTGAAACGCACTGTCTCTATTTCATTGATTTCAATGTTTCGGGTTATGAACGTTTCGGGTTACATTCTGAGTTCTGGAACGAATTAACTTCGTAACCCGAGGTACCACTATATTCTTAAACAAGTGAATCGGTACAATTATCTCGGAACAGTCATAACATCTGCTGGGAGATGCCTTGAAGAGATTAGAACAAGAATTGCCATGGCGGAGTAGCCTTTTGCTGGATGTAAAACATATTGACCAAGAAAATGATGTCGTTTGCAACGAGAAAAAGTGTTGACGTGCTACATAGAACCTGTATTTTGTATGGATGTGAAGCGTGGACAATGGGCAGAAACGCTGAAAAACATCGAGTAGCCATGGGAATGTGGTTTCTGAGGAAAATACAAAGAAAACCATGGGCAGTCAGAAAAACCAATGATCAAGTCCTACAAGAAACAAATAAAAACCGTAAATTGATTAAAGAAATTATACGTAGACAGTCATGTTTATTTGGATACGTTATGAGAAGAACTAAAATGGAGAACTTGGTGACAACTGGCAAGACTGAGGGGACAAGAACAAAGGGAAGACAGAGAAGTAAATACCCGGATGGCTTGGCCACGTGGTATGGTCGAGACAAGAACACTGAGCTAATCCACGTCTGGTGATCGAGTGAGAAGGCGAGACATGACCGCCTACGCTTACCGGCATATCACATGATGATGATGATTCAGTTGGGGAACATAGTGCTTAAACAGAGGGGCTTCAAATCTGAATAATTGTGAAATATAATGTTATAATACACATATAATAAGTTATAATAGATATAATATGTTATAATAGATATGATATGTTATAATAGATAGCTTAAGTCATAATATATACGGTCTGGCTGTGTAACCACATGGGGTGTAACTTTTATAATAAAACCAGTCGATACACGTACTCATTAAACTATCATCATCATCATCATCATTATCATCATCATCATCATCAAGTTCCCTGCCAGCTGGCGTAGGCGTTCATGTCTCTCCACAGATCTCGGTCTTTGGTGTTCTGGATCAACTCTGCTGATGATACTTCTCCATGCCACCGTCTCAATCCACCCAACATCATTTCTCTTGGTCTGCGTTTGCCTCTCTTCCCCTCGATCTTTCCAGTTGTCAGGATGTTCTCCAATGCCTCTGTTCTCATCACATGACCGAAGAAAGCTGTTTGTCTCTTTCTTATTGTTGTATATAGTGTTCTAGTTTCATTAGCCTGTTTCAGGCAATCATTGTTAGTTACTCTAGCAATCCAAGGAATTCGCAACATTCGTCTCGGGAATCACATCTCTGTTGCTTCCAAGTTCTTCCTAATTTGTTCATTTACATTCCAAGATTCATACAGACGTGGTGCATAAGATACGAGTACTTTTCATTTTCTGAAATACAGCTTGTGCTTGCCATATTCTGTTCTTAATCTGTTATGCATCTTCCACCTGATGTTATAAATTCTCCTAGGCATTTAAAATTCTCCACTTGATTAAGAATGTTTCCTTCTATTTCTATTTCACATTTTGGTGTCACCATTTTTCTTTGATACTGTTTTCTTGTTATTCAATGAGAGTCCTTTCTTTGCACTCTGTTACTACAATGGACAACAATTGTTGAAGATCGTTTGCATTATCCGCCACAATTACCGTTTCAATGTCCAACAAATGTTGTAGGTCTGTTGCATTATCAGCCACCAATATTGTGTCATCTGCATAGCGTATATTGTTTATAATATAACCTCCAATTAGTATTCCTGGCTTCTCTTTGATCTCTATCATTATTACTTCGCTATAGAGAGGACCGTTGGCTTCAAAAATAAACCTATACGTTTACAAATCAAATTATACCTTTTAAACCAAATCATGAATTGAGGTCAGCATGGCCGAATGGATAAGAACGCGTGTTCTTAAACATACGGTGTGCTGATGCCGAGGTAGGGGGTTCAACTCCTACACCTGACAGTTGGACTAAAATATTCACTGCTCGTCCTTGACTTTAAGCAGTAAATTACAAGTACCTCTGAAGTCGGAGTGGGTTCGCCTAATGGCGAAGAACGCCAATAATAGGGAAAGCTAATACACAAGCAAAAATCAGTCCAATGAACTAAAAGTAGTAGCAGGAGTATGGACAACGCTTGAGTTCAAAACGAGTAAAAAAATAAAAACATGAATTTACAAATCACATAATAAATGTACACACCCAGCTATAACTTTCCAAAGGAAACCATATCTTTACAAAGAAACCCTACATTTACACACCAAACTATACTTTTTTTTTCTTTAACCAAAGCATAACTTTACACATAAAACTAACGGGTTCAACCCCTGTCAACTCAGTATAGAAGGTTGGCAGGTCAACTGTGGTCCGACTCTCTCTAATCTGACAGACTGAGACACAGAAGATGGCCAGTCTGTGAAAATGACTCGTACGCAAGTATGGTATAAGGTCCCTGAATCACTATAGACTGGTCGACAGAGACTAGTGGATAAGATACACTCTGAAATTTAGAGACGGAGAGCTTATGGACATGCTCCGAACTCTGTGATGTCGGTTCCTAAATCAATCAATCAATCAATCAATCAATCAATCAATCAATCAATCAATCAATCTGAAATATAGGAGTACAAGACAGGTGTCGTAGTTAACGAGCCCGCTACCTCTGTCCTATTAATATGCCATCCAGTCATTTCCCTAAACTTGGCAGACGATAGTGCACAATCACACACTATCACCCTTGACTAATGGTTAGCCACAACAAGGAGATCATTGTGATCATAAAACATCTGTATTATTTCAAGGACATGAATGCTTTTATTTTTGTTCTACTGTTTAATGACGTAGAATAACCAATGGGCTTAGAGTACGGAACATTAATATAGTCGTCTCATCACAGGACGCCACGCAGACAAGGAAACACCACACACAAAATCATAGATCCAACATAGGGTACTTCAGCCAGTTAGATTTGTGCAGGATCCATGTAGATCCTCTCTTAAGAAATGTCTCGAAGGTCGCTGGTGACGTCGAGATCTCCAGCAAGACTTGGTAACAGTGACTGTAGTTACAAGTGTCTTTTTGCTACGCCCTCTGGACTTTTACCTGGTCCACATGGTAATTGTTCACAAACTGGATATTTTCCCGGTGTCAGCAGGGCATTATTATTGCCCTTATATGTCCCTAGTCTTAATAACATCAAAGTCTAGTATTGGGTAGTGGGTTGTGCTCAATCTTCAAACCTCAAATCCCGAAACAACCAATTAAATCAATGTGATTATTGCTCGCTGGACTTTACGCGCATGGTGTGCCTTGCCAGATCGAGAAGGCCTGATCATTCGGGGCCACATGGACTGACGGATGCCAGTCACGGCGATCGGGCAAATGTTGAGCCATAGCCTACAATGGGTGAAGTTGTGATATTCTAGTATGATAATTTGGTCGCGTTTAGTGTGAGCCGCATGGTCAAGAGTTTACACACCCGCCTCACACGCCAGTGATCCGGAATTCGATCCCGGGTCCAGTCAGGGATATGCACTACCGTTGAGCTCAAACAAGAGTGCTTCCAATCCGATGTGGACAAGGCCCAAGGTTCGTACCGGAATACGATCAGCGTTGCCAGTAGTGGGTTATGCTCAGTCTTCAGAGTCTAGTATGGCCGTAGTCATACACCTGCTGATTTCACACAGCTACTAATAATTGAACTTCCCCGGCAGAAATGCATCAAACATACAACAAGTTAGAAGTTATAGAGGAGCTGAGTAAAACAGCGACCACTTCCTCGATGGAGCAAAATTTAAAATAAAACTTAAGAGAGCTTTCTATACTAAGTTACAGAGATTACACCCAACATATAACTGAGAAAAACTACAAGAAATTACAGTCAAAGAGAAATTTACAGATGAAATGAAATGTAAACTTGAAACTCTGCAAAACCAGTTGGAGGAAAGCGTTGACCAAACTTGGTTGAACATCAAGAATACAATTCAATCTACCGCAGAAGAATGTCTCGGTGTGTTAACCACGCATAGAAAGAACAGATAGTTCAATCAAAAATGTGAAGAAGCAGTCATTAGGAAAAAGAATGCCAGACATTTATGGTTAAATGACATCAACAACATCCAAAAGGAAGAGCAATATAGAACTGAATGTAAAGAGGCTACAAAAGTAGTTCGACAGCAGAAGCGAGAATTTCTGAGTAAAATAATCAAAGATATGGAAACTAATCACCAGAAAAACGAATCCAGAAAGTTTTTTAAATAACTGAAGTCAATGAAACGAAGGCACCAACACAACACATATGGTTTAAAAGACAAAAAATGGGAATATGATAAATACCAATGAGGAAATGTGCAACACATGGAAAGAATGTTTTATTGAATTACTAAATTGTGAAGCACCAAGTAACATTTTCCCACGGGAAGAGGTTCTAAAATGTGAACCACAAATTGAATAACCTGCATTTGAAGAAATCCTATATTTAATCCATCCATCCATCATGTGCCATGCCGGTAAGCGTGGGCGGTCATATTTTGCCATTTCACTCGATCACCAGAGTCGTGGATCAGCTCCGTGTTCCTGTCTCGACCATGCCATGTGGCAAAGCCATCCAGGTATTTGCTTCTAGGTCTTCTTCTTGGTCTGTTCCCTTCGATCTTACCAGTTGTCACCAAGTTCTCCAATCCATCTCTTCTCATAACATGCGCAAAAAATTTTGACTGTCTGCGTCTAATGTCTCTAATCAGTTTACGATCTTCGTTTGTTTCTTGAAGGACCTGTTCATTGGTCTTTCTGGCTGTCCATGGTATTCTTTGCATTTTCCTCAGAAACCACATTTCTACAGCCATCAGATGTTTTTCAGCTTGACTGCTCATTGTCCAAGCTTCACATCCATATAAAAGTACAGGTTCTATGTAGCACCTCAACACTCTTTTTCTCGTTTCAATTGACATCTTTTTATTGGTCAGTATGTTTTTCATCTTGCTAAAGGCTACCTTAGACATGGCGATTCTTGTTCTAATCTCTTCAAGGCATCTCCCATCAGATGTTATTACTGTTCCGAGATAATTGTACCTATTCACTTGTTGAAGAATATTCCCATTTACTTGTATATTACATTGTGGTATTTCGTTCTTCCTAGTGACGACCATAACCTGTGTCTTTTTACAATTTAATTCTAACCCTCGTTGTTCACTGTGTGTAACAACTGCATCTACTAAATGTTGCAGGTCCTGTTCATTGTCTGCAATCAAGACTGTATCGTCTGCATATCTAATGTTATTGATGCATCGTCCCCCAATGTTGATTCCTTCCATATCTTCAATATTTCTGAAAATACTTTCACTGTACAGGGAAAACAGATCTGGAGACATTACACATCCCTGTCTCACACCTCTCTTAATAGGCTGATATTGGCCTACTTCATTATCAACTCTTATGGCAGCTTGTTGTTTCCAATATATGTTTTTTACAAGTCTAAGGTCTTTTCCATCAATTTGTAGATCTTCAAGCATCCTTATCATGTCGACATGTCTCACTTTATCGAAAGCCTTTGTGTAGTCAATAAAGCAAAAGTGTAGACCTTTGTTTACTCCTATAGATCGTTCAATTACGGATCTCAGTAAATACACAGCATTTACTGTACTCTTTCCTTCTACAAACCCACATTGTTCTTCTCCTATTTCAGGTTGTATTTTCTTCCTAACTCTTTGCATGATAATTCTTAGCAAAATCTTCGTGATGTGACTCATTATACTAATTGTTCGATGTTGATCACATCCCAAGGCTCCTGATTTCTTTGGGATTGCAATAAATACAGAATTACATAATTCATGAGGTATATTTACAGTATCATATATTGTATTACGCAGACTGGTAACTTTATCTATTCCATATTCTTCTAAAGCATTAATCATTTCTGTTGTGACACTGTCTGAACAGGGGGTCTTGCAAGATTTCATATGGTTAAGAACATTCTGAACCTTCATCTTCAAAATTGCTGGTCCTTCATTATTATTTTGAACATCGTAGTGTTCGTCTCTGTTGTCGTCATAAAGGTTTTTCACGTAATCTGACCATACATGTAAGATCTGATCGTTTTTTATTATGATTCTTCCATCTTTTGTCTTTAGGCAGCCTGCTGATGTACGTGTTCTTTGATTAGTAAGCTATATGTAATCACACGATTTAAAAACAATAAGGCAACTGGGGCTGATGGAATTGCTGCTGAATTTATAAAGGCAGGTGGCCATGCATTACATCTAAAGCTATACGAACTAATAATAAAAATCTGGAGGACAGAAGAATTACCCCATGACTGGAAAGAGTTATTATTGATACTCATCTTTAAGAAAGGAGACAAGTTCCAATGTGAAAATTATAGAGGAACATCACTATTGTCCACAAGCTATAAGATACTATCCGCAGTATTACTAAATAGACTAAAACCATATTCAGAATACATATTAGGTGACTACCAGGCGGGTTTTAGACAAAACAGATCAACAATAGATCAGATATTTATCTTACGACAAATAGCCGAGAAAAACTGAGAATATAAAAGAGATCTCCATAACATTTTTGTGAATTTTAAAAAGGCGTATGATAGTGTCCATAGGAATAGTCTATGGAATGCTATACAGGAATTTGGAATACCAAGGAAGTTAATCAACATGACCAGACTATGCATGGAAGATACGTATAATATAGTAACATATAAAGGCAGGAAATTAGACCCTTTCCAAATAACATCTGGCTTGAAACAGGGTGATGCACTATCGCCGCTACTTTTCAATTTGGCTCTAGAGAAAGTTGTAAGGAAGGTAAAGGAGGAATGTACTATTGGAGGAACATCCAAACTGCCTGGTTATGCAGATGATACATATATTATAGTGGGAAATGAACAAACGACATTGGAAATATTGACTCACTTAAAGGAAAAAGCCCAACGGATGGGGCTGGTTATCAACCAAGATAAGACAGAATATATGGTAATTTCAAGAGAAGGAATGGTTAAAAACTCTGGCCACATACAAATAGATAATATGACCATTAAAAGAACGGAAACATACAAATACCTGGGTACAATCTTCAACTCCTCTAATATCATAAGGGAAGAAATACAAACTGGAATCAATTCTGGAAATAAGATATACTATGCACTACAACATCTATTAAAATCAAACGCGCTATCTCGTAACACCAAAATCACAATATACAAAACACTGATCAGACCAGTTGTGCTGTATGGCTCTGGAACCTGGAGTACTGTCGCGGAATTCTTGGAGTTGTCCATCGATGAAAGACTGTCGCGCCATTCGTCTACAGGCAGCCGCCATTCTTTGATGTTGGGGACAGACTGTCCTGATGAGAGTCGGCAAGATCTTTTGTTGTGGGGGAAAAATTCCCCAGATCAAAGCGGGACAGCCGGCCGGTTGTTTACATCGAGTCGGAAAAGGAGAGGAAAAAATAGTTTCTCGACACCTAGTGTCTAGTCAGATTTGTGACGTCATTCAGACACCGTTTTAAAACAGTCTGGACAAACACCTTTGGCGGGAGTCGAGACCAAATGTTGTGAGGCAACAAGGACGTGTTTGATGTTCCTGTTCTGATTATGGAAAGAGACCACGGTGTCTTATGTTGATTTACATCGGCGGACATTTGTCCATTGTGTGATTTAGTGGTCTCGATTTCAGACGGGAATAAATATATGGTATTTAATTAAATAGACCCAAATTAGATAATTCTTACGAATTGAGTGTAGTAATGTGCGTTGTGAGAACTTATTATAGAAGCGTCGGCAGTAAACAGTAAAGTGACAGTAAACATTTATTTTACTGTTCAAGGATTATCAGATCACAGAACCTTTAGTGACATATTAGTTACACTGTGTATGTCGGATTCATGGTCAGTATTGGACTACATCCACCTTTGGTGACCAGGCATCCGGACTATCCAAGAGCCACTGGAGGAAGTCGACACCTGGCCGAAGAGACGCATCATTTGGTGAGGTCCTTCTGTACATGATCTATGGTGCTCACAACAGCACTGTGATGAAAGCAGACTTTGATCCTGAGCTGTTCGGTCTGATTCTGCATACACCCTAGCTTATACGACAGAAATTCTACACACACACTTTGCACATACCTGACACTTTTCTTTATTAAATTAATTTGTAAATTTGTTAGAAACTAGCGTTGTGTAGTATGTTTTGGAAAATAATGAGAGGGGGCATGGTCCAGTGGTAAGAAGAAGAAGAAGAAGAAGAAGAAGAAGAGAGAGAGAGAGAGAGAGAGAGAGAGAGAGAGAGAGAGAGAGAGAGAGAGAGAGAGAGAGAGAGAGAGAGAGAGAGAGATTGATTGATTGATTGATTGATTGATTGATTGATTGATTGACTGATTGTATTTAGGAATCGACATCACAGCATTCGGAGCATTCCCATCAGCGCTCCGCCCCCATCCTCAACAGCCAGCGAAGAGTTCCAACACTATTAGTACCAATAGCAATCTGATTATATGTCCATCTCGCCTTTCCTCTGAGAGAGAAAGAGAGAGAGAGAGAGAGAGAGAGAGAGAGAGAGAGAGAGAGAGAGAGAGAGAGAGAGAGAGAAAAGAAGAAGAAGAAGAAGAAGAAGAAGAAGAAGAAGAAGAAGAAGAAGAAGAAGAAGAAGATCAGCAATTGAACAGTTCTCATAAGTTCACACCAGATAAGTCTGTGGTAATATAACTGCCCATTTCGGCCATCGTGACAACAATTTCCCGACGAATCCCTCCATTTAACACTGAAGGTCACACAAATTGCTGATTATCCCTGAGCTGGCTGACGTAGAGTATATCTAGCAGTCCTAGATTCAATTATGTGTGGAGAGGACTCACTTCCACAGCATGCGTAGAGTTCATGCGTTGAGAGGGTTGCAATTCTTATATTGAGTAATGTTTGTAGTTCTTACAGACGCCTTACCTGTATGAATCAACTGCTACTTAAACTAAAATGCACGCTAGTTATGACAGTTTAGCATTCAGTGACTCAAATGCGTTTGTCCACTAAGCAGAACCAACATGAAAATAAGGAGAGATTTGAGGGGAAGTTTCCCTCTCTGTGGCGCGTATTCGTAAGCTGTAGTCTGATTGGTGGTGGACATGTTTGCCGGGTGTGTTACTGGCTCGGTGACTTAACCGTCCGCTTACAATAAGAGTTCCATTAACAATGCCTTCTTGTGGCTAACACATACGATAAACAATCAAGTTACACCCTATTACGCCATCTCTACAATATGGAGTAAATAGAGATTTAACTCATTGTAATGCCAAGTATTACAGGACTTGAAACATATTTGAATTAAGGCTGGGTATGTTTTTGAGCCTATGTCCGTCACGGGACAGGGGTCAACCCTTGTGGTCATGGCTAGTGGTTTCTCTCTACACTGCTATGCTCTGGGTGAGTTTTGGGGTCAAAATTCAATATATTAACATTGCTTGTGTAGGATAAAACAAGGTTATGCCTTGACTCACGTCCTATGGGTCACACAAACGATAAATTTACAAGCCACATCATGTACACAGCTCACTATAACATTGGAAACGTAAAAAGGAACGCTAACACTCAAGCAAAATCAGATCAGTGAACTCAGTAGTAGTTTAAACTTCTAGTAGTAGAAGCACTTGTGTGGATTACACTCGAGTGGAAGCGAGTAAACACACACACACACACACACACACACACACACACACACACACACACGCGCGCACACACACACACACACACACACACACACACACAACAACACCAACAACAAAAGTAACGACTAAATTGGTCAGGACTCCAAAACGACATTCAATGAGACACAGAGCTATCGGAAACAACCATGCGATGTGGCTTCTGTTAATGCTCAGGGAAATATGCGCTAGACTAAATAGTGAATGGTATATCAAGACTTGCCGGCTTCGTGGCTTAGAGGTTAGCGACTTGTCTCCGTAATCTCGTATACTCTCGTAGGTAACGTAATGACGGTGAGAATCAGCAGTGGTTCGAATCGCATCGGTAACTTACGGGGTATGTGAGCCGGCGGCTCAGAAAGCAATGGCAAACTAATTAGCGTAATCTTGCCAAGAAATCAACAGACAGCTGAAAGATGCTGGTGTTGACAGCGATGTCCTGTAAAGGATATGCAAAACATTTTTTTTTATATAAAGACTTGACACCTGGGAGACTGCTGCTAAAGACCGTAATTCATGGTGTACATCATTACATAAGGCTGCAGTCACTTGTGAAGCAACCAGGACTGCAAGAGCTGTTAAGAAAAGGCTGGACAGAAAAACCAGTGCTGGAGATCCTTCTTCTGGAACGTCAAATATTATTTGTCCACATTGTCAAAGAACATTTCGAGCCAAAATATCAGCTATCTTAGAACTCATGGCTCCATACTGTGAACCCCACTGGATGAAATGAATGGTCATCATCATTCTTGATGGACAAACAACATATCAAGACTTAAAATTGCTATGAACTTTTCCGGAGCTTGAGATAAACGAACAGATAATATCAACCGTTAAAAGCGCGATAACAGATAGATAAAAGTGCAAACATGTTAAATCAAGGTTGAGAAAAAAAAAACACGAACGGTTAATGGCAACGATGCAAAAATAAATAAACATAAATTATAGGCCTTGATAGGGCGATCTCCTGGCAAATGAAAACAGGTCTAGAAATAATGACATCTTGAACACTACCTGTCATAGACAATTATGGTTTTGACGTAATTACTGTCTGGGTCAAATATAATAACGGAAATTATAGTAGCGGCAGGGCGTGACACTGGTTTGTGTGCCATAAGACATGTGGGGTCTTCTTCTTCTTCTTCTTCTTCTTCTTCTTCTTCTTCTTCTTCTTCTTCTTCTTCTTCTTCTTCTTCTTCTTCTTCTTCTTCTTCTTCTTCTTCTTCTTCTTCTTGTTCGTCGTCGTCGTCTGTATACAACTTTGGTTGGGACGTATGCGTTGTACAGCAAAGCTGCTACATACGCGTTTTTCATGTGATAATTCACTGAGCATCAAATCTGCATCAGTTGTCATTCGCAACTGCGAGCGCTATCAAGAACAAGTCACATGAACCAGTTCAAGAAGCCTGATACCGGGGGAGGGGGGGGGGGGTATGGCATATGGCAGGTGGCAAGTAAAATACCAGTAGACACTGTCGCGAAATGTGGCATTTACACCCCAGAATATTTTTGGTTAATTTTTGATGGACTATGTAGATAAGTTACAGAAGAGGGAATGAAATTCTCTATCATAAAGGATTCTGGGGCAAGGTAGTACACCCATGGTACAAGACATAAAAATACGAGCCTGTGCACACGGACATGGTCTGTTAGCTACGCAAGACTGACCCTTGACTCTCAACATGATATAGAAAAATGTTAGTTACATGCAAATAAGTGATTAAAATAATATGGTTGCCGAAGGGCAATAACTCGTTTCTTATTACTTTCTTATACATTAATGATTATTAACAAAAGTCTGTAAGCACAATATTTCAGTTGAGTATATTTAATTTATATTACTATTTTTCTGTTATTTTTCTAAGAATAAACGACTTTTATGTGTTATTAAGCTTAATTATTTACAATAATATTCAACATATATGGAATTTAACATCATGATTTCAACTCATTCTTTTTTCTAAAGTTACAACAATGATAATTGTTGGACTGTGAAAATCCTAACCCTACTGTTTCTCTTCACAACGTAGTTTTTGTACATTATGTAGCGTAAAAATTAGGTATTGCTATTCAACTCTCTCTCTCTCCCACTCACTAACTCTCTCACTCGCATCACAGTAATGTTATATTATACATGATAAAATCAAGTGGCATACAAAATGATAAGATGAGAATAAACAAAAAAAAAGAAAAGTTAGTTAGTCGCAGTTCCAACTTCACAGCAACGGGTCGTCTCCACAGTATGGAATGGCATGTTACAGGACAATCAAGTGGCATACAAAACGATACCTCGTAATATGAAAGATGAGAATACATAAAAAATATGGAATAGCATCTTACATGACATGCGTGGTCTCAACTCTCTCTCTCTCTCTCTCTCTCTCTCTCTCTCTCTCTCTCTCTCTCTCTCTCTCTCTCTCTCTCTCTCTCTCTCTCTCTCTCTTTACATACACACACGCTCACACTCATTCACTTTCTCTCTCTCACTCACACTCACTAACTCTCTCACTTACTTTACAGTAATTTACATGAATTAATTGTATGCATGTTAAAATCAAGTGCATCAAAATGATAATATGAAAATGAGAATACACAAAACAAATGGAACAGCATGTTAGATGGCATGCGTGATCTCAACTCTCTCTCTCTCTCTCTCTCTCTCTCTCTCTCTCTCTCTCTCTCACACACACACACACATGTACATACACACACCCACACACAACATACACACGAAAATACACACATATACCCACGCACATACACACACATACACAAATCCATATACTAACGCACACATACTCACATAACACCCGAATATACACTCCCTCGCATACACTGCATGCATGCACACTTACACACACAAAGATATACAATACATACACGAGCACACACACACACACACTCATCCATACACACATATACACACGCACATGCATATAAACGCATATAAACACATGAACGCACACCTTAACACACGTACAGACATACACACAGAGGCACACACAGATACACACATGTACACACACATATACACCCATACACACATCTAGACATGCACACACATACATCACACTTTCTCATGCACTCTCTCATTCACCAACGCTCTCTCTTTTACACACTCACTCGCTCTCACACTCACTCATTCGCGCACATACACACATACCCACAAATTCTCTCTCACTCACTCACGCTCCGTTACTCACTCATTTACTCGCTGACTCTCTAACTCACACTCACTAACTTTCACACTCTATCACACAGACAGCCAGACACACAACACACCCACTCTCTCAGATTCACTCATTCTCTAACTAAATCTCTCAAACATATGTCCACACACACTAACTCACTTTTACACTCACTCAGGCACACGCGCATGCATACTCTCTCACTCTCACTCATACTAATTCTTCCACTCACACTCTTTCTCACTCACTCTCTCACCCACTGTCTCGCTCACACACATACAGTGAAGAATGATACTGGAAAAATGATACTAGTAGGTGACTTATGGAGGCATATAGTCGGTATGAATTAAGTATTGAAAGAGTTTTCGGTTGAATGTGTAGGGACTCATTGGTGTTTTCAGTTCTGGTGGAAGGCTATTCCACAAGTGAGCAACAGAATATACGAAACAAGTTTTGTATAAGTCCAATCTAGGCTTTGGAAGCTGTAATAAATTTAAGCACTTACTGTTCATTGCATTAGACTGAATTAACGGTAGAAGATACTCTGGGGTATTTTAAAATATAATTTTATTCACTAATTTGGCTTTGTTAAAAAGGAAGCGCTTTTGAAGTGGTAGAAGTCTTAGATGGCTGTATAATTTATTACTTTCAACGTGCTTTATGCTAGAAACTAGACGTATAGCGCTGTTTTGAAGCGAACACAATCGTTTCATATTAGATTTAGGGCAACCATCCCAAACTGTGGAACAATAATCGAGAGGTGATTGGATATAGGATGCATAGAATATATTTAATGTGCTTTCATCCAAAAAGTGCTGAAAGTTGGTAAACTTTTTGTGCTATTCTCTTGGTAATGACGTGAACATGAGGGCTCCAGTTTAAATGTCTGTCAATTAAAAGACCTAATGTTTTATGTTCATTTACATTAATTATAGGTAACGTGTCCTCGTGGAGCTCGAGCGGTGTCCCAGTTATGGCTAGGGTCTATAGTTTTTGTCTGGTCGTTATTAGCATGGATTTGGTTTTGTCGATGTTGATTAACATGCGATTTTCATTGCTCCATCTACTAAGGTTGTCAAGTTCGTTTTGTAAAAATCTCTCTAAGTCACAAAGGCTCTCTTGACTTGTGTAAATAGTACAGTCGTCCGCAAATAGGTCACACGAAGTATTGAGGTATAAAGGAAGATCGTTAATATACACTGCAAAAAGCAGCGGACCTACTATTGAGCCCTGAGGCACACCAAAATTAAGTTGTGTGGGTCTTGATAGACAGTTATTGAAGGACACTACTTGTTGTCTGTCAGATAAAAATGACGTAATTAGGTTCACCATATTGGTGCTAGTCTTCGTGTGTTTTAATTTTCTAATTAAAATATCATGATCTACCATATCAAAGGCTTTTTTAAAGTCTACAAATACTGATCCCTCAAATGTTGATATTGTTGATACAAAGATTCCAGTTATCGGTCATTTTTGTAAGGGCACTATGGCAAGAATATTTAGGTCGAAACCCAGATTGACTGTCAATTATTAGATCGTTGTTAATTAAATGATGTAGTGTTATTTTATGCATGTGTTTTTCTAATGGCTTTGATAGCGACGATAGTAAGGAAATAGGTCTATAATCACCCAAGACGCTAATACCAGTTCAGCCATTTTTAAGTAGAGGATACACTTTAGCAACTTTAAAGGAAGATGGAAAGTAGTTTTTGGACAGGCACTGATTATATATGAACGTTAAGGACTCACTAATAATTGGTGCAGCACACCGAAGAATTCTATTACTGATACCATCTAGGCCTTCTGAATTTGTTGCTTTGAGATTCGAGAGATATTTATATACTTCTGCAACAGACATCAAGGAAATCTCAGGGGGAATTTTTCTAGAGCACTTCCCTTCACAGAATGATGACAGTAAACTTAAATTACATAATGAGTCTGGTATTGAGGACTTTAGATTCTCTATTTCTGATTGAAAGAAGTAATTGAAATCCTCGCATGTTATAGAGTTTGGTATTGCTGACTCTGAAGCGTGTTTCTTGTTGGTTAGCAAGTTAATAGCTTTCCATATATTTGTGTTATTTGATTTATCTACAATCAAAGTTTTGAAAT
The DNA here is from genome assembly GCA_014155875.1 of Cepaea nemoralis. NCBI lineage: Eukaryota > Metazoa > Mollusca > Gastropoda > Stylommatophora > Helicidae > Cepaea > Cepaea nemoralis. The sequence continues at coordinate 122,056 of JACEFZ010012318.1, read as the reverse complement.
GATCTTTCTTTATCCTACGAATTTCATATTTAACTTTATTTCTTAGTCTGCGGTAATTGATAAAATCTTTATTTTTGTGTGCTGTATCTCGTTCTCTCATGATTTCGAGAACTTCGGCTATTGACCCACGGGGACTTATGTTGATTCTTGACTCGAACTTCTTTGACTGGCACATGTTTATCAAATACATTGTAGACTGTCTTTGTCCAGTAAGCTAGTGCATCATCCGGATCAGGAAGTTGGTAAACATATTCAAGGGCTGCAGTTTTTAAGTCGTCTAAAAATAAATTTTGGTTGAGAGCTTTAAAGTTTCTAAATTTGATGCTTAAATGTTTACTTTTAGGAGGTTTGAACCCAATTTTCGACCATGTACAACATATTGGGTAATGGTCACTAACTGAACTAACAGGAACAGAACATTCGGTAATATTAACTGGACAAGTAACATATATATATGATCAATTATAGTTGAGGAGGTGTCTGTAACTCTTGTGGGACGATTTATTAGTTGTTTGAAATTGTAAGATAGAATGATATCTTCCCATGTCTGGTTAGATTTAGTAATATCTATGTTAAAGTCACCTAATGTCATGACTTCTCTACCTGCTGTAAACACTCTATCCATCATTGTAGTGAAACAGTCATACCAACTATACCCAGCACAGTGATTCCGATATAGGTATCCAATGAGAAACAGTTGCTGGCTGACTGGCTTCACCTCTAACCAAACACATTCTATCTCTTCTAGCTCGAGATCACTTCTACGGGAACAGTTGAGAGAATTGGAAATGTATACATCAATACCTGTCTCTAATTTTTGATTTGCGTCTCTTCGAATTACTTTAAACCCCTTAAGAGAGATTTCAGAGTCGGTTATTTTGTCGTTGAGACGACTTTCTGTGATTCCAAACACATGGAACTGTTTGCACAGTATTACTGAAAGCTCAGGTAATTTATTGAACAAATGAAAAATGTTGAGATGGCCTATATGTAGCCCATCTTTGTTGAGCCACTGATCGTGATAGGCGAACAATACACAATGAAAAGATGATGTCGCTTGTGGTAGAAAAATTACGACTGCTATGAAGAAGAAGAAGAAGAAGAAGAAGAAGAAGAAGAAGAAGAAGAAGAAGAAGAAGAAGAAGAAGAAGAAGAAGAAGAAGAAGAAGAAGAAGAAGAAGAAGAAGAAGAAGAAGAAGAAGAAGACCCCACATGTCTTATGGCACACAAACCAGTGTCACGCCCTGCCGCTACTATAATTTCCGTTATTATATATGACCCAGACAGTAATTACGTCAAAACCATAATTGTCTATGACAGGTAGTGTTCAAGATGCCATTATTTCTAGACCTAGTTTCATTTGCCAGGAGATCGCCCTATCAAGGCCTATAATTTATGTTTATTTATTTTTGTATCGTTGCCATTAATCGTTCGTGTCTTTTTCTTTTTCTCAATCTTGATTTAACATGCTTGCACTTTTATCTATCTGTTGTCGCGCTTTTAACGGTTGATATTATCTGTTCGTTTATCTCAAGCTCCGGAAAATTTCATAGCAATTTTAAGTCGTGATATGTTGTTTGTCCATCAAGAATGATGATGACCATTCATTTCATCCAGTGGGGTTTAAAGTATGGAGCCATGAGTTCTAAGATGGCTCATAAGGCCTATTTTGGCTTCGCAATGTTCTTTGACAATGTGGACAAAGAATATTTGACGTTCCAGGAGGAGGAACTCCTGCACTGGTTTTTCTGTCCAGCCTTTTCTTCACAGCTCTTGCAGTCCTGGTTGCTTCACAAGTGACTGCACCTTTATGTAATGATGTACGCCATGAATTACGGTCTTTAGCAGCAGTCTCCCAGCTGTCAAGTCTTGATATACGACACACTACTTAGTAAAGCGCATGTTTCTCTGAGTATTACAAGAAGCCACATCGCATGGTTGTTTCCGATAGCTCTGTGTCTCATTGAATGTCGTTTTGGAGTCTGACCAATTTAGTCGTTACTTTGGTTGTTGTTGTTGTTATGTGTGTGTGTGTGTGTGTGTGTGTGTGTGTGTGTTCGCGCGCGCGCGTGTGTGTGTGTATGTGTGTGTGTGTGTGTGTTTACTCACTTCCACTCGCATGTAATCCACACACGTGCTTCTACTGCTCGAAGTTTCTACTACTAGATAGTTCACTGATCTGACTTTGCCTGTATGTAAGCGTTCCCGATTACGTTTCCAATGTTATAGTAAGATGTGTACATTTATGATGTGGTTTGTAAATTTATCGTTTGTGTGACCCATCGGACGTGAGTCAAGGCATAACCTTGCTTTATCCTACACAAGCAATGTAAATATATTGTATTTTGACCCCAAAACTCACCCAGAGCATAGCAGTATAGAGAGAAACCACTAGCCATGACCACAAGGGTTGACCCCTGTCCCGTGACGGTCATAGGCTCAAAAACATACCCAGCCTTAATTTTAAAATGTTTCAAGTCCTGTAAATCTTGAGATTACAATGAGTTAAATCTCTAGTTACTCCATATTGTAGAGATGGCGTAATAGGGTGTAACTTGATTGTTTATCGTATGTATTAGTCACAAGAAGGCATTGTTAATGGAACTCTTATTGTAAGCGGACGGTTAAGTCACCGAGCCAGTAACACACCCGGCAAACATGTCCACCACCAATCAGACTACAGCTTACGAATACGCGCCACAGAGAGGGAAACTTCCCCTCAAATCTCTCCTTATTTTCATGTTGGGTCTGCTTAGAGGACAAACGCATTTGAGTCACTGAATGCTAAACCGTCATAACTAGCGTGCATTTTAGTTTAAGTAGCAGTTGATTCATACAGGTAAGGCGTCTGTAAGAACTACAAACATTACTCAACATAAGAATTGTAACCCCCTCAACGCATGAACTCTACGCATGCTGTGGAAGTGAATCCTGTCAACACATAATTGAATCTAGGACTGCTAGATATATTCTACGTCAGCCAGCTCAGGGATAATCTGCAATTTGTGTGACCTTCAGTGTTAAATGGAGGGATTCGTCTGGAAATCGTTGCCCCAATGGCCGCAATAGGCAGTTATATTACCACAGACTTATCTGGTGTGAACTTATGAGAACTGTTCAATTGCTGATCTTCTTCTTCTTCTTCTTCTTCTTCTTCTTCTTCTTCTTCTTCTTCTTCTTCTTCTTCTTCTTCTTCTTCTTCTTCTTCTTCTTCTTCTTCTTCTTCTTCTTCTTCTTCTTCAGCGTTCCGAGCCATTGAGGTTCTTCTTCTTCTTCTTCTTCTTCTTCTTCTTCTTCTTCTTCTTCTTCTTCTTCTTCTTCTTCTTCTTCTTCTTCTTCTTCTTCTTCTTCTTCTTCTTCTTCTTCTTCTTCTTCAGCGTTCCGAGCCATTGAGGTTCTTTGCTGCAGATACAATCCATCTCCATTCGTCACTCTGGTTTACCTTCTCTTGCCAGTCGTTGATTCTAAGTGCTTGTAGATCTGTATATATATTATCTCTCCACCGTCTTCTTGGTCTACCTCGGAGTCTACGGTGATTTATTTCCTGAGTGTAAGCGAGTTTTATTTCCCTATTATCTTCCACTCTTTCTATATGCCTCATCCATTGTAGTCTATTAGCCTTCATGATATCACTGATTAGCGGGGACTTAAACATATCATAAATGTCTTTGTTACTTCTTTTTTTCCACTCTCCACTTTGTGTATCCCTAATGGGTCCAAATATGCCTCTTAAAACTTTGCTCTCAAAGTTTTGTAACAAGGCTTCGTCTCCTTTCGTTGTACTTGTCGTAATAAGTGTCGTCCCTGGGGTGAGGGGTATCAACTCTCTCTCTCTCTCTCTCTCTCTCTCTCTCTCTCTCTCTCTCTCTTTCTCTCTCTCTCTCTCTCTCTCTCTCTCTCTGTCTCTTCTTCTTCTTCTTCTTCTTGTTCTTCTTGTTCTTGTTCTTGTTCTTGTTCTTCTTGTTCTTCTTCTTCTACGTCTTCTTCTTCTTCTTCTTCTTCTTCTTCTTCTTCTTCTTCTTCTTCTTCTTCTTCTTCTTCTTCTTCTTCTTCTTCTTCTTCTTCTTCTTCTTCTTCTTCTTCTTACCATTGGACCATGCCACCTCTCATTCTTTTCCAAAACATACTACACAACTCTAGTTTTTAACAAAATGACAAATTAATTTGATAAAGAAAAGTGTCAGGTATGTGCAAAGTGTGTGTGTAGAATTTCTGTCGTATAATCTAGGGTGTATGCAGAATCAGACCGAACAGCTCAGGATCAAAGTCTGCTTTCATCACAATACCGGCCACACAACAGCACCATAGATCAAGTACAGAAGGACTTCACCAAATGATGCGTCTCTCCAGCCAGGTGTCGACTTCCTCCAGTGGCTCTTGGATAGTCCGGATGCCTGGTCACCAAAGGTGGATGTAGTCCAATACTGACCATGAATCCGACACACACTAAAAGTTCTGTGATCTGGTAATCCTTGTACAGTAAAATAAATGTTTACTGTCACTTTGAAAACAAAATGTTAATTGTTATTTTCTCACAGGAATTCACCATTTGGAAAACGCAATGTTAATTGTTAATTTCTCTATATAAATAATATTGTCCCTGTTACTGGTGGTATTGTAAGTATCTTCACTCTAATATGATGAGAACTAACACGGAGGAATCACTCTTAGATGATCATCGGTTCCTGCTCAACAGAGGCCAGGTTCTTGCAGACCCTCTGGGTTATGGGCCCAGTGCAAAGGCCGCTGAGTAAAACTGCCTTCAATGATCGAGCCATAAACTTCTTCTATGACTTGTCTGCTAGCTGTCGACTTTTAAGCGTCGACTTTTTGTGTGTGTGTGGAAAACATAGTATAACCTGTTGAAGAGAACACCCGGTGAGATCAACCCGATTCCGACCTTCAATAGGTGAGTGTAGGCCGGCGGCCACACTCAGATATATAACAGAGAACTAACCTCTGTCATAAAGCAGAGGAGCTCATCACATCGGTCTGAGTTATGGTAAGACAAGGAAAGACTAAAGGAAAAGCGCAGATACCCGGTAGATACCCTACTGGAAGATCCTACCATTTGAAATTTTCCTTATCCCCCCGAATATCACCCCTCCACCTTGTTCTTAACTCACTGAGTTAATTTATATCTCACACTAGCTAGTTTAAGCAACGCGATAGCCTACTGCTGCCGACGCTTCTATAATAAGTTCTCACATTGCACATTACTACACTCGATTCCTAAGAATTATCTAATTTGGGTCTATTTAATTAAATACCATATATTTATTCCCGTCTGAAATCGAGACCACTAAATCACACAATGGACAAATGTCCGCCGATGTTAATCAACATAAGACACCGTGGTCTCTTTCCATAATCAGAACAGGAACATCAAACACGTCCTTGTTGTCTCACAACATTTGGTCTCGACTCCCGCCAAAGGTGTTTGTCCAGACTGTTTTAAAACGGTGTCTGAATGACGTCACAAATCTGACTAGACACTAGGCGTCGAGAAACTATTTTTTCTTCTCCTTTTCCGACTCGATGTAAACAACCGGCCGGCTGTCCCGATTTGATCTGGGGAATTGTTTCCCCACAACAAAAGATCTTGCCGACTCTCATCAGGACAGTCTGTCCCCAACATCAAAGAATGGCGGCAGAGGCAGAGCCAGTTTAGGACACGGAAAAGAAATGTGACAAGGGCTCGCATGGAATTCTTACGCCTGATTTAATATAATTAATGGGTTTTTTTTGTGGGTTTGGCGGTCACCCCAGACTAGCTAGTTACCCCGCCTCTCCCTTTTTTTTGGCGTGGACCCTTAGTCTCACCGTGAGCTATTGCCCACAGTGGTCCACCGGGCCACATTTAAACTGATGCTATGTGAGGTGGTTTTGATCACCCCGGCCCCCGACCAGACCAGGCGCACTACTATGGGGGGTGCAGCAAATGCGTCTGATCCTAGCCAAAGGACCGAGAACGATCATCCCGGCCTCCGACCAGATCAAGCGCACTACTGGAGGGGGGTGGGGGGCAGCAAATGCACCTGATCTGAGCCATAAGGCCAGGACGCGATCTTTTAGCCAAAAGGCCGAGAATATAATTAATGATGGGGCCAAAAACTACTTTTTTGTGTTGCTTTTTTTTTTGACAATTCAAAGCTGTTATTGTTATTCAGTATATCTGACCCTGCTGAAGTTATTAATGTGTGGTCTTCTGTGCTGTCTCCGAAGTCAGCGTCATATTTTTAAAATATGTAGCTATTGAGCTGACGATAATTATATCCGTTTGACTAATACTTTCTAGAGATTTGGACATATTTCTCTTTGCCAGCATTTACCAACCTTTCATGAGACATTTATTTTAGAAAAAGTGAAAACCACTCATATTGTCACTCCCTCCTCCTACTCCCCACAAATGGAGGAGAGAAACGGTCCTCAAAGGCGTTGGATCCACCAAGAGAGCCATGGTGGAACCTACAACCCGCTTCACGCTCAGAGGGAGTGACGTGAGGTCGTCATCGTGGTTTTTGTGCCGCCCACGTTTATTCGACGTCTCTCTCTCTCTCTCTCTCTCTCTCTCTCTCTCTCTCTCTCTCTCTCTCTCTCTCTCTCTCTCTCTCTCTCTCTCTCTCTCTCTTTTGATTTAAAATCGTTGCAAAGTGTATTGTTTGTGTTTTTACAGAGCGTTGCATGTGGACGTGTAGGTGACATATGCGCAAAAATGCAAATATTTTATACATTTTAACATTCCTACATTAAATTTGTTGGAGGGTAAACTTTACAAAACAACAGCATGATGATAGTACCTCGTTATTATTTCCCCTGCCACCTCCCTCTCTTATCGGCTCCAAAACCACCAATACCCTCACCACTAATCGTAAATGATGAAACTGGCAGTATAAAAAAGTTTGAACCAATCCGCGAGGGGTTCAGCAGCATCCACAATCATCAGTATTAAGATGGTGGGAAAGGGAGGTGTAACAGTATCCGGGTTTACAAAGCAGAAAATGTAGTGGTTGCATTTATAATGTTTGTGTTGTTACATGCGTTCTGTGTATTTAGTATTTGTGTAGGTGTATTTCTGTGGCTGAAGGGCTTGCGAACGCGGTTTGTGAGCCCGTATACACGGGTTCGAAACACGGCGGTGCTGGTTTTTTCGAAAAAGGTATAGAGACCGGTCGTTCCGAAAGCAATGGCAAACTACTGAACGTAACACTTGCCTAGTACATCAACAGCAGCTGAAAATGCTGGTGTTGACTGCAACGTCCCGTAAGGGATACGCAACAAAAAATTTTTATTTACGGAGCGTTGCATGTGGGCGTGTATGTGACGTGTGCATATTTTATACTTTGGACATATTTACATGTGAAGGGGGGTAATAAGGAGAAAGATCCCATTTTTGTTTCCCTTGCCACCCTCTCACTTACTGGATCCACCACACCAATGCCCTCATTACCACCCTCTGGTAATGATGGTAAAGGCAGGATAAGTATTGGAACCAAACGGTGAGAGTATCAGCAAAGGCAACAACAACCATGAGCAAGGGAGGGGGCACATGGGAGATGAGGTTATATATTAATAATGATAACATTAATAATAATGCAAGAAAAAAAACCAAATACATCAATAATAATAATGACAAAAAATAAACCTACTAACAGCAATGATAATAACAGCAATGGTAATAATAGTTATGATAAGGATCACATTTTCCAAATATGTGATTCCATTTGCTACAATGGTTATGTTAGGAATGGTGATAACATAGCATAGCAGGTACATAAAATTGCAACCTGCAATGTTCAATAATAGTAGGAGTAAAAAGAGTTGATTATCTTTTTCTCCTTGCTTATGTGTTGTAGTTTTTTTTTTTAAATCTTAATTGTAAGGGTTCATTCATTTTTTCCCTTTCCTCTTTTTTTTTTTTTTTTTTTTTTTTTTTTTGGTTTAAAATTAAACAGCATTTGTATTAACACAAATTGTTACAATGTCATTGGTTTGGTCATCATCTGTGATTTTGTATTCATTCATTCAACATTCACTTCAATTTTTCTGTTTCTTTCTCGCACTCATGTATACTAAATTATAATATCATAAAGAAGAGTACTTGTGTTTACTCTGGAGATAACTGTGATATTTTGTGTTTACAACCTAGGAAATTACCCATTTGCATATTTCATTCCTTGAACACATTTACATGTGAAAGGGGGTTAAACAAAGAAAGGGGAAATCTTTACATTTTTGTTTCCCTTGCCACACTCTCACCTATTGGTTCCACTCCACCAATGCCTTCATGACCACCCTGGTAATGATGGTACAGGCAGGATAAATGTTTGAACCAACCAGTGGGGGTAGTAGCAAAGGCAACAAATCATTAGCAAAGGGGGGGGGGGGCACAGGGGAGATGAAGTTGTAAAATAATAATAATGATGATATCAATAATAATTATAAAATTAATGATACTAATGATAATGAGGTAAATACTGAATACAAAGAAAATGGCAATCTTTACATTTTTTTTCCTCTCTACACTCCCACCAATTGGTTCCACTCCACCAATGCCCTCATGACCACCCTGGTGACGATGGCACAGGCAGGATAAATGTTTGAACCATTCAGTGGGGGTAGTAACAAAGGCAACAAACCGTAAGCAAAGAGGGGCACAGGGGAGATGAAGTTCTAAAATAACTGATGATATCAATAATACTTATAACATTAATGATCCTAAGGATAGTAAAGGTAAATAATGATAGTCATAATAATAATAATAATAATAATAATAATAATAATAATAATAATAATAATAATAATAATAATAATAATAATAATAATAATAATAAAAGTAGTATAATAGATATGTTATACTATTTACTAAAATGATAATCTTAGTAATGGTGGTAGTAAATCATAGCAAGTGCTTTTAAAGCAAAACTTCAATAATTAATAAATTGGAATGAAAGGAGTTGATATTCTTTTTCCCTTCCCCCCCCCCCCCCCTTATCTATAAAGGTTAAATCATCATTTGAAGCAAATAAACAAGCATTTATGCTTCCTCAAATCTTTACATGAGGGATTATTCATTGGTCTTGGTGACCACATGTGATATTTTATAATCATTCACTCACCATTCACTCACAGTTTCTTCTTTCTTTCTCGCACTCATGTATACCAAATTTGTAATACAATAAGGAAGAATACGTATGATTTACCCTGGAAACAGTTGTGATATTTTGTGCGTGTACATAAATGATATTAAGAGTGTGTTATATGTGCGGTGTTTGTATCTGGCTGAGTTTTTACATGTCCATATGAGATATCTATAGTAAGAAAGAGCTGTCAGTAGTTTTGTATGTATGTCTTTTGCTGATCTTGGTATAGTGTTGAGAAAAATTGCTTTATATATGTCGGTTTGTTTGCCTGTGTGCGTTTCTATGCGGTTTTTGAGTGTTGCGCGTGTGGCAGTAATTGTTTGACATGTATAGTAAATGTGTTCCTCTGTCTCTTGTGTGTTGTTTCTACATAATTGGCATTGTTTGTCTATGTATACTTGTCCTTGTGTTGTTGGTGTCATGCTGTATAATAACCTATATGTGATTTCTCTAGCTGTTGGTGTTATGTGTTTGTTGTGTAGGTTTGAAAAGGTGCATGTGAAGTCAGACATGAAGTATTTGTACCCTCTTTTGATCCTAAGTGTGAGTAGTGGTGCTTGCTCTCTAACTAACTGTGTGTATATTGTGTGTGTTGTTTCCTGTATTAAGTGTTCATGTCCCTGTATTGCCTGCATGCATGTCTGATAGAATTTTGGCAGTGTTCCATGATAGTGTGCGGTTGCATTGTTAAGTGGTGTGAGGTGTTTGATGTTGTGGGCTATGTAGTATAGTGCTAGTCTGTGCTGTTCTGGGTGTCTGATGATTTTACCTATGTGACTAATTCTAAGTGACAGTATTTTGTGTGGATGTCCTGTAGTGCAATATCCCCCTCCCCTGTTTTTTTGTCCTGTATGAGAGTATTGTGTTTTATGCTGTGTATTGTGTTGGTGAAGATAAAGCATCCGATTTGTTTGTTTATGTTTGTGACGGTCTGTTTGGGAGGGTCGAGTACTGTAGCTAAGTATATTATTTTGGATATTATGTATGTGTTGACTATTGTGCTTCTACCGAATATTGTTGATGCTTTGTACCTATACCTATGTAACATGTCTGTGATCTGTTGGGTCAGTGCGTGCCATGTCTGTGTGTGTGTTTTTGTGTGTCTCAGATCAGGAGGGAGATCTGACTTTTGTTTCCACTTTCCCAGACCCATTATATGTGATTTCTGTACATTTACTTTGGCTCCACTGCCTTTTCCAAAATGGGTAAAGATGTGGAGTATGTTCCTTATTGATGTGTTGCTAGTGGGAAAGAAAGCAGTGTCATCTGCATAGGCGATGAGCTTCTGCTCTCCTATTCCATGCAGGAAGGTGCCTTTAATACTAGTGTCTTGTCTTATCTTCTCTAATAAAGGCTCTAGGGTGAGCACATACAGTAGTGGTGATAAGGGGTATCCCTGCCTTACAGATCTTGTGAGCCTGAAGCTGACTGTCAGTGAATGGTTCACCAACACTTGCTCTCAGGAGCAATACATATTAATACATATATACATAATGTATATGTACAAAGCGGGACAGCCGGCCGGTTGTTTACATCGTGTCGGAAAAGGAGAGGAAACAATAGTTTCTCGACGCCTAGTGTCTAGTCAGATTTGTGACGTCATTCAGACACCGTTTTAAAACAGTCTGGACAAACACCTTTGGTGGGAGTCGACCAAATATTGTGAGGCAACAAGGACGTGTTTGATGTTCCTGTTCTGATTATGGAAAGAGACCACGGTGTCTTATGTTGATTTACATCGGCGGACATTTGTCCATTGTGTGATTTAGTGGTCTCGATTTCAGATGGGAATAAATATATGGTATTTAATTAAATAGACCCAAATTAGATAATTGTTAGGAATCGAGTGTAGTAATGTGCGTTGTGAGAACTTATTATAGAAGCGTCGGCAGCAGTCGGCTATCGCGTTGCTTAAACTAGCTAGTGTGAGGTATCAATCAACTCAGTGAGTTACGAACAAGGTGGAAGGATGATATTCGAGGGGATAAGGGAAATGTCAAATGGTAGGATCTTCCAGTAGGGTATCTACCGGGTATCTGCGCTTTTCCTTTAGTCTTTCCTTGTCTTACCATAACTCAGACCGATATGATGAGCTCCTCTGCTTTATGACAGAGTTTAGTTCTCTGTTATATATCTGAGTGTGGCCGCCGGCCTACACTCACCTATTGAAGGTCGGAATCGGGTTGCTCTCACCAGGTGTTCTCTTCAACAGGTTCCACTATGTTTTCCACACACAAAAAGTCGACGCTTAAAAGTCGACAGCTAGCAGACAAGTCATAGAAGAAGATTATGGCTCGATCATTGAAGGCAGTTTTACTCAGCGGCCTTTGCACTGGGCCCATAACCCAGAGGGTCTGCAAGAACCTGGCCTCTGCTGAACAGGAACCGATGATCATCTAAGAGTGATTCCTCCGTGGTAGTTCTCATCATATTAGAGTGAAGATACTTACAATACCACCAGTAACAGGGACTATAGTATTTATATAGAGAAATTAACAATTAACATTGCGTTTTCCAAATGGTGAATTCCTGTGAGAAAATAACTATTAACATTGTGTTTTTTAATTGGTGAATTCCTGTGAGAAATTAACAATTAACATTTTGTTTTCAAAGTGACAGTAAACATTTATTTTACTGTACAAGGATTATCAGATAGTTTAGTGACATATTAGTTACACTGTGTGTGTCGGATTCATGGTCAGTATTGGACTACATCCACCTTTGGTGACCAGGAATCCGGAATATCCAAGAGCCACTGGAGGAAGTCGACACCTGGCCGGAGAGACGCATCATTTGGTGAAGTCCTTCTGTACTTGATCTATGGTGCTGTTGTGTGGCCGGTACTGTGATGAAAGCAGACTTTGATCCTGAGCTGTTCGGTCTGATTCTGCATACACCCTAGATTATACGACA
>JACEFZ010012318.1:0-107500 GCA_014155875.1 Cepaea nemoralis | reverse complement strand
ATTCAAGAGCTGTGAAGAAAAGGCTGGACAGAAAAAGCAGTGCAAGAGTCCCTCCTCCTGGAACGTCAAATATTCTTTGTCCGCATTGTCAAAGAACATTGCGAAGCCAAAATAGGCCTTTTGAGCCATCTTAGAACTCATGGCTCCATACTTTAAACCCCACTGGATGAAATGAATGTTCATCATCATTCTTGATGGACAAACAACATATCAAGACTTAAAATTGCTATGAAATTTTCCGGAGCTTGAGATAAACGAACAGATAATATCAACCGTTAAAAGCGCGATAACAGATAGATAAAAGTGCAAACATGTTAAATCAAGATTGGGAAAAAAACACACGAACGATTAATGGCAACGATACAAAAATAAATAAACATAAATTATAGGCCTTGATAGGGCGATCTCCTGGCAAGTGAAAACAGGTCTAGAAATAATGGCATCTTGAACACTACCTGTCATAGACAATTATGGTTTTGACGTAATTACTGTCTGGGTCATATATAATAAAGGAAATTATAGTAGCGGCAGGGCGTGACACTGGTTTGTGTGCCATAAGACATGTGGGGTCTTCTTCTTCTTCTTCTTCTTCTTCTTCTTCTTCTTCTTCTTCTTCTTCTTCTTCTTCTTCTTCTTCTTCTTCTTCTTCTTCTTCTTCTTCTCCTTCTTCTTCTTCTTCTTCTTCTTCTTCTTCTTCTTCTTCTTCTTCTTCTTCTTCTGGTTCTGCTTCTTCTTCTTCTTCTTCTTCTTCTTCTTCTTCTTCTTCTTCTTCTTCTTCTTCTTCTTCTTCTTCTTCTTCTTCTTCTTCTTCTTCTTCTTCTTCTTCTTCTTCTTCTTCTTCTTCTTCCATGTGGGGTCTTCTTCTTCTTCTTCTTCTTCTTCTTCTTCTTCTTCTTCTTCTTCTTCTTCTTCTTCTTCTTCTTCTTCTTCTTCTTCTTCTTCTTCTTCTTCTTCTTCTTCTTCTTGTTCGTCGTCGTCGTCGTCGTCGTCGTCTGTATACAACTTTGGTTGGGGCGTATGCGTTGTACAGCAGAGCCGCTACATACGCGTTTTTCATGTGATAATTCGCTGAGCATCAAATCTGCGTCAGTTGTCATTCGCAACTGCGAGCACTATCAAGAACAAGTCACATGAACAGTTCAAGAAGCCTGATACCGGGGGAGGGGGGGGGGGGGGGGTATGGCATATGGCAGGTGGCAAGTAAAATACCAGTAGACACTGTCGCGAAATGTCGCATTTACACCCCAGAATATTTTTGGTTAATTTTTGATGGACTATGTAGATAAGTTACAGAAGAGGGAATGAAATTCTCTATCATAAAGGATTCTGGGGCAAGGTAGTACACCCATGGTACAAGACATAAAAATACGAGCCTGTGCACACGGACATGGTCTGCTAGCAACGCAAGACTGACCCTTGACTCTCAACAAACAAAGGTGTGGAATGCCAATCTAAGGGATCGTTTACCTGACTCAGAATTGATAATAACATCACACAGACATGCAGTGTTAAACGGACCACGACTGTGAAAGGCAAGTAAAACTGCCCAGGCTTGACGCAAGCAACCTGGGGCTGTAAACATGCCAAGTCCAGCCGATCACACAGACTCAGTAGATTGCACGATTTATTGCCTGGCATATTTCGCTGCATCTCGTCAGGTACATACTGCAGAAATCACACAACTTACGTGAATTAATTAGATAAATCCTTCAAACTGAAATATACACATGTTCGCACAGTAATGTCGATTGTCTACCACGGTAATTTTAAACTGACTAACATGTCTTTCTGCTTGCACAAGGACGGCTTACGAAGGTTGATTATTATAGCTTCAGCAAACTTTAACAATCGACTACTTTGTGTGTTGAACAACACCCGGAAGGCACTGTCTCTTTCAATCACGTGACCAATCTCGAGCACATGTCTCTCGACCGATGAAGCCGGACTGTTCCGGTGTGACGGCCTGCCATCTTCTGTGTGTAGTATCTTGTCCACCCAATTCGGAATATGTTCCGAAACCCTGCAATGTAACTATCGCTCAGTTCTGCCTATGTAGATGGCCTCGCATCTGCATGTAAATTGGTAAATATAATTTGATTTGGCGTACAAAGCTACAGGTTCTTTTACTGCTGGGACGGGGATCGGTACGGTTCTGTACCTGATGACTAGAGCTGCAGCACACAATGATCGCTCGACTGCTGTGGTGAGCCGGTCCCGCAGACGTTGCATTACGTCATCCCCTCGGAAGGTTAGCTGGATGAATACCTTGAGTTTAGAGACTGTAGTTATTTCTGATTTCGGTTTGGGCTGTTGGCAGTGGCGCTTTATAAATCCTGTGGAGGACCCATTCAGGTTTAAGGCATTCTTCAGAGTTTTAAATTCCTCTGTCAGTGTGTCCTGGGTGCATATCTTCCTAGCACGGTCAAACAGGGTCCGTACTAAGCCCCGTTTGTACTGGACAGGTGCGAAGCTCTGAAAATTTAAGTATTGGCCAGTCCATGTTTCTTTGCGGTACACCGATCTTTGAATTGTGCCGTCTGCTCTACGTCTCATTAGGATATCTAGAAACGGCAACGCTTCGTTGTGTTCGTGTTCCATAGATAAAGAGATGTTTATATGTGTCTCGTTTATTGTGGCCTGACTCAGTAGAGTGTGAAACAGACGTTGTAAAGCCGATCCAACACTTGACTAGAGGCTATGGTGAAGGCTGGGTGTGAATGGACATCTGGGCCTAGGGAAAACGGTCAACTGTGACACAGAGTAAATGTTGCCAATTAAAACTGAATCAGGAATGCCAGAGGGGTGTGAGGTGTCTGAAGGCAATTAAAGCAATTCTGGGGAAATGTGAATTGTGGCTTGTAAACCAGGCAGGGTGACGCCCCAGGAGATAAGCGTAATTAATAGAACGAAATAAATATGCTAGGCTTAGAAGGTTTCAAGTCAGAATAAGTCAGACATTTGAACAGGTAGGAACTATCCTTGTATACGTTTGTATCCCTAGTGATGTTAGTTCTCAGTAACTATTCCAGTCTTTTAGATGTATGTACTGATTTTCAGTCTTTATCTAACCTAGGTTATTTCAAGAAATATCATTGTCTCAGGTTACTTGAGTGTGCACTATTCTTTCTCAGTTCAGTGTACAATATCATAGTGCTTTATGTGTTCTTCTTCTGAGAAGTAGGAACCTTATGTTAGGCAGATCTTGGCTATGTCTAAATAGACTTCTGATTGTCATTGGCCTTAGTAGATGCGTGTCCCTTATTTGTAAACTAGCCTAGTCGCCTTTTGGTGTGTCATTATTGGTACAGAATATGGTCAACTGACTATATTTCTTTTAATTCTTACCACAGCAGTGGCTAAATAGTGACTGGCGTTTACCTGCAAAGCGTTGTGGTACGTAATGAGCACGGCAAGGCACGTAGAGCGCCCTGGTCATCCACTGCACCTGTATTCGTCTCCAGTCGTCTCGACTTGTCTTGCCACTGGACTCAGATTTACTCAGGCGAGAGAGTGAGGTCGACGAATTGCGCAACTCTTCCTCACTTTAATTAATCCAAGTCATCACCCAAGTCATTCTTCATCCAATGGAGTCGGAAATTGTAACAGCAATGGACTCCTCCTCCTTCAGACATGTGCCGAACATGATCTCCTGATTACGAACACAATTTTCCGTCTCCCCATGAGAAATAGGACATCGTGGATGCACCCTCGCTCGAAACACTGGCACCTCATTGACTATGTCATCGTCAGGTGGAGTGACAGACAAGACGTTCGATTGACAAAATACATGTGTGGTGCCGAATGTTGGACAGACCATCGTCTCATTGTCTCAAAAATAAACATTCACATCAGGCCACCACGGCGTCCTCAAGGGGCGAAAATGCCAAAAAAAAGCTAAATGTCACCCGCCTAAACAGCAAGAAAATGCAGCAGTCGTTTGAAAATATGCTGGAAGACCGCCTCAAGCCAAATGCTGAAGCTAAACAGGATACAGAAAAGGTTCCAAATGGTGCTGTATGTAGCCGGGGCCAGTGTTGGGGTGAGCGCCCAACATTGCTTAAATACCCCAATGGCTCGTGAATACATAACCTATGCAGCAAAAGTCCAACTCCTGGCCTTCACGTGGCGGACTTGTTTAAACTAACAGGAGAAGGGGCGACGGCGAGTATCTGGCGCCGGAAAATAACCAGTGTGCTCTAGATTTGTATACACATACATGCATGTGCAGACACGTGTGTGCGTGTGTACACATCTAAACTCGAGTGAGACCACAGTCTACTCTAGCAAAGGAAAGGTGCTGAAGACGGAGGCAACCAGCCAGGAGACACACCACAGAAATCAGGATGCCACGCAATTACGCAAAATGGAATATGTCGACTTCTGCTAAAAGTTATGGTGCTCGCCCTGCTTTGGACCCCCAGGCAGGTGCAGTGCCCCGCCCTATGTCTCGAAAGGGTCCAACCCCAACTACTGGAGGTCCTTCTCAGATGTCCTGTGGAGCCAGGGGACATGAGAATTGAACGGCTGGCCATACTAAACAAAGACTTAAAATAATGCACTGGAATGCGGAGGGAGTCAGCAACAAAAAAATAGAATTAGAAAACATCCTGGACCAAGAAAAAGTAAGCATATGTTCCTTGCAAGAAACTCACCTCAACGAAAATATAGCCTTACAAATCAGAGGCTACCAGAGTTACCGATCTGACCGAAAGGACAGGCGAAAAGGTGGGATACTTACCCTTGTAAAAAATAACATCACTGCTTCCCAAATCGAAGTCTATAAGGAAGGGGCTGAGTATCAGACACTTAAACTTAAAACAGGCTATACAGATCTACATCTGATCAATTACTACTGCCCAAGTGACCGTCCACAGGCACTGTACACACTACCATTAACAGAAAAAATGATTGTGTGTGGCGATTTCAACAGCCACTCGCAGAGTTGGGGCTATGATCACATGGACCAGAGAGGAGAGAGACTGGAAGACTGGCAGGATGAGAATAGATTCATCTTAGTTAACAAGCCGTCCGACCCACATACTTTCTACTCGAGATCATGGCACTCTACAACTACACCTGACCTGGCTTTTCATTCACCAGACCTGGAGTGGAACATTACACGAATTGTTGGGAAACAACTTGGTGGCAGCGACCATCGGCCAGTCTTTCTAACTGTAGAAAATAAGCTTGTAAGTGAAAGTAGCACCCTCTCGAGGTGGAACTACAAGAAAGCAGACTGGGCAATGTACAAGAATCGCACCAGCATACTGGTTAGACACCTGAACACTGAGAAAGACATAAATAAAGTAGTTGAAGAGTTTATTGGTGTTATGCTATTGTGTGCGCATTGGCACATTGGCCATTGATTGCGTTTGAAGCAGAGGTGTAATGGTACAGACATTACCCACAATTGGTATAGGGTATATGGTGCTTAGCCTTTCCAGTGTGTGGTGCACGAGCGTGTATCGTAACTCACGGAAGTCTTTCACAGAGCTGATCACGGCTGGTAAGCCCGGATGATCAGGTACTATTATGATACAATTACCGACCCTGTAATCTGCGAACCCAAATGTTGGATGGTGCTCACTGTGAGGAACCGAGTGTCTGAATTAGGGACATGAACTTAGGATATTTCATGCATCATGACGGGCGTTATAAGGAGGGAGAAATGTAATTACAGGCGTATGAGACGATTGAAAAGTCCTTCCCAGACGAGACCGTAGGACAGAGATATGTAGGGAGCAGGAGGACAGTTAACGCACAGTAAAGATGGAAGAGAACTCGGCCAGACTGGTCAGTGTATAGGGCGGTGATAGAATGTAGGTATTAATTAGGATTGTATTGATGTAGAACTAGATAATACACATTCTTGACGTTCTGTTCCAAGCCCTCAATAGGAGCCCAGTACCCTTGCTGTGACAACGAGGAACTAGGGGGACAGGACAGACACTACCGTTCTGAACACCGTCCGGCTGTTCGCTGATTTGACCATAATAATCGCTGATCTGACCATAAATGTTCGCTGATCTGACCATAAATGTTCGCTGATCTGACCATAAATGTTCGCTGATCTGACCATAAATATTCGCTGATCTGACCATAAATGTTCGCTGATCTGACCATAAATGTTCGCAGATCTGACCATAGCTGCTTCGCTGATCTGACCACGACTCTTTGCTGATCGGAACAGAACTGCTGTTAGCGGACCTCTATTAGAGCCCGGACACTGATCCAGATAGGATCCAGAGTTATGTATATGTACTTTCCATCATTTCATATGTATGAGTGTATATTGCATAGTTCACCATCACCATCGTGATAGTTATCCATGACTAATTATAGACAATAAATGTTGTAGTTTGTTTTAAACTAAGTTATCTGTTGTTGTTTTTTTCAATCGTGCATGCATGTTTGTGCATGTACATTGGTGGGGGATTAATTAATTACCAGGGAAGGGGAAAGCAGTCGGAGGGGATAATTTGCACTGGCTAGAAATCCTTCTGGAGATGTAAACCTAGTCACCTAACTTTCCCTTTTCCCACTCCGTGGCGAATATTTAGACCAGCCAGTTACTAGTCACTTGTAGCTGTACTCTTGATATTCATGAGCTTAATCTATAGTTCAGCCATATCGATTTTGTCCTTAGTCAATTTCTGACTATTTTGGGTTGCTCGCCAGTGAATAATACATTCGACTAGGCGGTGGCGCACCCCCACTTCCGACAATTCTGGTTCCAGTTCGGTATCAACAATTGCCACTTCCGACAGACACCCGACTTACCAGATGAGCAGCGTGGTAGCTGCCAAGACCTTGAAGAAGACGACAGGAGAGAACCTGCACGTGAGCTGCAGCAAAGAACTTGAAACTACAGATACCACTGAAGCTACCACGAGGAAGACCGACGACAACCCAACACAGATAAGAGCCAAGACAGCTGAGAAGAAGAGTGAGAAGAAAGACACCAGAGCCGAAAACACCGACTCACAGACGATCAGATGGGATGTCAACCGTATCCAAGTGGAACTGACAGATGAACAAATCCTGAAGCAGTTACAACAGGAGAATCTCCGTATCCGAAACTTGAAGGCGGTGCGGATTCTGACGACTCCAAGATACCTACTACTCTAGCGGTGGTAACAATTGAGGGCAACGAGATACCACGCCGGGTATCGATAAATAAGAAAGAACAACAGCCTGAAAGTTTCATTCCGAGAATCACTCAATTTTCAAGGTGCCAGAGGGCCCGCCACAGCAGAACAACATGCCGAAGCAAGACAGAGATCTGTCGATACTGTGCCGAGCACCATGCATTCAAAGAATGTCCGCTTGGTCAAACAGGACAAGGACATCCGAGCGCCCAACGACAGCAGAAAGTGTGCCAACTGTCTTGGCAAGCATGGAGCAAGATACCTGGGCTGTCCGTACCTCCAAAGACAGAGATGTCTTCAAGACAGCCATAAGTACAAAGACACCACAAAAGGAAACACTGCGGAGGTGCGAAACAGCAACAGGCATCTCACAAGCCGAAAAATCACAGCTACAAAACCAGATTGACGAGCTGAAGAAGCAAGTCAAGGCACTGCTGACGTCGACTCCTACCAGCAACAACGAGCAACTGCTGGCGGACATGAAAGAAATCCAGCACAGCATCCAACAAGAGATGGGGCGCATGGCACAGATGAAGAAGCAAAACGAAGAAGTCCTAAAAGCCATCAAGACAGAAAGAGAACTGCTACAAGCCGAAAGGGAACAAGCAAAAGCCACGAAAACGACAGCGGAGAAGCCGCAAGCAGAATCCACGCAAAAAAACACAAAAAAACCGCAGAGAAGCCGCAATCTTGAGACAAGCAAAAGACCTGAGACAAACTCCAAGACGAAGCCAGCAACCAATTTTCAATAACGAACAAGTTCAAGGGGACACCAGTCTTCAACCAGAGAGAGAGAGAGAGAGAGAGAGAGAGAGAGAGAGAGAGACGAGAGAGAGAGAGAGAGAGAGAGAGAGAGAGAGAGAGAGAGGGGGGGGGGGGAGATAGAGAGAGAGAGAGAGAGAGAGAGAGAGAGAGAGAGAGGGAGAGAGATAGATAGAGAGAGAGAGAGAGAGAGAGAGAGAGAGAGAGAGAGAGAGAGAGAGAGAGAGAGAGAGAGAGAGAGGACCGACGAAGAATCGAGTGACTGGTAGCTCAAATGAGATTGTTCTCGGGCCGACAACAAAACAAGGAAACAAAAGCTAGCAAACCAAAGGATGAGTCCTTATAAGGACTGCATCCTAATGAAACAGACGAGACAGAAGCCAACACTTAATAAACCGCCAGTGGAAACGGGCACAAAGGATAACTCGCCGATCGATCCCCCGGCTGACGTCACAGACACAAACGCTCATATACCAGTCCGAGACAGGACTTCAAGAGCTGAATATTAAAGAAAGCTGGCTATTAATGACAATAAAACAAAGAAAATTGAAATATTTTGGTCACTTGAAACGTCACGAAAGTTTGGAGAGAACAATAATGGAAGGGTGTATGCCTGGGAAAAGAGGAAGAGGAAGGCCAAAGAGAAAATGGGTGCAGGATGTGTGACATCTTGCTTATGATCGAGAGGTTTTCCCGAAGGTTGTTATGGGAGCTAGGTTCTGCAAAAGGACATGCTACTGAATGAGATAGGACTCACTCGTAAGAGCGCACAGACAGAAAAGGGGTTAAAAAACCCACACAACTACGGATTTCAACTCTAATCAAGGCTGAAGAAGCAGGTTGAACGAGACCGAATTTGGAATATTTGTTTTTGAATTTAGCAAACAATCTGCGTCTTTCTTCTGGCACATCTGTTGTGCTACAAACATGCTATATTTGCGACATTCATCTGGCACATCCGTTGTGCTACAAACACGCGATATTTGCGACATTCATCTGGCACAGACTCCGTGACCAAGGCGTTATGGACGCAGTTCGTAATCCCCATACCGCGTTAAAAACTCATCTGCGGACTATTTGGCAGCAGACCGCATTGCGCTGGCATTTTACAAAATGGTATGGGCGCTGGCCGCTCAGAAAGCAATGGCAAACTACTAAACGTAAACTTACCAAGAGATCACGAACAGCAATAGTTTCTGCCTATCTGTCTGTCTGTCTGTTATATCGTTCTGTCTGTCTGTGGGTGGTATTGTCTGTCTGTCTGTCTGTCTGTCTGTCTGTCTGTCTGTCTGTCTGTCTGTCTGTCTGTTATATCGTTCTGTCTGTCTGTGGGTGGTATAGTCTGTCTGAAAGTTAAGCAATCGGTCTGTCTATCTACCTGCTGTGTATTTATCTACTTGCATTACTACTTAATTACCTAAAGCCATCTGGCCTGTATACCTACATACTTAACTATCTATCTAGCTACCTGCCTGCCTGCCTGCCTGCCTGCATGACTTGTTATCAAACTACCTATCTACCTAGTTTCTATTTGTGCGTGTGTGAATTGTGTGTGTCTACCTGCTAGGTCTGTCTACCTACCTACTGGGTATTTATCTACTAGCATCACTACACACCTAATTACTATGTGTATGTGAATGTGTCAAAGACTCAAGTATAGAGGAGGAAGACCACCCTGAATGAGTGGTCTACCTCCAGTAGATTAGAGGTAACTCAGTGCCCCTATATGAGGGCAGGGGAGGTGATAGGAAGGGGAACTATTAAATAGTTCTCTCATGAGACACGGAGGTGTCAACCAGAGAGTTAGCACTCTGGTCACGGCATGATCACGGCAACGTGAAACTAGAGTGTAACTCAAGAGAGGCCACTACTCGAGCGTGCTAAATGAGGCCGCACGCAAAAAGCCGTAGTGCGCCCTGAGTCCTTCCGCGTACTGTGTAAACAGCACGCGGAGTAGAATCAGACGGGACACAGACTTCAGAGTGATAACATCGCTTAGCGATGCTTGTTTCGTTAGCCGAGTAGATAGATTAGCGATAGGGTTAGGAAACGACTAGTGATAGGAAGGTCTGTGCATTTATTCTTGTGTGATTTGTTAGCGACTGTTTGTTGTACATTGATGCGATACAAAGAGCCAGTGGCAATAAAATGTGTAACCAATTCCTCTCGTACGACTAGCAAGTCTTTTGTGTGGTGCGAGAGAAGTATCCTAGAATGCCTGTGACATCGGTTGCTGACAGGCTAGGATAAAGTGGTGTCAGAAGTGTGGCTTGGACAATCGTTCAAGCTAAAACACTCACCCACGGCTCTAAATTAGTATTACGGCTAGATAATCACAGGGTCTAATTTACGTTAGTGACAATGGCGTGTGCAGACAAAGCAAAGTGCGAGCTGTGCCCATCGTGAACAAGTTATGTTTATTTGTGCTTATTGAATTATTTTGTGCTTATGAACATGTTTTCTTCTCATTTGTAAGTATTATTGTTATAGTTTTGTATCATTTATTTCTGTAATTACTTATTTATTTACTAGTATTTGTCAAATATGATTCATGGCGGAGCGATACACAAAACTGAGCCGAGAACAATATTGATTTTTCCAATCTAAATATAGCGCTGCGCGAGTGACGTATCGTGACTGACAAACAGCTGCGCTACGCCATTTGCAATCAGCGAGTGATTGTTGACAAATCGCAAAGCGGCTGCTCGCCTGAATCGTTGACTTATATCAAATATTATTTGTTTATATTAGTTATTTATTGAATATATTTATTTATTTAAACATTATTATTACCTTTATATTTATTTCAAAGCATTTATTTATTTATTTAGTTTTTCTCCTTCTTGCCGTCGCGATGGCACTACTTCTGCTATGCAAATGAGACGCAGTCTGCACAACACTTCCATAAAGTAAACAGTTATTGTTAGGGAAGGCATAAAACGTTAGAACGAAGACAGGACAGTGACATTTAATATTAATTAAACCATATTGTGGTGTCCTGTGGCATGTGATTGTAATAATTGTCTAGATTTATATATCGTTTGCAAGTGGTTAATTGTTGATGCTCTTGACAACCAGGAAGAACAACAGCGGGTCATAAGCATAACTCAAGCTGTGTGTGGTATTACCAGACGAATGAACTTGAGGTACCAAACGAGTATACATGATTGATCTGGAATTTTAAGTTGAGTATACCCAAATGATTTTGCATGCAATATGATTAATAATGCATCTCTTTTTCAGCGTGTGATGTATTAGCATATTTTTGTGATCTGTTTTTCAGATTATAAACTAAGAGTACAATTTGTTGTGCTCAGAGACTTAAAAACCTAACGTATCTAATACAAATAAGTGAGTAAATATTGAAGTGCCTATCAAATCTATCTAATCTCCCAACAACATGGCAACTTTAGCTGATTTCATAAAAGCAGGCAAGGAATTACAATACACAGGAAAGGACTTAGAGCAATATGCTGATAAGAAATTTAAGGAAGCAAAAGATGCTGAGAGAGATGAACGTGCACGAGAATGACAACACCAGATGGAACTAGCTGAGATCACAAAACAAAAGGAGTTAGAAATAAAACATAAGCAAATAGAACATGATAAAGAAATTAAACAGAAAGAATTAGAATTAAAACAAAAACAATTGGATCAGGAGAAAGAATTAAAGCAAAAAGAGATAGATGAAATGGCAAGAGTGAAAGAAAAACAAATACAAGTTGAATCAGAGACACAGTTAAAGATGAAAGGTATGGATGTAGATTCACACTTAGAGATCTCTGCTACAAAACTAAAAAGTCAGCAAGAAGAAAATAAAATTAATAAGTACAAAAACATTATCAAGCCATTTTGTAAAGAAGATTCCATATCAGCCTGGACAGAAAATGTCGAATATCAACTGAAATACCACCAAGTACCAATCGATATGTGGGTCATGATCTACATGAAGAACTTAAGTGGGGAGCCCCTTAAAGTAATAAAATCTATACCAACTGAGCTTAGATCTAACTATCAGTACATCCACGATAGGATAATGCAACATTTCTTACTTGATGCCCCTGGGTATCAAGTACAGTTTTCCAATCTAAAACCTAAGCCAAGCGAGACCTTTATCGATTATGTCTCAAATGTACAGAGCGTACTAAATAGATGGCTTAGTGCATCAAAAATAGGAAAGGACTTTGACAAACTTAAAAATTTAATAGCCATGGATAAAGTCATATCCACTATACCATCTCCTTTCGCTAAATTCCTGCAGCAGTCAGACATTGAGACCATAGAACAATTTGAACAGAAAGGCTCTGCATATTTTTCCTCAAATAGAGATATTTTTAAGACATCAAATAGCGACTCTGAAATAGTTTCTTTTGTGAAGGACCAACCTAAAAGCTATCAGAGCAACAAAACACCATTTCATAGAGTCGACAAGAAAGATAAGAAAGTGTCGAAATGTGTCTATTGTCAACTTTTTCATGACACTTATTCTATGTGTGATAAATCACCAAACTATCCGACACATCTTGAGATGGTCATTAAGAAGCAACAAAACAAAAGAACTGCATACAGGCGTGCAGTCAAATGCTTCTTCTGTTCTAGCTACGGGCACTATTCGAATAAGTGCCTAGGCCGCCAAAGAATGAAGGCCAACAATGCTATTTTGATTGATACATCTTCTGACAGTGGTAGTGAGACTGAGTGTGATATCGAGAATGTATTACCTTTTAATCAATCTGAAGATGTTTGTTGTGTGAACGATGTATTAAGCTTTGACAATGGTGACCAATGTCACCAATTTCATGCAGACGGCAAACTTACATGTGGGCATATTGTAACATCCTCCTTGGAGAATGCAAATGCAGCTATAGCCTCCAGAGGCAATCTATTGTTTCACTCTGCAATGGTCAATGGGAAGCCATGCCGATGTTTGCTTGACAGTGGGAGCTCTATTATTGGTGTTAAAAAGGAACTTATTAATCCAAAGGATTATACTGGTGACTCTGTAAAATGCCGTACTTTTTCTGGTAACATAGAAACCTATCCTCTGGCAAGAGCCCGTATAAACACCCCGTTCCTTTCTGGTACCTTTACGTGTGCAATACTAGACAACCCTTGTACTGATTTAATTCTTGGGTGTCTACCCCAGCTAAAGCACTGCACAGATGAAGAAATATCCGCCTGGGAGGAGGAATATGGACTAACTCCAGTGAACAGTGCAGATATCCTCAAACATCACAGTCCCAACAAAGGTGCTATAACTAGTAAACTTGAACCAGATCAAGACATACTGCTGTTACTTCCAGACAAACAGAAGTTATTATTGACCTCATGGCAAGGGCCATTCAAAGTGATACGAAAAATTTCTGATGTCGATTATGAAATATCGATAAACGGACACTTAAAGATATTTCATATCAACATGTTGAAACCCTACTTTTCACGACAAGAGACAGAATTAGAGACAGACGAACACAATGCACCCACACCTATGGATGAGACGACAGATGTACACAACGCAACTACACTAGTTAGCGAGACTGGCAAATCCGACGAGATGCAGACACTTAGTGAGATTACAGAAAAGGCACTTAGCACCACAACCGTACTGAATCAGGTAGACGACGACGGGATGGAACTACCCGTTCCAATTGTAGACAAGACTGCTACATTAGATTGTATACGATTAGAAACGGGACTGACAGAAGAACACCGACGACAGATAATAGAATTAGTGACTGAATATAAGGACATATTTTCCGACATTCCAGGTAGGACGGACAGAATCGAGCACTCCATCCTTCTTTCGGACTCGAAGCCTATCAAATGCAGGCCGTACTCTATCCCACTTAGCTATAGGGAAAATCTAAATAAGGAAATTCTTAATTTAGAAGCTAGTGGAATTATTCAAAAATCTACACCTGAGTACTCCTTTCCAATCGTCCTGGTCAAGAAAAAAGACTCTACCATTCGTCTTTGTGTGGACTATAGAAAACTCAACAATGTCACAAAGATCGACGCAGAACCAATTCCTTCCTGCGAAGATCTGATTCATGACATGTCCACCTCCAAAATCTTTTCTAAATTAGACCTTACTAAGGGATATTGGCAGGTCCCTATGCAGACTCAATCTATCCATCTTACTGCATTCTCAACACCTCTAGGTCTTTACGAGTGGCGATTTCTTCCTTTCAGACTTCGTCATGCTCCTGCCACTTTCGTACGCTTAACTAGAGATTTGCTACATGGAGTGACGAATACAGTGACCTATATAGATGATATTTGTGTCCATACAGAGGACTGGACAACACACTTACTGAAACTCAGACATGTCTTCGATAGGTTGCGACTCTTCGGTCTCACTGTCAAACCGAGCAAAGTCGAATTGGGCCTACAAGAAATTGATTTTTTGGGTCATGTCATTTCACAAGGACAACTGAAAACTGACAATAGAATTATTACCAAAATTATGAACCTGACCATGCCGACAACAAAGAAGCAGGTCAGGAGCCTTTTGGGTTTAGTAAATTATTATAGCAAGTTCACACCGAACTTAGCTGAAATTACAAGTGTATTTTCAAATGTTTTAAAAGCATCAGTAAAATTGGATGTCAAAGATGCATTATTAATTTCTGCATTGTCAAAATTGAAAATTCTATTTAGTAATGTACCAATCCTCCGCTTGCCTAATCATAGGCTCGTTTATTATCTTAGGACAGATGCCAGCAGGATTTCCATCGCTGTAGTACTAGGCCAGTTTTATGATGGCATCTTCCATCCGATTTGCTACGTGAGCCGCAAGATCACACCGGCTGAGTCCAGATATTCCATATCAGAGTTGGAAGCCCTAAGCGTCATCTATTCGGTGAGGAAGTTGCATCGATTTCTGGCGGGTAATCACTTTGTGGTCCAGACTGACAACTCCCCGATCACGGTCATACAAAGTGGGGTACATCGGAATGACCGCATCTACAGGTGGTCGTTAATATTACAGAATTATACTTTTAGTATAGAGCATATTAAGGGTAGGGACAACATCCTAGCTGATACCCTTAGTCGACCATCTGAGGTAGAAATACCTGATATTCCACACGAATAGGTAGTTTAAGAAATGTTCAGTTACTATACACTTAACGTATCCTGTGTAGAATATACTATTGTGTACATAGACATCAGGATCAGAACTGTGTGCTAAGAACAGTGAACTACCATGTGTCCGTAGACAGCAAAATGACAACTGTGCGCCAAGAACAAGGAAATCACCGTGTGTACATAGACAGCTCGTTACTTACTATGCTCCATTTGTGCTCCGGTGAATCACCTGTGTTACTCATATCAGAACAGTGTCAGAACATTGTGAAATAACAGACACGAAGATACTGGTCTACGACACCAGCGGACTCAACGAGTGTAAGAATACCCATAGGACACAAGTATGACTGTGTAGTGTAGATAGCATACCCAGGACAAGTGTGTATATATAAACTATGCCAATGAAAGCAATTTCTATACGTTATGGCAACCACTAACCTGAGGTAAAATGACATCATGTATATATACTTATTGTGATATGTAATATAACGGTTTTAAGATATTGGTAAATTATAGTTAGGTTAGTTACTTTAATATAGAGTTAGATTAGATTTAGGCAATATAAGAGATTTTTTTTTTTTTTTTTTGTAGTTTAGATAAATCACTAATTTACCCACTTACTTCGCATAAAAATAAATTAGGATACTATTTAAACTTAATAACAGCGAATTAAAGATTAGTATAACTAGCTTAAGATAGGAACAACACCATGTAGTCATTTCATTTCATTTCATTTCATTTCATTCCATCTTTATGAGCATTTTAACAACCTTATCATTTAGGACTAAAATTAGGTTATATTTTATAGGATAAAAGGATTATACTTATGAACATACCTCATTTAGACCAGGTAGATTAAAAATATCCATTATATTTGTTTCATTTAAACATTCAAAACATTATTTAGTATTTTTGTTACATTTCACATTACCCATTTCATAAAGATACATAACTCATCTCACATCATTTATTTTTTTCTGTAGATAATTAGATTACTTCCCTTAAATTAGGTTAATATTGTACAACAAAATAGAATATAGATAGTTAGTATTAGTAATTCAATAGAATATAGTGTTTAATAATATCAGGGTAAAAACTATCAACCCTATTTCTTCCATGTAAATACTTTGTAAATACATGACTCGTGCAGTAACTTAAGCACAGTCATGAAGCTCAACTCTTTTCAAACTGAGCTAAACTTGCACAGTGTCACATCAAGGTTTTTAAATAATTGTCAGAATAAAAGATGTGTGACAGAAGTGTGAAAGTGAGAGAAAATGGTAAATATACAATGGAGAGTGAAGGCAGCCAGCGGATTTTTTTCTGCCGCTCAGCGCGACTTTTTATTATTTGTCTGCGTCAGGCGTTTGTTTTCAATGTTGTAATGTGCTGTCTTAAATGTTTTGTGTGTAGTTTAGAGTAAACCTTAGATAGAGTATTTTAAGTCTCATAAGACGGAAACGTAGTCACTAATTAGTGTTATACACTTGTTTGGGGCCACATTTAACCGACTTATGGCACTTGAAAACTAACTTGCATACATATTTATAGATAGACACACATGTTAGAAGTTAAATTATATTAGTAGTTAGATTCAAACACGCAAACAACCAGAAAAACACACATGTAAAGCACATACATTGTTTAGAACAAAGGGATATAACTTCGGGTCAGGGGACACAATAGACAACGAAACACTAACTTAACAGTGAAAGATAACTTTACACGCGGAAGCGAGATAGGTAAAGCCTGTCGCACACAGCTTGTGCAAGGGTTGTTTAATATTATATGGGGGACATGAAGCAATTCATGGGTTGACCCTAAGAAAGTCAACTTTGTATGGGTAGTGAGTTAATTTACTATTTGAGGGCAGGTCTTATAAGACAACGGTCCGGTTCAGACAAACCTCTAATTATATAATATTGCGATTGAGAAGAGGGCTCACGCCAACCTGACAAGTTTGTGGCGATCAGCAATAGCCAAGTAAAGTGATACTACACTGTGACAATAGTCAGTAGACGTCTATTGGGAAACCCAGAACCAGGTTATCAGGAGTCTTTGACAAAAATTAGATACACTAATTTTTTAGAAACCTCTTGCGTCACAACCATGAGTCAAAGTTTGTAACGCAACACAGGAGGGGAGGGTGTGTGTCAAAGACTCAAGTATAGAAGAGGAAGACCACCCTGAATGAGTGGTCTACCTCCAGTAGATTAGAGGTAACTCAGTGCCCCTATATGAGGGCAGGGGAGGTGATAGGAAGGGGAACTATTAAATAGTTCTCTCATGAGACACGGAGGTGTCAACCAGAGAGTTAGCACTCTGGTCACGGCATGATCACGGCAACGTGAAACTAGAGTGTAACTCAAGAGAGGCCATTACTCGAGCGTGCTAAATGAGGCCGCACGCAAAAAGCCGTAGTGCGCCCTGAGTCCTTCCGCGTACTGTGTAAACAGCACGCGGAGTAGAATCAGACGGGACACAGACTTCAGAGTGATAACATCGCTTAGCGATGCTTGTTTCGTTAGCCGAGTAGATAGATTAGCGATAGGGTTAGGAAACGACTAGTGATAGGAAGGTCTGTGCATTTATTCTTGTGTGATTTGTTAGCGACTGTTTGTTGTACATTGATGCGATACAAAGAGCCAGTGGCAATAAAATGTGTAACCAATTCCTCTCGTACGACTAGCAAGTCTTTTGTGTGGTGCGAGAGAAGTATCCTAGAATGCCTGTGACATCGGTTGCTGACATGTTCCTTGCAAGAAACTCACCTCAACGAAAATATAGCCTTCAAAATCAGAGGCTACCAGAGTTACCGATCTGACCGAAAGGACAGGCGAAAAGGTGGGATACTTACCCTTGTAAAAAATAACATCACTGCTTCCCAAATCGAAGTCTATATGGAAGGGGCTGAGTATCAGACACTTAAACTTAAAACAGGCTATACAGATCTACATCTGATCAATTACTACTGCCCAAGTGACCGTCCACAGGCACTGTACACACTACCATTAACAGAAAAAATGATTGTGTGTGGCGATTTCAACAGCCACTCGCAGAGTTGGGGCTATGCTCACATGGACCAGAGAGGAGAGAGACTGGAAGACTGGCAGGATGAGAATAGATTCATCTTAGTTAACAAGCCGTCCGACCCACATACTTTCTACTCGAGATCATGGCACTCTACAACTACACCTGACCTGGCTTTTCATTCACCAGACCTGGAGTGGAACATTACACGAATTGTTGGGAAACAACTTGGTGGCAGCGACCATCGGCCAGTCTTTCTAACTGTAGAAAATAAGCTTGTAAGTGAAAGTAGCACCCTCTCGAGGTGGAACTACAAGAAAGCAGACTGAGCAATGTACAAGAATCGCACCAGCATACTGGTTAGACACCTGAACACTGAGAAAGACATAAATAAAGTAGTTGAAGAGTTTATTGGTGTTATGCTATTGTGTGCGCATTGGCACATTGGCCATTGATTGCGTTTGAAGCAGAGGTGTAATGGTACAGACATTACCCACAATTGGTATAGGGTATATGGTGCTTAGCCTTTCCAGTGTGTGGTGCACGAGCGTGTATCGTAACTCACGGAAGTCTTTCACAGAGCTGATCACGGCTGGTAAGCCCGGATGATCAGGTGCTATTATGATACAATTACCGACCCTGTAATCTGCGAACCCAAATGTTGGATGGTGCTCACTGTGAGGAACCGAGTGTCTGAATTAGGGACATGAACTTAGGATATTTCATGCATCATGACGGGCGTTATAAGGAGGGAGAAATGTAATTACAGGCGTATGAGACGATTGAAAAGTCCTTCCCAGACGAGACCGTAGGACAGAGATATGTAGGGAGCAGGAGGACAGTTAACGCACAGTAAAGATGGAAGAGAACTCGGCCAGACTGGTCAGTGTATAGGGCGGTGATAGAATGTAGGTATTAATTAGGATTGTATTCATGTAGAACTAGATAATACACATTCTTGACGTTCTGTTCCAAGCCCTCAATAGGAGCCCAGTACCCTTGCTGTGACAACGAGGAACTAGGGGGACAGGACAGACACTACCGTTCTGAACACCGTCCGGCTGTTCGCTGATCTGACCATAATATTCACTGATCTGACCATAAATGTTCGCTGATCTGACCATAAATGTTCGCTGATCTGACCATAAATGTTCGCTGATCTGACCATAAATGTTCGCTGATCTGACCATAAATGTTCGCTGATCTGACCATAAATGTTCGCTGATCTGACCATAAATGTTCGCTGATCTGACCATAAATGTTCGCAGATCTGACCATAGCTGCTTCGCTGATCTGACCACGACTCTTTGCTGATCGGAACAGAACTGCTGTTAGCGGACCTCTATTAGAGCCCGGACACTGATCCAGATAGGATCCAGAGTTATGTATATGTACTTTCCATCATTTCATATGTATGAGTGTATATTGCATAGTTCACCATCACCATCGTGATAGTTATCCATGACTAATTATAGACAATAAATGTTGTAGTTTGTTTTAAACTAAGTTATTTGGGGGATTAATTAATTACCAGGGAAGGGGAAAGCAGTCGGAGGGGATAATTTGCACTGGCTAGAAATCCTTCTGGAGATGTAAACCTAGTCACCTAACTTTCCCTTTTCCCACTCCGTGGCGAATATTTAGACCAGCCAGTTACTAGTCACTTGTAGCTGTACTCTTGATATTCATGAGCTTAATCTATAGTTCAGCCATATCGATTTTGTCCTTAGTCAATTTCTGACTATTTTGGGTTGCTCGCCAGTGAATAATACATTCGACTAGGCGGTGGCGCACCCCCACTTCCGACAATTCTGGTTCCAGTCCGGTATCAACAATTGCCACTTCCGACAGACACCCGACTTACCAGATGAGCAGCGTGGTAGCTGCCAAGACCTTGAAGAAGACGACAGGAGAGAACCTGCACGTGAGCTGCAGCAAAGAACCTGAAACTACAGATACCACTGAAGCTACCACGAGGAAGACCGACGACAACCCAACACAGATAAGAGCCAAGACAGCTGAGAAGAAGAGTGAGAAGAAAGACACCAGAGCCGAAAACACCGACTCACAGACGATCAGATGGGATGTCAACCGTATCCAAGTGGAACTGACAGATGAACAAATCCTGAAGCAGTTACAACAGGAGAATCTCCGTATCCGAAACTTGAAGGCGGTGCGGATTCTGACGACTCCAAGATACCTACTACTCTAGCGGTGGTAACAATTGAGGGCAACGAGATACCACGCCGGGTATCGATAAATAAGAAAGAACAACAGCCTGAAAGTTTCATTCCGAGAATCACTCAATTTTCAAGGTGCCAGAGGGCCCGCCACAGCAGAACAACATGCCGAAGCAAGACAGAGATCTGTCGATACTGTGCCGAGCACCATGCATTCAAAGAATGTCCGCTTGGCCAAACAGGACAAGGACATCCGAGCGCCCAACGACAGCAGAAAGTGTGCCAACTGTCTTGGCAAGCATGGAGCAAGATACCTGGGCTGTCCGTACCTCCAAAGACAGAGATGTCTTCAAGACAGCCATAAGTACAAAGACACCACAAAAGGAAACACTGCGGAGGTGCGAAACAGCAACAGGCATCTCACAAGCCGAAAAATCACAGCTACAAAACCAGATTGACGAGCTGAAGAAGCAAGTCAAGGCACTGCTGACGTCGACTCCTACCAGCAACAACGAGCAACTGCTGGCGGACATGAAAGAAATCCAGCACAGCATCCAACAAGAGATGGGGCGCATGGCACAGATGAAGAAGCAAAACGAAGAAGTCCTAAAAGCCATCAAGACAGAAAGAGAACTGCTACAAGCCGAAAGGGAACAAGCAAAAGCCACGAAAACGACAGCGGAGAAGCCGCAAGCAGAATCCACGCAAAAAACACAAAAAAACCGCAGAGAAGCCGCAATCTTGAGACAAGCAAAAGACCTGAGACAAACTCCAAGACGAAGCCAGCAACCAATTTTCAATAACGAACAAGTTCAAGGGGACACCAGTCTTCAACCAGAGAGAGAGAGAGAGAGAGAGAGAGAGAGAGAGAGAGAGAGGAGAGAGAGAGAGAGAGAGAGAGAGAGAGAGAGAGAGAGAGAGAGAGAGAGAGAGAGAGGACCGACGAAGAATCGAGTGACTGGTAGCTCAAATGAGATTGTTCTCGGGCCGACCACAAAACAAGGAAACAAAAGCTAGCAAACCAAAGGATGAGTCCTTATAAGGACTGCATCCTAACGAAACAGACGAGACAGAAGCCAACGGGCACAAAGGATAACTCGCCGATCGATCCCCCGGCTGACGTCACAGACACAAACGCTCATAAACCAGTCCGAGACAGGACTTCAAGAGCTGAATATTAAAGAAGGCTGGCTATTAAAGACAATAAAACAAAGAAAATTGAAATATTTTGGTCACTTGAAACGTCACGAAAGTTTGGAGAGAACAATAATGGAAGGGTGTATGCCTGGGAAAAGAGGAAGAGGAAGGCCAAAGAGAAAATGGGTGCAGGATGTGTGACATCTTGCTTATGATCGAGAGGTTTTCCCGAAGGTTGTTATGGGAGCTAGGTTCTGCAAAGGACATGCTACTGAATGAGATAGGACTCACTCGTAAGAGCGCACAGACAGAAAAGGGGTTAAAAAACCCACACAACTACGGCTGAAGAAGCAGGTTGAACGAGACCGAATTTGGAATATTTGTTTTTGAATTTAGCAAACAATCTGCGTCTTTCTTCTGGCACATCTGTTGTGCTACAAACATGCTATATTTGCGACATTCATCTGGCACATCCGTTGTGCTACAAACACGCGATATTTGCGACATTCATCTGGCACAGACTCCGTGACCAAGGCGTTATGGACGCAGTTCGTAATCCCCATACCGCGTTAAAAACTCATCTGCGGACTATTTGGCAGCAGACCGCATTGCGCTGGTATTTTACAAAATGGTATGGGTGCTGGCCGCTCAGAAAGCAATGGCAAACTACTAAACGTAAACTTACCAAGAGATCACGAACAGCAATAGTTTCTGCCTATCTGTCTGTCTGTCTGTTATATCGTTCTGTCTGTCTGTGGGTGGTATTGTCTGTCTGTCTGTCTGTCTGTCTGTCTGTCTGTCTGTCTGTCTGTCTGTCTGTCTGTTATATCGTTCTGTCTGTCTGTGGGTGGTATTGTCTGTCTGTCTGTCTGTCTGTCTGTCTGTCTGTCTGTTATATCGTTCTGTCTGTCTGTGGGTGGTATAGTCTGTCTGGAAGTTAAGCAATCGGTCTGTCTATCTACCTGCTGTGTATTTATCTACTTGCATTACTACTTAATTACCTAAAGCCATCTGGCCTGTATACCTACATACTTAACTATCTATCTAGCTACCTGCCTGCCTGCCTGCCTGCCTGCCTGCCTGCATGACTTGTTATCAAACTACCTATCTACCTAGTTTCTATTTGTGCGTGTGTGTATTGTGTGTGTCTACCTGCTAGGTCTGTCTACCTACCTACTGGGTATTTATCTACTAGCATCACTACACACCTAATTACTATGTGTATGTGAATGTGTTTGTGTGTGTGTGTGTGTGTGTGTGTGTGTGTGTGTGTGTTTGTGTGTGTGTGTGTGTGTGTGTACGTGAGTGTGTATTATTAAAGCAATCACTCAAGAAGTCAGACAGTTTGTGTGTCTATTTCCGCAAGTTTGTCCGTACGACTACCTGTATGTCTATCCGTCTGTCTACCTATCTGTCTATCCGTCTGTATACCTATCTGTCTATCTATCTGTAGGCTGTCTCTCTGTATATCCACTCATCTGTCCAGTAATCTTGTTTGTGTCATGTATATGAATGGCCACAGAAATCGGACACATTAATGAAGGTATGTAGGTTGGTTGGTTGATTAGATGGCTGGTTGGTTCAATGGAAAGAGGATGGAGGTGGGTTGGGTAGTTGTTTGGCTGGGTAATTGGTTAGTTCTCTGCTTGATGTTTTGGTTTGTTGAGTGGCTGGTTATGTATGTTGTTTTCTAACTGGTTGGCAGTTTATTTATTGATTAGATGGGTGGTTGGATATGTGATTGGTTGAGTAGCTGGTTGCTTGGGTGGGTGTGTTATTGTTTTATTGTTGGTGTATTGGGTTGTTTGGTTGGGTGGGTGGTTGCGAATATTCTCGAGAACCGAATTTCAACTCTTAAATCCGGTGGGTTTATGTTCAATTCGCATCAGTCCGAATATAGCTTGATTCTATATAAACAATATGGAGTGAGTACACATCTAACAAACCTATGTAAAAGATTATACAACAACAGTTACTGCATAGTGAGAGCAACTGGAGGACACTCAGAACCCTTCACCATAAGATCCGGAGTACGACTAAGGTTGTGTCCCCTCTCTTGTTGATAACATATATAGACAACATGTAAAGAGAAACTAGTCAAACAGAGACCGCAAGAACACCGCATGACGAGAACACAGAATAAGAACCATCTGCAAATTACACCATTAGAGAACTCCTGTTTTCGGATGACCAAGCACTAATAGCTGAATTAGAAGACCACATGAAAAGTCTAAACGAAATGTGTAGGGAACATAACATGAACATTAGCACAAGTAAACCAGAGGTAATGACTATAACTTATTTTTGTTTGCTGCATACCTCTTACAGGACGTTGCAATCAACACAAGCATGTTTAAAGCTGTTGTTGATGTACTAGGCAAGATTTACGTTCAGTATGAATTGGAAACAAATAGGTATATTAAGCTCCTGCGAGAAGAAACGTACTAAACATCAACTACGTTCAGTAGTTTGCCATTTCCTTGCCTAGAGGTTAGCGACTTCTCTCCGTAATCTCGTATACTCTCGTAAGTAACGTGACGACGGTGAGAATCAGCAGTGGTTCGAATCGCGTCGGTAACTTACGGGATATGTGAGCCGGCCGCTCAGAAAGCAATGGCAAACTACCGAGCGTAATCTTGCCAAGAAATCAACAATCAGCTTAAAGATGCTGATGTTGACAGCGATGTCCTGTAAAGGATTTGATTGATTGATTGATTTAGGAATCGACATCACAGCATTCGGGGCATTCCCATAAGTGCTCCGTCCCCATCCTCAGCAGCCAGCGAAGAGTTCCAACACTAATAGTACCAGTAGCAATCTGATTATAAGTCCGTCTCGCCTTTCCTCTGGGCGTTAAGCGTCGGCCAGATCCCTTCGTCACTCCTCGTTGTCTCATTCTTGCCAGACCATGGTAATCCATTTGCTCCTCCTGTAAAGGATATGCAACAAAAAAAAAAAAACTAGTTTGCCATTGTTTTCTGAACGACCGGCTCCCATACCCTCGTAAGTTACTAGCGCGGCGCGATCCGCTACCGAATCTCGCGCAGCTGTTTCCCCACGTGGATATACGGGATTACGAACAACGACGTTAACACCTTGGCCAGGAAGACCGGCAATGACTATAACTACAGAAAAAAGAACAACAACAACAATTCACCTAAACGAACATCCCTTGAAACATGTAAAGAGTTTCAAGTACCTAGGAAGTATAATATCATTAAATGGCAAAATCAGAAGAAGAGACCGAAAATAGATGCAATAAGGCAAACCAACTCACTTGACAAATGGCATCAATACTAAAGAACAAACATGTATCAATAACTACTAAGAAAGCACTTTACAACACAATCTTCCTACCAGCTCTATGTTACCAATGCCAAACCTGGACAATGACAGAAAAAGAGAAAAGAAAAATCACAACAACAGAAATGAGATTCTTGAGAAGAATAATCAATCTATCAAGAAGAGATAAGGTCAGAAATGAAGAAATCGGGACTAAAGTGGGGTTTATAGTTGCGCTTTATTTTATTAGAAGGCAGCAAGTCAAATGGTTTGGCTAAGCAAGTAGGTACCAACTAACAGTATACCGCAACAAGCAATGATGTACAGACCAGAGGGAAGCAGAGGAAGAGGCCGACCACGTAAACAATGGACGCAGGGTATAACAGAGTCCATAGGACTATCGATACATGAAGCCTATAATCAGGCACTCTCACGATGTTTATACTTCACCTCAACACCGCAAGATACAAGAGGAACATGATGAGATGAGATGAGATGAGATCTATCGAAGCTAGTTTTGTCTCCACTCAGAAATGAGATTGGTGGGACTGCAGTAAAGCTGTAGAAACACACTGGTGGGACTGCAGTAAAGCTGTAGAAACACACTGGTGGGACTGCAGTAAAGCTGTAGAAACACACTGGTGGGACTGCAGTAAAGCTGTAGAAACACAATGGTGGGACTGCAGTAAAGCTGTAGAAACACACTGGTGGGACTGCATGTAGAAACACACTGGTGGGACTGCATGTAGAAACACACTGGTGGGACTGCATGTAGAAACACACTGGTATGACTGCAGTAAAGCTGTAGAAACACAATGGTGGGACTGCATGTAGAAACACACTGGTATGACTGCAGTAAAGCTGTAGAAACACACTGGTGGGACTGCATGTAGAAACACACTGGGGGGACGGCAGTAAAGCTGTAGAAACACACTGGTGGGACTGCAGTAAAGCTGTAGAAACACACTGGTGGGACTGCATGTAGAAACACACTGGTGGGACTGCATGTAGAAACACACTGGTATGACTGCAGTAAAGCTGTAGAAACACACTGGTGGGACGGCAGTAAAGCTGTAGAAACACACTGGTGGGACGGCAGTAAAGCTGTAGAAACACACTGGTGGGACTGCAGTAAAGCTGTAGAAAGACACTGGTGGGACGGCAGTAAAGCTGTAGAAACGCACTGGTGGGACGGCAGTAAAGCTGTAGAAACGCACTGGTGGGACGGCAGTAAAGCTGTAGAAACGCACTGGTGGGACGGCAGTAAAGCTGTAGAAACGCACTGGTGGGACGGCAGTAAAGCTGTAGAAACGCACTGGTGGGACGGCAGTAAAGCTGTAGAAACGCACTGGTGGGACTGCAGTAAAGCTGTAGAAACGCACTGGTGGGACGGCAGTAAAGCTGTAGAAACGCACTGGTTGGACTGCAGTAAAGCTGTAGAAACGCACTGGTGGGACGGCAGTAAAGCTGTAGAAACGCACTGGTGGGACTGCAGTAAAGCTGTAGAAACGCACTGGTATGACTGCAGTAAAGCTGTAGAAACACACTGGTATGACTGCAGTAAAGCTGTAGAAACACACTGGTATGACTGCAGTAAAGCTGTAGAAACACACTGGTGGGACTGCAGTAAAGCTGTAGAAACACACTGGTATGACTGCAGTAAAGCTGTAGAAACACACTGGTGGGACCGCATGTAGAAACACACTGGGGGGACGGCAATAAAGCTGTAGAAACACACTGATGGGACTGCAGTAAAGCTGTAGAAACACAATGGTGGGAATGCAGTAAAGCTGTAGAAACACACTTAGTGACTCAATATAACATAACAATAGCTTTACAGAACACAGTTACAGGAAATACAAGAAGTTTCCGCGACTAGCCTTCATCAGCAAACAAATACACACACAAAACACAACATATTATCACGGGGAAGACACTACAGTGAATATAATATAAAGGCATAAGAACGAGATGAGAAGAATGAAAAGACGGAAAAAAAAGATAACTAATAATGAGTTAGAGAAAGTAAATACACATAGTTTTTTTTTCCGCATATCCTTTATTTGACAAGAAATGTTCAACCTCAATTGAATGTTATCTGTGACAAGATAGGAAATACCTTTACAGAATCGAGGCAAAGTCAAGAAAGATGGCAGGAGTACTGCAGTTGAATGTATGATATGAATGACAGTGAGGATATGAATGAGATACATGAGCCACTGACAGCAGAGGCAGAACCTGAACCCTCATTTGATGAAATTGCATGGGCAGTAAAGAACCTGAAGAATGGTAAATCACCTGGATGTGATGAGATACCAGCTGAACTAATTATAGCGAAAGGAGAAGAAAGCATTCGACGACAGGCTGACATGGAGAAAACACATCAAAAAAGCAGAAGCAAAAGCCAGAAGAAAAATAGCCATCCTGAGAAAGCTAAGTGGAAAATACTTAGCAAAGTTTATCAACAGAGCATACGACCACACTTGGAATACGGGTCAAGTGCGTGGTGTTCAGCATCAAAAATCACATTACAAGAGATGGACAAGGTGCAAAATCAAGCACTTAGAGTCATCACAGGAGGGATGAGATCAACCCCTATAGTAGCAATGGATAAGATGGGGGAAGACACAAGCTCTACGAGAACGCAGAGATACAAAAACACTAATACAAGCAGAAAAGTTTCTCAGCTTGCCAGGCCACCCTATGAAGAACCGATTTGAAAACTTGGCTATGGGGCGGTTGAAAAGAAGTAGTTTCATCCACCAGGCCAAACAACTCTGCAGAGAAACCATAGATCTTCCCACAGTTTGTATCCCCCTGACAACTATTCCAGAGCGAACCCCTTGGAAAGATAAACATAGACTATCGCTACAAATCCAGACAAAAGTGAGAGGAATATTTGACAAGGAAGAACAGAACAGTGTACAGCGCAGAACAGCCACTCTCAGCTTCCTTGATGACGAATACCCACAGGACCTCTGGATCCGAGTCTACACAGATGGGTCAGCACAAAATGCTGTTCGAAATGGAGGAGCGGGAATGTACATAAAATACCCAAATAATACTAGAGACACGGCCAGAGTTCCAACAGGAAAGTACTGTCATAACTATGATGCTGAAATTGAGGCAATCAAGATAGCCACAGAGAAATTACAAAATACCAGCCATGGTACACAACCTGTGGTGATATTGACAGATGCAAAATCCGTAATAGAGGCGCTCCTGTCTGGGAAATTGCCAGTTCTAAGGACACTACTTTCTGAACTTAGCAGTCAGCATAAGGTCACCATACAGTGGATACCATCCCACTGTGGAGTCCCCGGAAACGACAGAGCTGATCGATTGGCTAAGGAAGGAGCAAAAGAAGAACAACCTGATGTGCCCATTACATACCACCAAAAGAAAAGAATGATCAAATCAGTCAGAAGGCCACCAAACCTTACTCAAGACGACTACCACGTTATGGACAGACCAGAACAGGTCATTCTTCTGCGCCTCAGAACAGGACACAATAGATTACGCAACCACATGTATACAAGATTGGTGACTCAGCCATGTGCACATGTGGTTTGGCGTCGCAGACCGCAGAGCACATACTCCAGGATTGCCCAAACTACAACATATCCAGGCGAACCTTCTGGCCTAGAGAGACAACAGTGGAAGATAAACTCTATGGACCGCTGAGTGAACTAAAAAAGACTGTTAGATTCACACAAGAGACAACATAGCAGCTATAAACATCTTTCAGGCGAACGAAAGAAGAAGAAGAAGAACTATCTTCATTCCAATACCAAAAAAGGGGAACCTAAAATTATGCACTAACTATAGAACTGTTGCCCTGATCAGTCATGTAAGTAAAATTTTACCAAACATCTTAATGGGAAGACTTCGTAAGAAAATGGAAGAAGAGATTAACGTGGTTCAAGCTGGAATTAGACAAGGAAGAGGAACAAGAGATCACATATTCAACATGTGTTTAACCCTACCAGACCTGATATGAATGACAGTGAGGATATGAATGAGATTCATGAGCCACTGACAGCAGAGACAGAACCTGTGTCAGAGTCTTGCGTAGAGCAAGATAAGTAGCTCGTTTTCTGTCAAGTGTGAAGCAGTATCAAACTATCAAATCACACGAAGTGAATATCCGAAGATGTTATTTACAAGCTTTATTTACGCGCTGCATTCATTATCGCACAGACATCGCGCAATGACAATCCATAGCAATCATCACAGCATGAACAATATCAATACAATACATAAGGATACATGCAATCAATATACATATCACTTACAAGCCGAAATACTCAAGCGTTCGAACCAGTCTCCCACTGTCATACAGGCTAGCTCTCAATGCAGATCCAAAAACCACTCGCAGACTCACACGACCTGTCCATACATGCGCCTAACCCGGTCTGCCTGGCCTTTCGTTCTACACGCTAGTTGGCGCTCAAGTCAGCTGGTGTGACCCCTACAAGGTTCACGGGGTGTACCGCTGACCAGCGGTTGTTTAAGCGTCGCTCAGTTGCTGTGCCTGGCTGCTTATACGGGCGTCGTCGAAGACGCCGCATTCCCTCTGTAGTGTTTAATATCACTCAGGG
Source organism: Cepaea nemoralis (assembly GCA_014155875.1). Lineage (NCBI taxonomy): Eukaryota > Metazoa > Mollusca > Gastropoda > Stylommatophora > Helicidae > Cepaea > Cepaea nemoralis. The sequence goes on along the minus strand of JACEFZ010012318.1, from coordinate 78,271 downwards.
TTGCGCGTTGTTATGTTGCCTGGCGTTGGTACAGACAACACGTCGCAACCTCAGATGTTTGATTCTGACAACCTGAACCCTCATTATATGAAATTGCATGGGCAGTAAAGAACCTGAAGAATGGTGAATCACCTGGATGTGATGAGATACCAGCTGAACTAATTAAAGCGGGAGGAAAAGAAAGCATTCGACGACAGGCTGACATGGAGAAAACACATCAAAAAAGCAGAATCAAAAGCCAGAAGGAAAATAGCCATCCTGAGAAAGCTAAGTGGAAAATACTTAGCAAAGTTTATCAACAGAGCATACGACCACACTTGGAATACGGGTCAAGTGCGTGGTGTTCAGCATCAAAAATCACATTACAAGAGATGGACAAGGTGCAAAATCAAGCTCTTAGAGTCATCACAGGGGGGATGAGATCAACCCCTACAGTAGCAATGGAGAAAATGGGGAGGACGCAAGCTCTACGAGAACGCAGAGATACAAAAACACTAATACAAGGAGAAAAGTTTCTCAGCTTGTCAGGCCACCCTATGAAGAAAACATAGCTATGGGGAGGTTGAAAAGAAGTAGTTTCATCCACCAGGCCAAACAACTCTGCAGAGAAACCATCGATCTTCCCACAGTTGGTATCCCCCTAACAACTATTCCAGAGCGAACCCCGTGGAAAGATAAACATAGACTATCGCTACAAATCCAGACAAAAGTGAGAGGAATATTTGACAAGAAAGAACAAAACAGAGTACAGCGCAGAACAGCCACTCTCAGCTTCCTTGATGACGAATACCCACAGGACCTCTGGATCCGAGTCTACACAGATGGGTCAGCACAAAATGCTGTTCGAAATAGATGAGCGGGAGTGTATATATAATACCCAATTAATACTAGAGACACGGCCAGAGTTCCAACAGGAAAGTACTGCCATAACTATGATGCTGAAATTGAGGCAATCAAGATAGTCACAGAGAAATTACAAAATACCAGCCATGGTACACAACCTGTGGTGATATTGATAGATGCAAAATCCGTAATAGAGGCGCTCCTGTCTGGGAAATTGCCAATTCTAAAGACACTACTTTCTGAACTTAGCAGTCAGCGTTAGGTCACCATACAGTGGATACCATCCCACTGTGGAGTCCCCGGAAACGACAGAGCTGATCGATTGGCTAAGGAAGGAGCAAAAGAAGAACAACCTGATGTACCCATTACATACCACCAAAAGAAAAGAATGATCACATCAGTCAGAAGGCCACCAAACCTTACTCAAGACGACTGCCACGTTATGGACAGACCAGAACAGGTCATTCTTCTGCGCCTCAGAACAGGACACAATAGATTACGCAACCACATGTATACAAAATTCAAGATTGGTGACTCAGCCATGTGCACATGTGGTTTGGCGTCGCAGACAGCAGAGCACATACTCCAGGATTGCCCAAACTACAACATATCCAGGCGAACCTTCTGGCCTAGAGAGACAACAGTGGAAGATAAACTCTATGGACCGCTCAGTGAACTAATAAAGACTGTTAGATTCATACAAGAGACAACATTGCAGCTATAAACATCTTTCAGGCGAACGAAAGAAGAAGAAGAAGAACTATCTTCATTCCAATACCAAAAAAGGGGAACTTAAAATTATGCACCAACTATAGAACTGTTGCCCTGATCAGTCATATAAGTAAAATTTTACCAAACATCTTAATGGGAAGACTTCGTAAGAAAATGGAAGAAGAGATTAACGTGGTTCAAGCTGGATTTAGACAAGGAAGAGGAACAAGAGATCACATTCTCAACATGTGTTTAACCCTACCAGACCTGAGGCCCTGAACCTAACTGTCCCTTGTACCTGGGCTCCTGAGCATTAAAGAGAAAATACCAACATGATATAGACAAATGTTAGGTACATGCAAATAAGTGGTTAAGATGGTTGCCGAAGGGCAATAACTCGTTTCTTATTACTTTCTTATACATTAATGATTATTAACAAACGTTTGTAAGCACAATATTTCAGTTGACTATATTTAATTTATATTACTATTTTTCTGTTAATTTTCTAAGAATAAACCACTTTTATATGTTATTAAGCTTAATTATTTATAATAATATTCAACGTATATAGAATTTTACATCAAAATTTCCACTCAGTCTTTTTCCTAAAATTACAACAATGATAATTGTTAGACTGTGAAAAACCTAAACCTACTGTTTCTCTTCACAACGTAGTTTTAACTTTAATTTTTTATTTTTTCGCCGTGTCACATTTCGTTTCGGTGTCCTAAATTGGCTCGGCCTCTGCCGAATGAAATCAGAACTACTAGAAGTTAAGTATTAAGAGACGCGAGTCCTTGTCACATTTCCGGTAGCCGTTGATATGACAAAACAACAGATAAGTCTGCACCTACATCCATCATATACCGGGGTGACCGAGCCGCTGATGCTAGTTTTATTCCAATCAGCATCTCTCTGTGATGGTCAACATCATGTAGTGAAAGTGGAGATAAAAACCACTGATGCTATTATTACAGTTGATGGCACTGTTGGCACGTCTGTTTTCATACCCAGTAGACATGCAGTTCAGGCTCTCCATAATGCTACTTATTTTATCGGAGGCTACGGTGGTACTTCAGCAGTCCTGCCATTTAAAAATAAAAATTAAGTTGCATGTCCTTCACAGGACGTAGCAGTCAACCCCAGCATTTTCGCTGTTCGTGATTCCTGGGCAAATTTTACGTTCAGTAGTTTGCCATTGCTTTCTGAACGACCGGCTCCTATACCTTTCTCGAAAAATTCAGCACCGCTGTGTTTCGAACCCGGGTATACGGGCTCACAAACCGCGTTCGCAAGCCCTTAGCCACAGAGACAGCCTGACATACAGCCTGATAAAAACCAGTCTGGCTGCTGGATGTGTCCTCTCTGTGGCATTGACTCCTGCTTCCCAGGCAGCTGTCACAGTGTTTGACCCTTAATAATAAAAGACACATTGTCACTTAAAAAAAAAAAAAAGTAGTTTTAACTAACACTAGATACTGAATTAACACTACTAGATATAACACAAGCGGTTCACTGAATGCAGAAGGGCAAATCGCCTGGCCCTGACGGTATTACCGCTGAATTCTATCAGTTTTTCTTTCCTCTTCTAGGTCCCCTTTTGTCACGAACGCACTGTAATTTAACGATAAGACGAAAAAACTAACAGAGACAGCATGTATTCAAGATCGCAATTGTTTGTAACTAGTACAGAAACATTCACGTTGGAACAAGGGAACCGCCAGTCTTTGAAGGTTCCCTAGGAAACGAAGAATCTATCGGCATTGTTTGATGGGTCGGCGTTCGAGAGGAAAAGACGGTTACCTTGGTTGTAGAAAGGGGAGATAAAAATGCCTGTGAAGTTAGGGGCGGATTTTCTGCCCCTACGAACATCTGCTGTTGACATGAATGACGTCACTAGGACAATCCCTGGTTGGAAGAAAACATAAATTCTTTTGCTGGCAGTGTAAAGAATGGACTTGAAATAGACAGAAGTGTTAGCTGGCTCGATTTTAGTGTTGAATAAAATCGCATGTGTTCTGTTTCGCTTAACATGTGTCTTTTATGGCAAATTGTGAATTCGATTCAGAGATTGAGTCAAGATGGCATAAGGTATTTGAGGGATTGCATCTAGCTGTAAATAATGTGGAATAGCTTAGTGATAGATAGAGTTTAGAACTCTATCATAGTGTTGTTGCGTTGTGGTTAGGTAGTCAAGGAAGTATCGGCGACAGTAGGCAGTCGCATTGTTAAGATTAACTAGTGTGAGAAGTCAAGTGGCTCCGCTGGTGCGGAATAGTGAAATGGGATGATATTTGGAGAGATTGAGGATGGGGGGGGATAGGGAGAATGTCCAATGGTGGGATCTTCCAGTGAGGTCTACTGGGGTTCTACACTTTACATTTTGCTCTGTCCTGGTCTTAACCCACCTCAGACCGAGGTGATGAGCTCCTCTGCCCATGACAGAGTTGGTTCACTGTCATGTATCTGAGTGAGGCCATCGGCCTACACTCATCTAATGGAGGTCAGGGACAGGTGCTCTCACCGAGTGTGTTGTTCTCTCTTTTACAGGTTCCCTCAGGTCACTCAAGTCACTGAGGTTACTCAAGTTACTCAGGTTACTCAAGTCACTCAGGTTACTCACGTTACTCAAAGTACTCAAGTTACTCAGGTTACTCAGTGAAGCTAAAACCTAAATGCTTACTAGAATGGAGACCTTAGTGCAGGCAGTTATTCAGCAGCTTTTGCACTGGGCCCATGATGAAAGGGGTCTAAAGGAACAATTGTGAGAGTATTTATCAAACATCACACGCTAGCAGAACACTAGAGATTGTTTTTTCCGCATCATTTGGAGAAGGAACAATCGTGAGATTAATGTTTCAAACATCACATGTGAACAGAACAATAGTCTTGTGTTTTCCACACCACATGGGAAAAGACCAGTAGGTATTATGTTTTCACACGACAGGTGAAAAGACCAATAGGTACTGTTTTTCCACATCACAGGGGAAAAGAACATTAGGAACTATTTAGGAAATTATTAAATTCCTGTGAGACTGTAAACAATACCAGTATCCTTGTGAACAGTAGAAACTTTAGAAATGAATTACGTTTATTTCAAGGAACAGTGTTTTCGTGTTCTCACTGGGCAAGGATGTTATAAGTCTCAGAACAATAGGGACATGTAATAACGGTGTGTGATCTATTCCGGATCAGTGTCAGACTGTGACCAGGTATTTGAGTTACAAACAGCTACCGGAGGAAGTCAACATCTAGCAGGAGGGACACATCATTTGGTGAGGTTATCGTGTACTGAATGATGATGTGGTGTGATCCTTACCGGGATGATCGGGCTGTACTCCAGAGCTGTTCGGTCTGAGTCTGCAGATACACTAGAGTATACGACATACATTCTACACATACACTTTTCTTTATTAAATTAATTTGTTATTAATTTTTAGAAGCTAGAGTTGTTGAGTATGTTGTTTTGGGGAAGTGTGAGAGGGGGCATGATCCAGTGGTGAGTGAGAGAGAAAGAGTTGTCCAAGGACTGAGGGAGTGTTGTGGACGGAATCTGGTGGATTCTCCAGAATAATGATATGGGGTTAAATATAATGTGGGTGTTGATTCCCCTCACTCCAGGGACGACACAATAAATAGGATCCACGACACCTTTTACTAGCAGTATTCTCTGAATCTTTCCACAAACATGAACTACCATCCAGTTTCAACACGTCTTACATCACTCTTATTCCGAAGGAGAACACTGACAAGACACTTTTAAAGAGTTACAGACCGATCTCGATTTTAAATGTAGACTAAAAGATTTTAACAAAGACTTTGACGAATAAATTGAAACCAGTAATGGAATCTCTCATTCATGAAGACCAGTAATGTAGTGTACAACACCGGAATATCCAGCAGCACACACACTTCATAAGGGACATCATCAACTACACACATCTGAAAAACTGTCAGTCCTCAATTCTCTCTTTAGATCAATAAAAAGCATTCGACAGAATATCTCACTCATACCTCCACAAAACTCTCTCACACTGCAACGTGGGAGATTATTTTCGGACATGGGTCGAAATTTTATATATGAAACCGGAAAGTGGGATTCTATTAACTCATACCCTCACCAATTCTTTCAGGTTGACTAGGTCAGTGAGACAGGGATGTCCCTTGTCCCCATTACTGTACGTTGTGGCTCTAGAGCCACTTCTAGAAAAGATACGACAGGACGACAATGTCAGGGGTACGTTCATACCAGGGAAGGGTGAACAAAAGCTGCGTGCTTATGCGGACGAAACAATTTTCTTTCCGACAACTGAAAAATCTGTATGGATCATTTTGGAAACGTTCTCGTTTTTCGGCAAAGGGAGTGGGGCACAATTAAACGTCCAAAAATCTACTATAATGGGCTTAGGCAAATGGAAAAATAAGGCGGATTTTCCATTTGACTTAACATCAAACAATCTTATAAAATTGTACGGAATAGTCTTCCCATGTCAACCAAGCCAGACACACAAAGACACTTGAAGAAATCTAGAGAAGAAAATAACAGATATGTTACAGAGGTACAAATACAAAACAACTACCATGTTTGGTAGAAGTACCATTGTTAATACATATATAATTCCAAAAATACTATATCTGTGCACAGTCCTAGATCCCCCATGTCAGACTGTCACAAACATAAACAAAGAGATTAGACGCTTTGTGTTTGGCAGCACCATCTACAGTATCAAACATACTACACTCATGCAAGACAAAAAAGATGGAGGTATCGCCCTCCAAGACGTAACAACCAAAATACAAGAACTTAGGATCAAACACGTAGGTGAAATCCTACAACACCCAGAAAAACACCCTTAAGCACACTATTACATTGGAATTAGGCTATCTTATTAAAAACCTATTAGGAATACATCCTCACATTACTTTGGCACTCTCCCAACGTTCTACAAAACATGTATTTCAGACATTAAAGGACAAGAAAAATTACTACACAAGAAAACACATACAATCTACAGGCATTTAGTTAAATTACAAGCAACTCCGGTATATCTCAAAATTAAAAGAGGACATAGATATTTCATAAAAGATTACACCGAAATTTTCTCTAATATTCACAACAAGCAGATTACTCCAAAAGCAAAGGAAATTACATATAGGCTTGTTTACAGCATGACCTCAACAGCAGAGAGAACAGCAAAAATAACTAAACAAATACTACAGTGTCAGCTTTGTAGACGGAACGTCCAAGAATCAGAAGAGCACATCTATTACGAATGCAACACAATCATGCCAACAAGAAATCTCCTACAAAACCTCCTAAGCACTCATACGAAACAAAGAACAGATGTTTAGAAAGCAATTATGATAAATTCCATTCCTTACTCCACACAAGACATCCACACAAAGTTACTTGTTCTATTGGCAGAGTACAGAAATCTTATATGGACATTAAGAAACAAAGCACTATACAATTACATAACAATCAACAAAGAAATTGTCCAACAACTTTATCAACAAAACGGCGCAAACATTCTAATCTTAGCCCCACAAGCGCAAATCTCGTAAGAGATTTGGCTGAAGAAAGCACATATTACAGAAGAAGCAAATAACTTGTTTTAAACAAAGGATACTACAATTGTAAATGTGTTTATTGATGGTATTAAAAATCTTACAATTATATTATTATTATTATTATTATTATTATTATTATTATTATTATTATTATTATTATTATTATTATTATTATTATTAATACTATTATTATTACTGCTACTATTATTATTAATTTACCCATTATTATATTTGAATGTGCAACATGAAATATATTGTGGATGGGTGTCTGTGCCGTTGGCAGTAACATATGTATGCGTCTGTGTGTGGATGCAGGTGTGTGTGCGTGTATGTGTGGCGCATAAATTTGCACGCGCATGTGTATGAGTGTGTGTATGTGTTTGTGTGTGTGTGTGCGCGGGCGCGTGCGTGCGTGTAGCAGCCTTTAAACCAAGGCGGTATCTCAAGTACTAAAATGATGTTATATGGTAATGATATGTTTCAAAAGAAAAATATGCACCACCATGTATAAACAAATTGAATGAGCCCTTTAAGTACCCAGTAAGCTAAGGTGGCTTTTAGTGGCCAGGTTTTAAGTCCTTCCCATTGTATATGAAACCCAGACACTATCACAACTTTGGACCAATTATCTCCCTGGGGACAGGCCATGGACTCTAATTGCTAGTAGTAAATCCCTGATTCTTGTCCCCCAAACAAAAGGTATCATGGACTAGAGCGTCACCCTGTAATTTGTCATCAGGCAACAACACCAACGACCTTCACTTCGGTAGCTAAGTGACCCAGAAATTACAAAGAAGCCACATTTTAATGGAAATGATAGTTTAAAGTTTATTGTCCAAGCGCGGGGCATTTAATGTACTGCGGTCTCCAGAAAGCACGAGATTGTGTGTGTGTGTGTGTGTGTGTGTGTGTGTGTGTGAGAGAGAGAGAGAGAGAGAGAGAGAGAGAGAGAGAGAGAGAGAGAGAGAGGAGAGAGGGAGGGATAGACAGGTGTTTCATGCATTCCGCTTGCGGAAGTGGAAGTGAAGCATATGCAAGGAATGTGTATCTACATGCACTATGCCATAAATGTCATATTATCATAACTGTATATATGTATGTATTTGTTTTATTCATAATGTCACACTTAACACTAACAAACGGCAACGCTCTGTAATATACACAAACAAAATAAACACACACTACAACTTGTAAATATACATTGCTTTGTATGAAATAAAAGTTGTTTTTTTTTTTAAAGTAATTTTTGACAGGCCTATCAAAGGCCAAAATTCCTTTAAAAAAAAAGTTTTAATATTTTTTTTAAAATGTTTGTTCTATCCGCTGGCCATCTAGGTAGCGGATGGTGTATTCTTTTCTTACTATGCGACCACATTTGACCCCACGGGTAAATGCAATTTTATATTTCCGCGCTACCTCCGTACGAGACAGAGAAGGATATCTCTGTTTAAAGTATTTTATGATCTCGTCTGATGTTGCTCCAAATCCGTCGGCCAGGTAATTTATAGTATAATAATTATACATCAACGAAACCAAAAGGCAACAGGCGAAAGGTCCGCCGAACACAATTAAAACAGATGTTGCAATCTTTTTGAAGACACAGTGAATCATCTTTCGAAAAAGTTAATCAGAATTTCTTCTTCTTCTTTGCGTTCATCCGGAGTGTTTTTTCAGATGTGATTGCGGTGTGTCTGGTTAGGCACCCTTGGGTCGAAACCCGTAGGCCAACACATCCGACCTTTAGCGTGCATGTTTGACCAAGTTAGCATTCCTGGGAGACTATCACTTTTGTGGTACCGTCCACCTCCCAGCTGGTCAAGTTGGAACAGTCGAAGACTGCACGGTCATCCCTCAAATGAAGGCAGGGACAGTCCATAGCATTTTCCGCCATCCTGGGTGGCTTCCATAATTGCAGAGCCGACACTTAACGCTCTGGTGCTGGGCTCACCGAGGGAATCGTCACGTCCTGCTCATGGCTGCTTTAATTCCTCACTTCAATATATTGGGCATTACGTTCGCCCCGGGTCGTTCCTACACAAACCAGACAGGTCTGCAGACGGTATCCACTCAGCGAGGTTTCGGACATGTGCTTGTCGTTGCGCCCGTCAGAGCTGTTCCAGGCACGACAGACATTCGGAAAACTACCTAGTCAGAGCTGTTCTCCTTTTCCGGTTTCCGGTAACGAGCGGACGTGTTTTCACATGCTCTCTCGATTTTTGAATATTTTAACAAGTTTACTTAATTCAATCGCGATGCTGTGTATATCATTGTGTTCGTTCTAAAAGTGGATTTACATACTACTCAACACTTCAAGTTTATGTGACCTTTTATTTAATTAAATGAGGGATTCTTTGTGATATGTGATGGTAAAGAGCAGCCATTTTTGAATGTTACCAATTATCGATCCACGTCAACGTGAGAATTAGCCATGCGGGGCTAACAAGTGATAATCACCACGCACGCCCTACAGAAGGGCCGGCGCTTTTATTTACTCCATTATTGTGCTGAATTTACACACTCTCAACTGTCAGGTTTATGTGACTGTTTATTTAGTGAAATGAAGATTTCATTGTGACACGTAAGGGTAAGAGCATCCATTGTTGAATTTTTACCAGTTATCGATTCACGACAACGTGAGACTTAACTATGTTTGACTAGCAAGAGATCAGCGCCACGCACGATCTACAGAAAGGCCTGCAGTTTTATTTACTCCTTGCCTTGTCGAGCTGCCTATATTGCCAACATGTCCTCCAACTTACGATCATCAACTGTGTCAAAGCGATGTGAAAATGTAAAAAAAAACAAGATGGGACAAAAGTTAGTTAGCACGCCAGCTCAGCGACTGAATCGATCATCTTCATCGCCAACATCCATCACGTTGTCTAGTGAACGATCACACACTGTTGTCCAGCTGGACAAACAACACAATTCACCAGCTCAATCATATCAAACTAACACATCACCTTCAAAGACGCTTTCTTCGGCCGAAACACAGAGCGACAATGATTGTCGTGAACTAATTCAGGCTTTGGAGACGAGGTTAACAGATTTTATTACCAACAACACCACCAATATTATTGCGGAATTTAAAAAAGAAAACATTCTTCTTCGAGAGGAAATCCGAATCCTTAAAGACGAGAAGGAGACTTTTAAAACATCCATGCATGCCTTGAAACTAAAGCGTGCACAGTCATTTCATAAAAGTGCAGAAACAGAAAGTATCCATGGTGTTGTAGATGCGTGTGTTACCAGTGAATGTTCGTCGCATAATGACATACAGACAGTTTCTACAAGCAACAAAACCACCACTAAACCTGTAGAACGCACACCATTTATCTACCGCATCGATGTGCATATCAGCAACAGGTCCCAGGCCTTAAGTGTAGACTCTCCAGCAGCAGACTTGGAATCACAGAGCAAAGTCGTTACCACTACTGGATATCAACAACCAACGCAAGCAAGCTATAATAAACAAGAACACAAGAAAGACGACAGTGACCAGTGGCAACAACAGTCCAAGCTGACACGCCAGCAGCGTGAAATAACCATAGATCATAGTGCAACACATGTCGTCATTGGAGACTCCCTGCTGAAGGGAATCTATAGTTATCGCATGTCATCTTCTGACAGCGAATCAACTTCAATCTACCCTGTACCAGGCGCTGACATTGACAGGCTGACCGCTACACTGCGACGATTCCAAGTGAACGACCGAATTAGGAGAGCAGCAGTCCATATTGGTGTTAATGACATAATGGATAATAAAATCATCAGCACCTCACAACTAGCTACATTGGAGGTGTTGTTGCGCAATAGATTTCCTAAATCATCTTTGTTTATTTCATCTATCATTCCACCATGTTACGGGTTCCAGCGTCGTACTGCCGATGCTTCTAATCTAACGTTATATAAATTCTGTAAACATAATAGCATGAATTTCGTAAATAACACCCCTTACTTTACGTCACCGTCCGGAGCTCTTAAGAAAAAATTATACAGGGGTCAAATACATTGTTCCAAGCTAGGAAGTAGCTTCCTAGCGAAGAACATAAAATATCCCGAACGTGCACAACAACCAGCACCAGTTACAGGAGTAAACCGAACTTAACCTCCGGCAACAGCCATCTCACTGTGTTCAGAAAACACTCCTTCTCTTCCCACACCACCCTTGCCTGTACCCCAGGAACACAATGTCGTGAATAGCAACCCAAGCTCCAATCCAAATGTTGCTAAATATGATACTTGATTTCCTACCTTGCCCGTAAAACAGTCTCCCTCTATGATGTCAAAGGGGACACCATTAAACAATGGTGCTGTACCGCCGATGCCTGCTTCCAATGTAGGCACTTCCAGTGACACTCATAGCAATCCCTCGCTAGACGGTAATCTACAACCCTATGAGTGGAACCGTCAACTTCAGCAGCTAATGCGATACAATCCTGCAGCCCTGCACCAAGCATTCATGATATCACTCCAGCAAAGACATTTTCCTGCCCCCTCTAACAGCCTTAACTATTTCTAAATAAAGTTTCAAAATCCCTGCAATTTGTATACCACAAGCGACATCTTCCTTTTAGTTTGTAATGTTCGCTAATCACGATCAATGGCTCAACAAAAATGGTCTATATATAGGCCATCTCAACATTTTTCATCTGCTCAACAAATTACCTGAGCTCTCGGTAATACTGTCCAAACAGTTCCATGTGTTTGGAATCACAGAAAGTCGTCTTAACGACAAAATAACCGACTCCGAAATCTCACTTAAGGGGTTTAAAGTAATTCGGAAAGATGCAAATCAAAAGTTAGAGACAGGTATTGCTGTATACATTTCCAATTCCCTCAACTGGTCCCGTAGAAGTGATCTCGAGACAGTAGAGATAGAATGTGTTTGGTTAGAGGTGAAGCCAGCCAGCCAACAACCGTTTCTCATTAGATACCTATATAGGAATCCTTGGTACAGTTGGTATGACTACTTCACTACAATGATGGATAGAGTGTTTACAGCAGGTAGAGACGTTATGATACTAGGTGACTTCAACATAGATATTAGTAAATCCAACCAGACATGGGACGATATCATTCTTTCTTACAATTTCAAACAACTAATAAACCGTCCCACAAGGATTACTGATACATCCTCAACTATAATTGATCATATATATGTTACTTGTCCAGATAATATTATTGAATGTTCTGTTCCTGTTTGTACAGTTAGTGACCACTACCCGGTATGTTGTACATGGTCAAAAATTGGGTTCAAACCTCTTAAACATAAACATGTAAGTATCAAATTTAGAAATTTTAAAGCATTCAACCAAGATTTATTTTTGCAAGACTTAAGAAAAGCAACCCTTGATCACGTTTACCAACTTCCTGACCCGGACGATGCATTAGCTTTCTGGACGAAGACAAGTCTACAATGTGTTCGATAAACACGTGCCAATCAAAGAAGTTCGAGTCAAAAATCAACATAAATCCCCATGGGTCACTAGAGAAGTGCTGGAAATCATGAGAGAGCGAGATACAGCACACAAAAATAAAGACTTCATCAATTACCGCAGACTAAGAAATAAAGTTAAATATGAAATTCGTAGAATAAAGAAAGATCATTTTAAAAATCTGATTGTAGATAATTCAAACAGTACAAATATATGGAAGGCTATTAACTTGCTAACCAATAAGAAACGCCCTACAGAATCAGCAATACCAAATTCTATAACATGCGATGAATTCAGTTGGTTCTTTCAATCAGAAATAGAGAATCTAAAGTCTTCAATACCAGACTCATCGTGTAATTTAAGTTCACTGGCATCATTCTGTGAGGAGAAGTGCACCAGAAATATTCCCGCTGAGATTCCTTTAATGTCTGTTGCAGACGTTTATAAATATCTCTTAAACCTCAAATCAACAAACTCACACGACCTAGATGGTATCAGTAATAGAATTCTTCGTTGTGCTGCACAAGTCATTAGCGAGTCCTTAACGTTCATATATAACCAGTGCCTGGCCAAAAACTACTTTCTATCTGCATTTAAAATTGCTAAAGTGTTTCCGCTAATTAAAAATGGCTCAATCGATAATAGCGTTTTGGGTAATTATAGACCTATTTCCTTACTATCGTCGCTATCAAAACCACTAGAAAAACACATTCATAAAATAACGTTACACCATTTAATTAACAACGATCTAATAATTAACAGTCAATCTGGGTTTCAACCTAAATATTCTTGCCATAGTGCTCTAACAAAAATGACCGATAACTGGCACTTAAACATCAACAACGGTAGAATTAGTGGAGCGGTGTTTGTAGACATTAAAAAAGCTTTTGATATGGTAGATCACGATATTTTAATAAGAAAACTAAAGCAAATGAAGACAAGCACCAACATGGTGAACATAATTACGTCATTTCTATACGACAGACAACAAGTCGTGTCCTTCAACAACTGTCTATCAAGACCCACACAGCTTAATATTGGTGTGCCTCAGGGCTCAATACTAGGTCCGCTGCTTTTTGCAGTTTATATTAATGATCTTCCTTTATATATCAATACAACTTGTGATCTATTTGCAGACGACTGTACTATATATAAAAATAAAAAGATGTCAATTGAAACGAGAAAAAGAGTGTTGAGATGCTACATAGAACCTGTACTTTTATATGGATGTGAAGCTTGGACAATGAGCAGCCAGGCTGAAAAACATCTGATGGCTGTAGAAATGTGGTTTCTGAGGAAAATGCAAAGAATATCATGGACAGCCAGAAAGACCAATGAACAAGTCCTTCAAGAAACACATGAAGATCGTAAACTGATCAGAGACATTAGACGTAGACAGTCACAATTTTTTGGGCATGTTATGAGAAGAAATGATTTGGAGAACTTGGTGACAACTGGTAAGATCGAGGGGAACAGACCAAGGGGAAGACCTAGAAACAAGTATCTGGATGGCTTGGCCTTGTGGCATTGTCGAGACAGAAACACGGAACTGATCCACGACTCTGTTGATCGAGTGAGATGGCAGAACATGGCCGCCCACGCTTACCGGCATGGCACATGATGGATGGATGGTACTATATATACTAGTCAAGAAAACTGTAGTGAATTAGAGAATTCTTTACAAAAGGAACTTGATAATCTTACTAGATGGAGCAATGACAACCGCATGCAAATTAACATCGACAAAACCAAATCTATGCTAATAACGACCAGACAAAAACTACAGACACTAGCCATAACTGGATCACCGCTCGAACTCGGCACGGGCACGTTACCTATAGTTAATGTGACTGAACATAAAAAAAACTAGGTCTTTTAATTGACAGCCATTTGAACTGGAGCTCTCATGTTCACGCTCTTACCAAGAAAATAGCACAAAAAGTTTACCAACTTGCTAAAATTCAGCACTTCCTGGACGAAAGCACACGAAAAATATTCTATACATGCTATATCCAATCACATTTCGATTACTGTTCCACAGTTTGGGATGATTGTCCTAAATCTAATTTAAAACGACTATGTTCTCTACAAAACCGCGCTATTCGTCTGGTTTCTGGCATAAAGCACGTTGAAAGTAATAATTTGTACAGTCATCTAAGACTTTTACCACTACAAAAGCGCTTCCTTTTCAACAAAGCCAAATTAGTGAATAAAATTATATCTCAAAATACCCCAGAGTATCTTCTGCCGCTGATTCAATCTTATGCAATGAACAGTAAGCGCCTAAATTTGTTACATGTCTCAAAGCCTAGATTGGACCTATACAAAACATGTTTCGCCTATTCTGGTGCTCACTTATGGAATGATCTGCCTCCAGATCTAAAAACTCCAAAGAGTCCCTACACATTTAACCGAAAACTCTTTCAATACTTAATCCATACCGACTATATGCCACCATAATTCATTTACTGGTATAATTGTTCAGTATAATTGTTCATTATAATTGTTTAACTATAATTGTTCACTATATATGTGTGTGCGTGTGGGAGCGAGAGAGAGAGAGAGAGAGAGAGAGAGAGAGAGAGAGAGAGAGAGAGAGAGAGAGAGAGTGGGTGTCAGAGAGAGAGAGTGAATGTGTGTGTGCGCACGTGCATGCGTGTGTGTGGAGAGAGTGATTGAGCGAGAAATGGTGGGGGAATGTGTAAGTGCATGCATTCGTACGTGTATGTGTGAGAGTGAGTGTGTGCGTGCGTGCATGCGTTCATGCGTATGTGTATGTGTGAGAGAGTGTGATTGAGAGAGAGTGTGTGTGTGTGTGTGTGTGAAGGATTGTGTGAGAGAGAGTGAGACAGTGGGAGAGTTGATGTGTTAGTGTGTGTGTGTGTGTGTGCGCGCATGCGTGTGAGTGTGTGTATATGAAAGAATACAAAGACAGAGACAGAGACAGAGACAGAGAGAGAGAGAGAGAGAGAGCAGATGCATGTAATGTAACACGCATGTTATGTAACACGCGAATCCATATGTTTGTGTATTCTCATCTGTCATATTATCAGTTAAATACCATTTGATTTTATCACGCATAATATAAACTCATGTTCATTACTGTAGTTTGAGTGAGAGAGTCAGTGAGTGTGAAAGAGAGGCAGAATGAGTGAGCGTGAGAGTGAATGAGTGAGCGGGAGAGTGAGTGAGTGAGCGGGAGAGTGAATGAGTGAGCGTGAGAGTGAATGAGTGAGCGGGAGAGTGAATGAGTGAGCGGGAGAGTAAATGAGTGAGCGAGAGAGTGAATGTGTGAGCGTGAGAGTGAATGTGTGTGTGTGTGTGTGTGTGAGAGAGAGAGAGAGAGAGAGAGAGAGAGAGAGAGAGAGAGAGAGAGAGAGAGAGAGAGAGAGAGAGAGCATCACTATTTTTACGTCACATACTTTTTATGTACACATTTTTCTCCATGTTTTACATTTTTATGAGACTGCTCATGACAAGTGTCAGTGTATGTGTGTGAGTAAAGTGTGGGAATTTGTTCATACTAGTTTCAATACTAACGTGAGACATTTTGTATGTGTCTAGATGTGAGGAAGTGTGAGTGTGTGTGGAGGATGTGTGTGAGTGTGGGGATATGTGTAGGTGGGGGATGTGTGGGTGAGGGTATGCGTTTGGATGGGTTGGGGTGTGTGGGTTTTGGTGGGTAGTGATATTTGTGGGTGTTGGTGGGATGTGTGGATGGATGTGTGGGGGTGAAAGCAGGGGTGTGGGAATGGGTGTGGGTAATGTGTGTATGGGTGGAGGATATGTGTATGGGACGGATGCGGGGGATGTGTGTTTATGTGGGTGGAAATGTGTGGATGGTTTGAGGAAGTATGTGTGGGAGGCGGGGTTGTGTGGGTAGGGGATTGTGTTGGGTGGATTGGGGATGCAAGGGCGGCTGGGGAGAAGTGTATGGTGTGTGGGTTTGAGATATGTGTGCGGTGTGTTGTTGGGGGATGTGTGAATGATGTGTGGTTGGAGGGTATGTGTGTGGTGGTATGTGTGAGGATATGTGTGTGGGTGAAGGATATTGTGTGGTGTGGGGGATGTGCGTATGGGTGGGGTATATGTGTGGGTGAGTAGGGGATGTGTGGTGGTTGGGGGAAGTATGTGGGGGTGTGTGGGTGGGAGATGTGTGCATGGATGAGGAATGTGTGGGTGGGGGTGTGTATGTGGCTTAGGGATGTGTAGGTGGGTGAGGGAGTTGTATGTGTCGGGGTGGGATGTGCGAGTGGGCGGAGGATGTGTGTGGGTAGGGGTATTGTGATCTAGAGATGTTTGGTTGGGGGTGGGTGGGTGGGGTTGCGTGGTTGCGTAGTGGAGGATGTATGCGTGAGTGAGTGTGTGTTGGTGGACGGGTAGGGAATGCGGTGTGGGTGGGGAGAGGTGTGTGGTGTGTTGGTTGGGGATATTGTGTCGGTGAGGTATGTGTGTGTGGGTGGGGGATTTTTGTGGTGTGTGAGTGGGGGTATGTGGGGTGGATGGGTAATGGTATCTGTGTGGGTGGGAATATTGTGTGGTATCTGGGTGGGGGATATGTGTTTGGTGTGTAAGTGGGGATGTGTTGGTGAGGGATATGTGTGTGTGTGGTGCGTGGGTTGGGAATAGTGCGTGGTAGGGGGTGTATGTGATTTGCGGGTGGGGGATTGTGTGGTGGGGGATTAGGTTAAGGCATGTGTGGGTGGGTGGAAGTTTTATGTGTGGGTGGTGGGGTGTGTGTGAGTGGATTGGGGATGTATGGGTGGTTAGGGAGATGTGTGTGTGTGTGGGGGGGGGGGGACATGTCAGTTGGTGGGGATGTGTGTGTATGATTTGGGGATGTGTGAGTGGATGTGCGATGTGTGGGTTGGTGGGGGATTGTGTGCGTGGGTGGGGAATATGTTGTCCATGGAGATGTGGCTGGGAGATGGGTGGTTTGAGGTGTGGGTGGGGAGAGGATGTGTGGGTTAGGATATGTATGTGGATGGGCGTGGGATGTGTGGGTTGGTGGGGGAATGTTTGTGGGCGGCGAGTGTGTTTTGGTTGGGGGATCAGGTGAGGGCAGTGTGTGTGGGTGGGGGATGTGTGGGAGGGGGATGGGTCGGCTGGTGGGGTATGTATGTGTCCCTTGGTGTGCGTGTGTGTGTGGGTGTGTGTGGGTGTGTGTGTGTGTGGGGTGATGTATGGATAGGTGGGAGATGGGCCTCATTACATGGTAAGTAGCCTTGTTTATGTTTACAACATTCATTTCACAATGTTTATTTTTCTTCCTATGTAAATGTATAATGCTCTTGATGAACGAAAGACGAGTGATTGGAAGGCCGAATGTAAGACGGGCCTGCGCGCCCAATTTGTGACCCTAATAAAGTTGATTTGATTTGATTTTGATTTGTTCCGAACAAGAGCGGTATTCGGAAACTAGGTAGTCAGAGCTGTTCCTAGCACGAGAGACATTCGGACGAGACATTTCACTCGGACGTAAATGCGTAGTGCCAATTTTTAGTTTGCCACCCGTAGGACGGCACTTCCGGCTTCGGCGGGCATTTTGTAATGAGGTTAGCCTTCCTCGGGTTTCGTGGCACGTTAGACTTATTGTTGTGATGTCGCCCACATCTCAGCTGGTCAAGATAGAACGATCGACGACATCGCGGTCGACCCTCAAGGGAAGGCAGGGGCAGACCATGGGCATTCCCTCGCTGTTCAAGGAGGCTTCCATAATTGCAAAGCCGGCACATACTGCTCTGAGACTGGGCTCACCCGAGGAGTTGCCACGTCCTTAATCAGAATTTAATTACCGAGCTTTGCTTGCCATCTGAAAGTGGTGATAGTGGAACTAATCGCTAAGAATCGTCTTCTTATAGTGCTGCTTCTTCGAATTCTCCCATGCTTGTTCGTCGTGGTCTTCGTGTCGGTGCAAATACAGTGAGCATATTTTAAACAGACAATGAAGTGTAGTCGCAAGGCATGCATCCAGTGTGTATCAGGTTTCTATTTGCTGCCACAGCAAATAGAAGAACTTGTTGAAATGCTGTTCAAAAAGGCAGCTGTAAGACTTACTAAAGAACACAAAAGCAAAACAGACAGACTGCCTTTCAAGTTTAAAGTGTCTTCCCAAAAAACATTGGTAATCAGTTTTGATACCACACTCTTGCAAGGATTAGGTCTTGGTATTGGTGAAATTACTCTGAAAATAATAATTGCACTTGGAATATGTGCACCTCAGTTTGGCATTATACCTCCTCTTTATGCTGTGCCATTACACAGGTATGACCAGAAAAACATTCAGAACTCAGGTTCTGCATCAGGAAATATCTTGTCGAATTGTTAGAGATGATGGTGTCACTTATCTGCTGTGGGAAATTGACACAGAAAAGCTTCAGTCCATAATTATCCAGAACATTGAAAACAAATTTATGTTATCTGGCGTCAGAAGCTATCACAAGGAGTGTTTGATGATTCTGAAAGCACTGTTTTCTAAAAGTGATGAAAATAAC
The DNA here is from genome assembly GCA_014155875.1 of Cepaea nemoralis. Lineage (NCBI taxonomy): Eukaryota > Metazoa > Mollusca > Gastropoda > Stylommatophora > Helicidae > Cepaea > Cepaea nemoralis. The sequence continues at coordinate 59,214 of JACEFZ010012318.1, read as the reverse complement.
TTTCTTAACAAAGGTGAAATTGATGAACACATATTGGATACTGAATTAGTTTTCTTTTGCAAGAGAGCCCACCATCGGCATGGACACTTCACAGTCTTGCTGACCGAATTTCAGATGCTGTACATTTTCTGAAGTCGGCGTATGAAAACAGACTGCTGCCTAAATTGTTGATACATAATCCCCACTTGCTTGCTAATATCGCAAGATGTATATACAGATGATGACGTGGTCCCATTTGCTGTTAAGTGTAGTGGCAAATTACAGTGTTTAATCTTGAGCCAAACATGTCCCTCAAAACAAAAAAGTTTTAAATGGACTCAATTTTTTGGGTCCTTTTGTCTCAGATCAAAGAGTAGTATTACCAGTCATGCAAAACAACCGAAGTCGGAGAGTGTCTGCCTGTACGGCGAGGAACCACCAGTCTGCACACCAATAAGCCAGACATGGGACAACGGATACTCACGCAAAACTCAGGTCCTGTATGACATCACACTGATGTTGGACAACAGGATGCTTTCATCCGACATACAGGACTTCGCGTTGGAGCTCAAGCCAACGAACACAAGCAAGCAAGCAAGCAAACCCTGATTCTTGTCCCCCAAACAAAAGGGGTCATGGACATTTACAGGGCACTAGAGCGTCATCTTGTAATTTGACATCAGGCCAACAACACCAACAATGTGAACCTTCACCTCGGTAGCTATGTGGACCAGAAATTACAAAGAAGCCACATTTTAATGGGAATGATAATTTAAAGTTTATTGCCCAAGCTCACGGCATTCAATGTACTGCTGTCTCCAGAAAGCATGAGATAGATCAAAATAAAATGTGTGTGTATGTGTATGTGTGTGTGTGTGTGTGTGTGTGTGTGTGTGAGAGAGAGAGAGAGAGAGAGAGAGAGAGAGAGAGAGAGAGAGAGAGAGAGAGAGAGAGAGAGAGAGAGATGGACAGGTGTTACATACATTCCGCTTGTGGAAGTGGAAATGAAGCATATGCAAGGCATGTGTGTTTACATGCACTATGCCATAAATGTCATATTATCATAACTGTATATATGTATATATTAGTTTTATTAACGCATGTGGCACTTAACACTAACAAATGGCAACGCTGTGTAATATACACAAGCAAAAGAAACACGCACTACACATTATAAATACACATTGCTTCGTATGAAATGAATGTTTTGAAAAGAAAAAAAAACTGGTTCACCAGCCGCTTGTTTCATTGTGAATTTTCAGAATTTTTTCACGTTAAATCACACACAGTCATATCAATCACGTGGGGGCAGACATTTGCAATGGCTAACCATGAGGTTTGACCACGATTGGTTGGTTATTTTTAGTTTGTGACGCATTTTTTCACGTACTAGGCAAAGTACCGAAAATTAGGTACAGCGGTATAACGGCAGATTCGGAAATTACCGAACCTATTTTCCATTTTGTTATTTTACCGAATTATCGGTACAGAGGTCTTGTAGAGTTATTAATAGAGAAGTGCAGATAATTTAATATAAACCTACTGTCATGTTTTGTTTATTATTCAAAGGCATTTGACAGTGTACAGCATCAGAAACTTTGGGAAATCATGAGGTATATGGACTTTCCATCACATGTAGTACATCTCATCAAAATGCTCTATCTAGACCAACAAGCAGCGGTTAGAATTGATGGCGAGACATCAGATTGGTTTGACATCAAGCAAGGAGTCCGTCAGGGCTGTGTGCTGTCATCCTATTTGTTTAACCTGTATGCTGAAAATATAATGAGAAATGTAATCGATGATATAAACAGGGAGCTATATGATACCCTAAATGTCGGTGGTCATGACATACCAGAGAAGCAGTGGTGTAATGGTACAGACATTACCCACAATTGGTATAGGGTATATGGTCCTTAGCCTTTCCAGTGTGAGGTGCACGAGCGTGTATCGTAACTCACGGAAGTCTTTCACAGAGCTGATCACGGCTGGTAAGCCCGGATGATCAGGTACTATTCTGATACAATTACCGACCCTGTAATCTGCGAACCCAAATGTTGGATGGTGCTCACTGTGAGGAACCGAGTGTCTGAATTAGAGACATGAACTTAGGATATTTCATGCATCATGACGGACGTTATAAGGAGGCAGAAATGTAATTACAGGCGTGTGAGACGATTGAGAAGTCCTTCCCAGACGAGACCGTAGGACAGAGATATGTAGGGAGCAGGAGGACAGTTAACGCACAGTAAAGCTGGAAGAGAACTCGGCAGAATGGTCATTGTATAGGGGGGTGATAGAATGTAGGTATTAATTAGGATTGTATTGATGTAGAACTAGATAATACACATTCTTGATGTTCTCTTCCGAGCCCTCAACAGGAGCCCAGTACCCTTGCTGTGACAACGAGGAACTAGGGGGACAGGACAGACACTACCATTCTGAACACCGTCCAGCTGTTCGCTGATCTGACCATAAATGTTCGCTGATCTGACCATAAATGTTCGCAGATCTGACCATAGCTGCTTCGCTGATCTGACCACGACTGTTTGCTGATCGGAACAGAACTGCTGTTAGCGGACCTCTATTGGAGCCCGGACACTGATCCAGATAGGATCCAGAGTTATGTATATGTACTTTCCATCATTTCATATGTATAAGTGTATATTGCATAGTTCACCATCACCATCGTGATAGTTATCCATGACTAATTATAGACAATAAATGTTGTAGTTTGTTTTAAACGAAGTTATATGTTATTTTTCCAATCATGCACGCATGTTTGTGTGTGTACATTGGCGGGGGATTAATAAATTACCAGGGAACGGAAAGCAGTCGGAGGGGATAATTTGCACTGGCTAGAAATCCTTCTGGAGATGTAAACCTAGTCACCTAACTTTCCCTTTTCCCACTCCCTGGCAAATATTTAGACCAGCTAATTACGAGCCACTTGTAGCTGTACTCTTGATATTCATGGGCTTAATCTAAAGTTCAGCCATATCGATTTTGTCCTTAGTCAATTTCTGACTATTTGGGTTGCTCGCCAGTGAATAATACATTCGACTAGGCGGTGGCACAGCCCCACTTCCCACAATTGTGGTCCCAGTCCGGTATCAACAATTGCCACTTCCTACAGACAGCTGACTTACAAGATGAGCAGCGTGGAAGCTGCCAAGACCTTGAAGAAGACGACAGGAGAGAACCTGCACGCGAGCTGCAGTAAAGAACCTGAACTTACAGATGCCACTGAAGCTACCATGAGGAAGACCGACGTCAACCCAACACGGATAAGAGCCAAGACAGCTGAGAAAAAAAGTGAGAAGAAAGACACCAGAGCCGAAAACACCGACTCACAGACGATCAGATGGGTTGTCAAACGTATCCAAGTGGAGCTGACAGATGCACAAATCCCGAAGCAGCTACAACGGTAGAATCTCCATATCCGAATCTTGAAGGCGGAGCGGATTCTTACGACTCCAAGATACCTACTACTCTAGCGGTGGTAACAATTGAGGGCAACGAGATACCACGCCAGGTATCGATAAATAAGAAAGAACAACAGCCTGAAAGTTTCATTCCGAGAATCACTCAATGCTCAAGGTGCCAGAGGACCCGCCACAGCAGAACAACATACCGAAGCAAGACAGAGATCTGTCGATACTGTGCCGAGCGCCATGCATTCAAAGAATGTCAGCTGGCCAAACAAGACAAGGACTTCGAGCGCCCAACGACAACAGAAAGTGTGCCAACTGTCTTGGCAAGCATGGAGCAAGATACCTGGGCTGTCCGTACCCCCAAAGACAGAGATGTCTTCAAGACAGCCATAAGTACAAAGACACTACAAAAGGAAACACTGCGGAGGTGCGAAACAGCAACAGGCATCTCACAAGCCGAAAAATCACAGCTACAAAACCAGATTGACGAGCTGAAGAAGCAAGTCAAGGCACTGCTGATGCCGACTCCTACCAGCAACAACGAGCACCTGCTGGCGGACATAAAAGAAATCCAGCACAGCATCCAACACGAGATGGGGCGCATGGCACAGATGAAGAAGGAAAACGAAGAAGTACTAAAAGCCATCAAGTCAGAGAGATAGAACTTCTAAAAGCCGAAAGGGAACAAGCAAAAGCCACGAAAACGACAGCGGAGAAGCCGCAAGCAGAAGCCACGCAAAAAAAAAAAAAAACACCGCAGAGAGAGAGAGAGAGAGAGAGAGAGAGAGAGAGAGAGAGAGAGAGAGAGAGAGAGAGAGAGAAAGAGAGAGAGAGAGGAGAGAGAGAGAGAGAGAGAGAAAGAGAGAGAGAGGAGAGAGAGAGAGAGAGAGAGAGAGAGAGAGAGAGAGGGGGGACCGACGAAGAATCGAGTGACTGGTATCTCAAATGAGATTGTTCTCGGGCCGACCACAAAACAAGGAAACAAAAGCTAGCAAACCAAATGATGAGTCCTTATAAGGAATCGTAACGAAACAGACGAGCCAGAAGCCAACACTGAATAAACCGCCAGAGGAAGCGGGCACAAAGGATAACTCGCCGACCGATCCCCCAGCTGACGTCACAGACACAAACGCTTATAAATAATAAACCAGTCCGAGATAGGACTTCAAGAGCTGAATACTAAAGAAAGTTGGCTATAAAGACAATAAAACAAAGAAAATTGAAATATTTTGGTCACTTGAAACGTCACGAAAATTTGGAGAGAACAATAATAGAAGGGTATACGCCTGGGAAGAGAGGAAGAGGAAGACCAAAGAGATGATGGGTGCAGGATGTGGCGGATGATCTCCAGATGAGTGTATCAGACGCAGGACATCTTGCTTATGATCGAGAGGTTTTCCGGAAGGTTGTTAAGGGAGCTAGGTTCTGCAAAGGACATGCTACTGAATGAGATAGGACTCACTCGTAAGAGCGCACAGACAGAAACGGGGTTAGAAACCCACACAACTACGGCTGAAGAAGCAGGTCGAAGGAGACCGAATTTTGAATTTTTGTTTTTGAATCAAGCAAGCAATCTGCGTCTTTCATCTGGCACATCCGTTGTGCTACAAACACGCGATATTTGCGACATTCATCTGGCACATTCGTTGTGCTACAAAAATGTGAAATTTGCGACATTCATCTGGCACATCCGTTGTGCTACAAACATGCGATGTTTGCGACATTCATCTGGCACATCCGTTGTGCTACAAAGACGCGATGTTTGCGACATTCATCTGGCACATCCATTGAGCTACATACATGCGATATTTGCGACATTCATCTGGCTCATCCGTTGTGCTACAAACATACGATGTTTGCGACATTCATCTGGCACATCCGTCGTACTACAAATATGCGATATTTGCGACATTCATCTGGCACATCCGTTGTGCTATAAACATGCAATATTTGCGACATTCATCTGGCACATCCGTTGTGCTATAAACATGCAATATTTGCGACATTCATCTGGCACAAGCTCCGTGACCAAGGCGTTATGGACGCAGTTCGTAATCCCCATACCGCGTTAAAAACTCATCTGCGGACGATTTGGCAGCAGACCGCATTGCGTTGGTATTTTACAAAATGGTATGGATGCTGGCCGCTCAGAAAGCAATGGCAAACTACTGAACGTAAATTTGCCAAGAGATCACAAACAGCAATAGTGTCCGCCTATCTGTCTGTCTGTCTGTGGGTGGTATTGTCTGTCTGTCTGTCTGTGGGTAGTATTGTCTGTCTGGAAGTTAAGCAATTAGTCTGTCTATCTACCTACTGTGTATTTATCTACTTGCATTACTAACTAATTACCTAAAGCCATCTGGCCTGTATACCTACATACTTAACTATCTATCTAGCTACCTGCCTGCCTGCCTGCATGTCTAGTTATCAAACTACCTAGCTACCTATTTTCTATTTGTGCGTGTGTGTATTGTGTGTGTCTACCTGCTAGGTCTGTCTACCTACCTACTGGGTATTTATCTACTAGCATCACTACACACCTAATTACTATGTGTATGTGAATGTGTGTGTGTGTGTGTGTGTGTGTGTGTGTGTGTGTACATGTGAGTGTGTATTATTAAAGCAATCACTCAAGAAGTCAGACAGTTTGTGTATCTATATCCGCAAGTTTGTCCGTACGACGACCTGTATGTCTATCCGTCTGTATACCTATCTGTCTATCCGTCTGTATACCTATCCGTCTATCCATCTGTAGGCTGTCTCTCTGTGTATCCATTCATCTGTCCAGTAATCCTGTTTGTGTCATGTATATGAATGGCCACAGAAATCGGACACATTAATGAAGGTAGGTTGGTTGGTTGTTTAGATGGCTGGTTGGTTGTTTAGATGGCTGGTTGGTTCAATGGAAAGAGGAGGGAGGGGGTTGGGTAGTTGTTGGGCTGGGTAATTGGTTAGTTCTCTGCTTGATGTTTTGGTTGGTTGAGTGGCTGGTTATGTATGTTGTTTGCTAACTGGTTGGCAGTTTATTGATTGATGAGATGGGTGGTTGGATATGTGATTGGTTGAGTAGCTGGTTGCTTGGGTGGGTTTGTTATTGTTTTGTTGTTGGTGTATTGGGTTGTTTGGTTGGGTGGGTGGTTGCGAACATACTCGAGAACCGAGTTTCAACTCTTAAATCCGGTGGGTGTATGTTCAATTCGCATCAATGCGAATATAGCTTGTCTATATAAACAATATGGAGTGAGTACACATCTAATGAACCTATGTAGAAGCTTATACAACAACAGTGAATGCATAGTGAGAGCAACTGGAGGACACTCAGAACCCTTCACCATAAGATCCGGAGTACGACAAGGTTGTGTCCCTTCTCTTGTTCATAACATATATAGAAAACATATGTAAAGAGACTAGCCAAACAGAGATCGCAAGAACACCGCATGACGAGAACACAGAAGAAGAAACATCTGCAAATTACACCATTAGAGAACTCCTGTTTTCGGATGACCAAGCACTAATAGCAAAATCAAAAGCTGAATTACAAGACCACATGAATAGTTTAAACAAAATGTGTAGGGAACATAACATGAACATTAGCACAAGTAAACCAGAGGTAATGACTATAAATTATTTTTGTATGCTGCATATCCCTTACAGGACGTTGCAGTCAACACAAGCATGTTCAAAGCTTTTTGTTTATTGTACTAGGCAAGTTTTTACGTTCAGTAGTTTGCCTATTGCTTTCTGCACGACCGGCTCCGATACCCTCGTAAGTTGCTAGGGCTGCGAGATCCGCTACCGAATCTCGCGCAGCTGTTTCCCCACGTGGATATACGGGATTACGAACAACGACGTTAACTCTTGGGCAGGAAGACCGGCAATGACTATAACTAAAGAAAAAAAAAATAACAACAATTCACCTAAACGAACATCCCTTGAAACAAGTAAAGAGTTTCAAGTACTTAGGAAGTAAACTATCATTAAATGGCAAATCAGAAGAAGAGACCAAAAATAGATGCAATAAGGCAAACCAACTCATTGGACAATGGCACCAATACTAAAGAACAAACATGTATCAATAACTACTAAGAAAGCACTTTACAACACAATCTTCCTACCAACTCTATGCTTACCAATGCCAAACCTGGACAATGACAGAAAAGAGAAAAGAAAAATAACAACATAAATGAGAATTCTGAGAAGAATACTCAACGTTTCAAGAAGACATAAGATCAGAAATGAAGAAATCAGGACTAAAGTGGGGATTATAGCTGCAGTAAATTTTATTAGAAGGCAGAAAGTCAAATGGTTTGGCCATGCAAGTAGGTTACCAACTAACAGTATACCACAACAAGCAATGATGTACAGACCAGATGGAAGCAGAGGAAGAGGCCGACCACGTAAACGACGGACGCATGGTATAACAGAGTCCATGGGAATATCGATACATGAAGCTCATAAGCGGGCACTTCTCCCGCTGTTCATACTTCACCTCAGCACCGCAATGTACAAGAGGAACATGATGAGATGAGATGAGATGAGATGAGATCTATCGAAGGTAGTTTGTCTCCACTCGGTCCCGAAGTAGTATCCCCAGGAGGACAACAGAAATGAGATTGGTGGGACTGCAGTAAAGCTGTAGAAACGCACTGGTGGGACTGCAGTAAAGCTGTAGAAACGCACTGGTGGGACTGCAGTAAAGCTGTAGAAACGCACTGGTGGGACTGCAGTAAAGCTGTAGAAACGCACTGGTGGGACTGCAGTAAAGCTGTAGAAACGCACTGGTGGGACTGCAGTAAAGCTGTAGAAACGCACTGGTGGGACGGAAGTAAAGCTGTAGAAACACACTGTTGGGACGGAAGTAAAGCTGTAGAAACGCACTGGTGGGACGGCAGTAAAGCTGTAGAAACGCACTGGTGGGACTGCAGTAAAGCTGTAGAAACGCACTGGTGGGACGGCAGTAAAGCTGTAGAAACGCACTGGTGGGACTGCAGTAAAGCTGTAGAAACGCACTGGTGGGACGGCAGTAAAGCTGTAGAAACGCACTGGTGGGACTGCAGTAAAGCTGTAGAAACGCACTGGTGGGACTGCAGTAAAGCTGTAGAAACGCACTGGTGGGACTGCAGTAAAGCTGTAGAAACGCACTGTTGGGACTGCAGTAAAGCTGTAGAAACGCACTGGTGGGACTGCAGTAAAGCTGTAGAAACGCACTGGTGGGACTGCAGTAAAGCTGTAGAAACGCACTGGTGGGACTGCAGTAAAGCTGTAGAAACGCACTGTTGGGACTGCAGTAAAGCTGTAGAAACGCACTGTTGGGACTGCAGTAAAGCTGTTGAAACGCACTGTTGGGACTGCAGTAAAGCTGTAGAAACGCACTGTTGGGACTGCAGTAAAGCTGTAGAAACGCACTGTTGGGACTGCAGTAAAGCTGTAGAAACGCACTGGCGGGACTGCAGTAAAGCTGTAGAAACGCACTGGCGGGACTGCAGTAAAGCTGTAGAAACGCACTGGCGGGACTGCAGTAAAGCTGTAGAAACGCACTGGTGGGACGGCAGTAAAGCTGTAGAAACGCACTGGTGGGACTGCAGTAAAGCTGTAGAAACGCACTGGCGGGACTGCAGTAAAGCTGTAGAAACGCACTGGCGGGACTGCAGTAAAGCTGTAGAAACGCACTGGTGGGACTGCAGTAAAGCTGTAGAAACGCACTGGTGGGACGGCAGTAAAGCTGTAGAAACGCACTGAGTGACTCAATATAACATAACAATAACTTTACAGAAAACAGTTACAGGAAATACAGGACGTTTCGGCGACTAGCCTTTATCAGCAAAAAAATACACACATAAAACACAACATATTATCACGGGGAAGACACTACAGTGAATATATTATAAAGGCATAAGAACGAGATGAGAAGAATGAAATGACGAAAAAAAGATAACTAATAATGGCTTAGAGAAAGTAAATACACATAGTTTTTTTTAAAATTCGCATATCCTTTATTTGTTAAGAAATGTTCAACCTCAATTGAATGTTATCTGTGACAAGATGAGAAATACCTTAACAGAATCTAGGCAAAGTCTAGAAAGATGGCAGGAGTACTGCAGTTGAATGTATGATATGAATGACAGTGAGGATATAAATGAGATACATGAGCCAATGACAGCAGAGACAGAACCTGAACCCCCATTAGATGAAACTGCATGGGCAATTAAAGAACCTGAAGAATGGTAAACCACCTTAATGTGATAAGATACCAGCTGAACTAATTAAAGCGGGAGGAGAAGAAAGCATACACATCTATCATGCATTATGTAAAAAGATATGGAAATATGGTATATGGCCAAAAGATTGGAAGAGAACTATCTTCATTCCAATACCCCAAAAAAGGGGAAGCTAAAATTATGCACTAACTATAGAACTCTTGCTCTGATCAGTCATGTAAGTAAAATTTTACCATAGATTATAATGGGAAGACTTCGTAAGAAAATAGAAGAAGAAATTAACGTGGTTCAAGCTGGATTTAGACAAGGAAGAGTAACAAGAGTTCACATACTCAACATGTAATTTAACCCTACCAGACCTGAGGTCCTGAACCTAACTGTCACTTGTACCTGGGTTCCTGAGCATTAAAGAGAAAGTACCAACATGATATTGAAAAATGTTAGTTAATGCAAATAAGTGGTTAAAATAAGATGGTTGCCGAAGGGCAATAACTCGTTTTATTTATTACTTTCTTATAAATTAATGATTATTACACAAGTCTGTAAGCATAATATTTCACTTGACTATATTTAATTTGTATTACTGTTTTTCTGTTATTTTTCTAAGAATAAACCACTTTTATATATTATTAAGCTTAATTATTTATAATAATATTCAACATATATAGAATTTTACAACAATATTTCAACTCAGTCTTTTTCATAAAGAGACAGCAATGATGATTGTTTGAGTGTGAAAAACCAAATCCTACTATTTCTCTTTGCAACGTATGCTTTTGCGGAAATTGGCTTCACTGGATCTTGAACAAGGTTCCTTTATCTTGTTGCATCGTGGGCTTCTTTGTAGTTTTTCGATTGCATGCCTCGTTGTTTTGTAGAGACCAAAGAACATAGTTGTACTGCTACCAGTACAACCACCGTGAAAGGGCACGACGTAAACAGTGTTGTCCTTGCTGTTACTGCAGGCATTGTTGTGGATGTCATCAAGAGGGAATATATGAATATGACTCTGATGATTAACTCCATTGTAGATGAACCTGCGCAGTGCTGTCCATGCAGCTCTACTACTCCTACCAGACTTATTCACAGAAGAGCAGTTCTACACCAAGATTGTCAGTTTGTCTTACTCTAGGGATATTAGAATGGGCATTGCAGAGGACAAGAATAAAGTAGCAAACATTGTGAAGCCAAATATGCAGCAGTTTGCCCGCATGTTTGGGCCTCTGTTGCTGGAAGAGGAGCATGTGACCTGGTGGCAGTCAGAAGGTCAGCTTGAGCAAGCTCTGACCTACCACTCCAGGCACCACCACAACAAGTATCTGCCGGGCCAGGTCTTGTATGGGCTGTTGCTGCAGAAATACCAGGTCACGAGAAAATGTGGGTTGGGATGTTTGTGTCCAATTGACCTGGGATCCACGTCGACCTAGATCTGCAGTGGGTATCAGATAAATTGAGGAGTACAGGCGTGATACTCACAACACCACAGATGTGGTCCTGGTGGTCTCAACATGTGAGGATATCACCCATACACAACACGCCATCAGGGCTGACTTCTTATTCGGGAAATTGAAAAAATAAAAATCACACGTACCTCGTTCAACCTGTAAAAAAAAAAAAGACCTATTTTCTTCGCTGTTACACCTGTCGCTATTCTTTCTCTCTTTATTCGATTTGAAGAATAGCAGCGATTTCGCGTTTTTCATTCAAAATTTGCCGGGTGGACGGCACTCTTCACTGGGGTCATTTATGGTGTCACCAGATATAATTATTTGTCCAAGCGGGAAGTAGACATTCAGAAGCATGAGAATGAGATGCGCGAGAAGCACAGGATTAAAATGGAACAGTTGAAAAAGCAGAATGAAGCAGATGAAATGGCAGCACTTGGAAAGGAAGCTGGTGTTATAGCAAAGTGAACATGAAGATCATTGCTGCTTGATGTCACCTTTTGTTTGTTTTTTTTGTTTTGTTTTATAGATGTAGCTAGAGCCGGCATTACTGGTTTGTCATGAGGAATACTGATTAAACTAAAAAAAAAACACATATTTTTTTTTTTAATGTTATTTGTACCCGGCACAGTCCGGGGTTAAATCATAATAAAAATTAAAAAAAAAAAAAATAAAATAAATAAATCTATCGGTTGCGCCGCCTTACCTTACCATCTTTTCTCATTTTGATTCTTTAGTCAAAGATCGAGACAGTGAAGCAAATAGCCGCGGATATTTCGGGAGATATAAACGCGGAAGTGCATAAGCTGAAAAACAGCACGGACAAGTGGTTACTTCTGTGCAACCCGAAAGAACCTCTGCCACATTACGTAGACATGGAGTTGGAAGGGGTAGAAGACAAGCTACACCGTCTCTTCATCACAGTTCCGGGGCGCCGTACGGTGTGTACAGTCTGTGGGGAAGACTCCCACTGGAGTAATAAATGTCCGGCCAAAATAAAAACCCAGACGGGACCTAGACTGGCACAAAAAGTCACCTCGAACTCCCAGATAGTTCAACGTAGTAAGGATAAGGAGGATGAAGACGGTTTCCAGCTGGTCAGTCGGAAAAGGGGACGCTCAACCAAGAGCCTGTCTGACGGCGAGAGCTCGACACCTCCAGCCTGCCAAACACCTGTTACCACGCTGCCGCCCCTCAACAACCACGACTACCCTACACCGACTGAAGCGCACAGGTCAAACAAAAAGAAATGTGTAAGTAATTATACTGAACAGATAACGACCAGCGCCGTGACCGAAATAGACAGTGATAATGTTAACACACCACCACGACAAAGAAACCTGTCAGATTATTCACCACGCCTCGTTATTGACTTAGAGATTTCAAGCCCGGCGAAGGAATCTACTGATCTCCAGAAATGATAACATGAATACAGACGTTTTGAAACAAGAAACATAATTATGCTCAACCTTTTCTTATTTTACAACAAAAATGGCAGCGGAAATTAAAATAATGAGTATTAACATTCGAGGTATAAGGTCAAAATTAATCATCTTATACCACTCATACACAAATATAAACCTGATTTTATACTCATTCAGGAAACTAACGTTAAAACCGACGAACACGCATCATATATCACAACATGCTTAGGTCTAAGACACTCATGTTTTAGTCTTAGTACTCAACATATCGGATTGGGTACAGCAATAATACAGACATCGGACAGGTGGCAGATTATAGAGAAGGACAGGGACTGCCAGGGTAGGATAGCTATAGTACAGGTGAGAAATAACATAAATAAATACACAATTGTCAACATACACGTACCGCCTGAATACAGAAATCAGCCGCTCTTCTATCAAACACTGGAAAATTTATTATCGCGCTCATATCGGGGTCACAACATCATTCTAGGGGGTGATTTTAATTGCGTACTTTCGGCGCACGACCTTATAAATGGAGATGTAAGAATGCAAATTAGAAACACAACGGGGGAGGAGGAACATCAATTAGACACATTGCAAACAATTTTAGATATCCATGGGCTAACAGACGCATACAGACAGATGCATTCCCATGGAATAGATACAACACACACAAACAATGCGCATAATAGAGCAGCGCGATTAGATAGAATTTATGCGCCCATAACACATCATATAACACAAGTCAAGCATTTACAGGAGACACTGAACTTCACAGACCATAAGGCTGTAGTTGCAACAATAAACACAGTACAAGCAACACCACATCTTAGAAGATCTCCCCATTGGAAACTTAACTGCACACTTTTACAAAATCAGGACTATGTAGATTGCATAACAAAACTGATCCTCACATACACAAGCGATATACCAGAGGGTAATGCGCGAGAACTCTGGGAAACACTTAAACAAACTATACGAGAGAGAACACAAACACTAGCAGCAGTAATACACAAGCAAAAACTACAACAAGAAAAAGTATTGGAAAATGCAATTAAGCTCTTACTACAGACAGACAAAAATTCACCACACATCATAGCATTACAGGAAGAATTAGATCTCCACAGACATCATCGATTTCAGGGGGCTTTACTGCGAACAAAGTTACAAACTATAACACAAGAGATACCGAGTAAACAATACCTAGCTTTAGAACAAAACATACAGCGCAGCAGACAGATAGGCCAGATAATTGACAGGGAAGGAAATATACAAGTCGAGCCACAACAAATAGCCTTAGCCTTTGAAGATTATTACAAGAACCTTTATACAGAGGAAAACACACAGGCGCACGTGCAAGAACACTTTATGAAATTCACAAAAGAACTCACAGAGGAACAGAAACTAACACTAGATACTGAATTAACACTAACAGATATAACACAAGCGGTTCACGGAATGCAGAAGGGCAAATCGCCTGGCCCTGACGGTATTACCGCTGAATTCTATCAGTTTTTCTTTCCTCTTCTAGGTCCCCTTTTACTAACAGTATTCTCTGAATCTTTCCAAAAACAAGAACTCCCATCCAGTTTCAACACGTCTTACGTCACTCTTATTCCGAAGGAGAACACCGACAAGACACTTTTAAAGAGTTACAGACCGATCTCGCTTTTAAATGTAGACTACAAGATTTTAACAAAGGATTTGACGAATAAATTGAAACCAGTAATGTCATCTCTCATTCATGAAGACCAGCAATGTAGTGTGCAACACCGGAATATCCAGCAACACACACACTTCATAAGGGACATCATCAACTACACACATCTGAAAAACTGTCAGTCCTCAATTCTCTCTTTAGATCAAGAAAAAGCATTCGACAGAATATCTCACTCATACCTCCACAAAACTCTCTCACACTGCAACGTGGGAAATTATTTTCGGACATGGGTCAAAATTTTATATTTGAAACCGGAAAGTCGGATTCTATTAAACCATACCCTAACCAATTCTTTCAGGTTGACTAGGTCAGTGAGACAGGGATGTCCCTTGTCCCCATTACTGTACGTTGTCGCTCTAGAGCCACTTCTAGAAAAGATACGACAGGACGACAATGTCAGGGGTACGTTCATACCAGGGAAGGGTGAACAAAAGCTGCGTGCTTATGCGGACGATACCATTTTCTTTCCGACAACTGAAAAATCTGTACGGATCATTTTGGAAACGTTCTCGTTTTTCGGCAAAGGGAGTGGGGCAAAATTAAACGTCCAAAAATCTACTATAATGGGCTTAGGCAAATGGAAAAATAAGGCGGATTTTCCATTTGACTTAACATCAAACAATCTTATAAAAGTGTACGGAATAGTCTTCCCATGTCAACCAAATCAGACACACAAAGACACTTGGCAAAATCTAGAGAAGAAAATAACAGATATGTTACAGAGGTACAAATACAAAACAACTACCATATTTGGTAGAAGTACCATTGTTAATACATATATAATTCCAAAAATACTATATCTGTGCACAGTCCTAGATCCTCCACGTCAGACTGTCACAAACATAAACAAAGAGATTAGACGCTTTGTGTTTGGCAGCACCATCTACAGTATCAAACATACTACACTCATGCAAGACAAAAAAGATGGAGGTATCGCCCTCCAAGACATAACAACCAAAATACAAGCACTTAGGATCAAACACGTAGGTGAAATCCTACAACACCCAGAAAAACACCCTTTAGCACACTATTACATTGGAATTAGGCTATCTTATTTAAAACCTATTAGGAATACATCCTCACATTACTTTGGCACTCTCCCAACGTTCTACAAAACATGTATTTCAGCCATTAAAGGACACGAAATATTACTACACAAGAAAACACATACAATCTACAGGCATTTAGTTAAATTACAAGCAACTCCGGTACATCTCAGAATTAAAAGAGGACATAGATATTTCATAAAAGATTATACCGAAATTTTCTCTAATATTCACAACAAGCAGATTACCCCAAAAGCAAAGGAAATTACATATAGGCTTGTTTACAGCATGACCCCAACAACAGAGAGAACAGCAAAAATAACTAAACAAATACTACAGTGTCAGCTTTGTAGACGGAACGTCCAAGAATCAGAAGAGCTCATCTATTACGAATGCAACACAATCATGCCAACAAGAAATCTCCTACAAAACATCCTAAACACTCATACCGAAACAAAGAACAGATGTTTACAAAGCAATCATGATAAATTCCATTCCTTACTCCACACAAGACATCCACACAAAGCTACTTGTTCTATTGGCAGAGTACAGAAATCTTATATGGACATTAAGAAACAAAGCACTATACAATTACAGAACAATCAACAAAGAAATTGTCCAACAACTTTATCAACAGAAAGTCGCAAACATTCTAATCTTAGCCCCACAAACGCAAATCTTGTAAAAGATTTGGCTGAAGACAGCACATATTACAGAAGAAGCAAATAACTTGTTTTAAACAAAGGATACTACAACTGTAAATGTGTTTATTGATGGTATTAATAATCTTACAATTATATTATTATTATTAAAAATACTATTATTATTACTGCTACTATTATTATTAATTTTCCCATTATTATATTTGAATGTGCAACATGAAATATATTGTGGATGGGTGTCTGTGCCGTTGTCAGTAACATATGTATGCGTCTGTGTGTGGATGCATGTGTGTGTGTGCGTGTGTGTGTGGTGCATGAATTTGCACACGCATGTGTGTGAGTGTGTGTATGGTTTTGTGTGTGTGCGCGCGCGTGCGTGCATGTAGCAGCATTTAAACCAAGGCGGTATGTCAAGTATTAAAATGATGTTATATGGTAACGATATGTTTCAAAAGAAAAATATGCACCACCATGTATAAACAAATTGAATGTGCCCTTTTAAGTACCCAGTAAGCTAAGGTGGCTTGTAATGGCCAGGTTTTAAGTCCTTCCCATTGTATATGAAACCCAGACACTATCACAACTTTGGACCAATTATCTCCCTGGGGACAGGCCATGGACTCTAATTGCTAGTAGTAAATCCCTGATTCTTGTCCCCCAAACAAAAGGTATCATGGACTAGAGCGTCACCCTGTAATTTGTCATCAGGCAACAACACCAACGACCTTCACCTCGGTAGCTAAGTGACCCAGAAATTACAAAGAAGCCACATTTTAATGGAAATGATAGTTTAAAGTTTTCTTGTCCAAGCGCGGGGCATTTAATGTACTGCGGTCTCCAGAAAGCACGAGATTGTGTGTGTGTGTGTGTGTGTGTGTGTGTGAGAGAGAGAGAGAGAGAGAGAGAGAGAGAGAGAGAGAGAGAGAGAGAGAGAGAGAGAGAGAGAGATGGACAGGTGTTTCATGCATTCCGCTTGCGGAAGTGGAAGTGAAGCATATGCAAGGAATGTGTATCTACATGCACTATGCCATAAATGTCATATTATCATAACTGTATATATGTATGTATTTGTTTTATTCACAATGTCACACTTAACACTAACAAACGGCAACGCTCTGTAATATACACAAACAAAAGAAACACACACTACAACTTGTAAATATACATTGCTTTGTATGAAATAAAAGTTTAAAAAAAAAAATTAATTGTACTTTTTTTTTGGAACTTTTATTGAGTGTTAATATCGTTGCAAAGTGTATTGTTTGTGTTTTTACAGAGCGTTGGATGTGGGCGTGTAGGTGACATATGCGCAAAAAATACAAATATTGTATACATTAATAAAAAAAAAAAAAAAAAAAGTATAAATCTTTAACAAGATCTTCTACATGCGTTTTTTTTTTTTTTTTTTTTTTTTTTTATTTTGGCCTGTTTTCGCTTGACCATTTAATTTTTTCTACATCAAATTAAATGTTTTTTTTTTCTTCTTAATGGACATTCCGGATTTGGTGGTTATATTCTTTGGAGTTGATTATCTGGATATTTCTTTGTAATTATTATAGGAAACAACAAATTTCAAGATGCATTCAAATATCACCGAATTCGCGGTCCCGACAAACGACTACAAAGTTCAGCAATTTGATCAGACGGGAACCATAGTGTGCTCCATTACTTGTCCAGGAGCTGCTGCTAAAGCAACACCGGCACTAATCATGAGTGCCCTAACTGGTCCAGGAGGTTTACCTTTTGGGGGAATCATCTTTGGCAACACAATTTACTGCATACAGCATAAGACACTCATAGAGGACAAGAAACAAGGAGGAATAGCACTGCAAGACACACACACAAAGATACAAGTGCTGAGAATCCAACATATAGGACACATCCTTAGTCACCCAGAACAACACCCACTGGCACTCTACTATACAGAAATGAGACTACAACACCGTAGGAGAATACATCTTAATACACCACACTACTTTGGAACTCTACCAACGTTCTATAAGAAATGTATACAAGCACTCCGAGGGAGCGAGCACTTACTACACCAGACAACACACCAAATCTACAAATACCCGATTAAACAACAAGCACCCCCACTACATGTTAGAATTAAAAGAGGAAAAACATACTACATACAAGACTACACAGGTACATTTACTAATCTCCACAACCTAAACATAGCTCCCAAAGCGAGGGAAATTACATATCGTTTGATCTTTAACATGACACCTACTACCGAAAATCAGGCACACAGGTCAAAACGAATACCACCATGTCAACTCTGTAGGCGAAACATACAAAAAAGAGAAGACCACATATTTTACATGCCCAACAGTTCATTGCACTAGACACTTTAAGACAACTAATTGAGATATTCGCCAAAAAGAAGACAGATATGTACAAGGCAATATTTTTAAACACAATACCAAACACCACAGAAAATAATCACATAAGATTGTTGACTGCACTAGCAGAGTACAGGTATGTGGTATCGACCTGTAGAAATGCAGCAACATACAGGTTCAGAACATACAACACACATACGAATACAGCACATGGTCCAAAACAAAATCATACAAATATTCGAAACCACTTAGACAAAAGAGAACATACACATTACAAATTTGTCTGTGGGATTTGGATAAGGTATACAAACATAGAGATACAACTAAATCTGTATTGGTTCTTGCATGCATAGATATGTCTGTACTTATATGTATAAGTGGGTATGCGTGTGTGTGTGTGTGTGTGTGTGTGTGTGTGTGTGTGTGTGTGTGTGTGTGTGTGTTGGTTGTGCGTATGTGTGTGTGGGTGGAAATATACACATAAATGTGTATGTATATTTGGTATGTATATATCTCTGTCGGTAGTGTCTGTGTTGATGTATATTTGACCCCTAGTCATGCGTGGATAAACGTATAGTTAATTTTGTTTAAAATGAATTGTTTCAATGAATAAATGTTCCAATGTATAAAATGTTTGTAAATTTGCGCATATGTCACCTACACGTCCACATGCAATGCTCTGTAAAAACACGAACAATACACTTTGCAACGATTTTAACACTCAATAAAAGTTTGTTTTTTTTTAAATTATTTAAAAAAAAAAAAAAAAAAACGGATACTCTGGTTTCTCTTCACAACTTATAAACCTTTAACAAGATCTTCTACGTGCGTTCGTTCTTTGCCCTTTTTTTTCGCTTGGACATTTAATTTTTTCCACATCAAATTAAATGTTTTTTTTTCTTCTTAACGGACATTCCGGATTTTGTGGTTATATTTTTTTGAATTGATTATCTGGATATTTCTCTGGAATTATTATGGGAAACAACAAATTTCAAGATGTATTCAAATATCACTGAATTCGCGGTCCCGACAAACGACTACAAAGTTCAGCAACTTCATCAGCCGGGAACGATAGTGTGTTCCATTACTGGTCCCGGGGCTGCCACTAAAGCAACACCGGCACTAATCATGAGTGCCCTAACTGGTCCAGGAGGTGTACCTTTTGGGGGAATCGTCGACCTGCATAGGTTAGAAGTTCCCACTGGGTGGTACTTTCACCTGTCAGCAGAGGCTCAGAAAGCCGTGTGTGAGAAATTACACTGCAAAAAGTTTTCTCTACTAAACCTATGATTAGACATATCACTGCAACATCTAGACAAAGAAAGAGACAGGCTGACCATCCATTGGCTACCTGTCATGATTGCTTCTCAAGGAGTTAAAAAAACTGGTGCACAGTATTACAGGAGACGACACGGCTGAGGTCTTTAGGATAAAGAATGGGGCTGGCAAGTGGGGAGCGGTCTGCAACCCAACACAGGAAGTCCCCCATTATATACGGATCTACACTCCTGGTATTACGAACAATAATCACAGAGTGTTGATCACGATGCCGGGGGGAAAGACTAATTGTCCAGCGTGTGGCCAAAACAACCACTGGGCAAATAAATGCCCTAGTCGACGACAATCGATGACACCAATAGCACCAACAGTCAGTGTACAAAGCCAAGAAGATTTCCCACCACATGAAAGAGAAACTTCTCCACAGGGAGAGATTGAACTGACGCAAACTTTCAATAGTCAAATCAACACACACGAAGACAGGAACACACAAGAAAATAACACACAAGAAATCAATCCAAATAATGAAGACTCTGACGGTTTTCAAATCGTCATCAAACCAACGAAGATAAAATGGGCTAACAGAAGACTACTGCAGTCAAAACACAGCGCTGACTCAGAAACAGACGACTTATCACTGCCAAAGAAAGAAACAGTCAAAGCTACTATAGGCAAGACAAAGAAACCTGAACAAGAACAACAAGAGGAGACACAAGTACAAGACGAAGACGATACATATAGCATACCAGACACTCTCTTTGTAGACACCGACACAAGTGATAAGAACGAGGATCAACATGATCCTCTCACACAATCTTTTGCTACTACAGACTTTTTCGCCTAAATGTACCCGCCATGGATAACAACTTTGCGTGTGAATCGATATACTTATTATATCCCATTTATTTGTTTTTACTTAAATTATAATGACTAGTGATTTAGTTATTATTACTTTAAACATTTGTGGTATACGTACAAAATTACAACACATCATCACACTAATAAACAAACACAAACCAGACTTTATACTACTACAAGAAATAAATATATGTTCAAAAACATTCGCACAACATATCACCACACAGCTAGGCCTCAAACATTCATGCTTTAGTTTAGGCACAATACACAATTATTCAGGAACAGCTATTCTGCAGACATCAGACAGGTGGGATATAATTAAAACACACACGGATAACCAGGGACGAATCTCCATAATACAGGTTGAAAACACAATACATGCATACACCATAGTGAACATACATGCACCACCAAATTACAATCATAAACTAAATTTTTACCAAGAATTAGACACCTTACTAATACAAACATACAGAAGGCAAACTGGTATCCTTGCAGGGGATATCAATTCTGTACTCTCAGATTTGGATATTGTAGGGGGAGGCAGAGCAGGAATTACGGCACAATTAAGGAGAAATGACAGAAATGGAATACATCAACTGGATATACTAAAGAATACTTTAGACACACACAATTTAACAGACGATTTCAGATACAGACACCCTAATAGCATTGCAACAACACACAAAAGTAGGACTTACAATAGATCAGCCAGACTATATAGAATATACACACCTTCAACGCACCACATAATACACACAAAACATCTACAAGAGACATTACAATATACAGATCACAAAGCAGTACTAACACATATCACTACAGTCACTACAAACACAAGGACCATCAAAAAGAACAGCACATTGGAAGTTCAATAACTCCATTACTCCAACATACAGGTTATGTTACAACATGATGACACACTTATTCTAACATACACTAATAGTACACCCACGACAACATAACCACAAATTGGGATTTACTAAAGAAACAATACGTAGTAGCAACACAACAGTTAACATCCATCACATATACATACAAGACAGACTACATTACAGGAAGCATATCATCACAGACAGCAATACACTAGAATCACAATTAGAACAACACCAGCAACACACATTCCGTGGTGCACTCCTTCGAACTAAAGTTAGTAACATATCAGAAGAAAATCCCAGTAAACAGCACATTGCATTAGAACAAAAAATTCAACGTAACAGACAAAGAGGAGCCATAACAGACATGCAAGGAAACACACAAACAGAGGCAATGCATATACTAGAAACATCCAACAGTACTAAGCTGACCTATGTACAGCAGAACCCGCCAACACACAAACATAAAATAGGTTCCTACATTACACAAAGAAACTGTCAGACACAGTAGACACAGAGCTTACATTAGCAGACATAACACATGCACTCAATCAAATGCTAAAAGACAAAACACCAGGACCAGATGGACTCATAGTAGAATTCTACCGACACTTCTTTCCTATCGTAGACAATTTCCTTTTAAAAGTCTACCAAGAAGCTTTTCACAAACAAGAACTCCCAAACACTTGCAACATGTCATATATAACACTCGTACCTAAAGACAACACAGACAAAACACAGCTGAAAAACTATAGACCCATCTCATTATTAAACACAGACTACAACATTCTAGCAAATCACTTGCAAACAAAATAAAAAATTTCATGCCATCACTCATCCACCCAGACCAACAGTGCAGTATTCATCACAGAAACATACACAAACATACACATTTCATTAGGGATTTCATTACATACACCCACCAGAAAGACTGTCAATCCTCACTTTTATCTTTGGACCATGAGAAGGCCTCTGACAGAATTTCACACTCATACTTACACAAAACACTAGCGCACTGTAAAATAGGACAATACTATAGACAATGGATAGGAATATTGTATATATATCCTGAAAGTAAGGTACTGGTGAATCATTCGCTCACTGCCAGTTTCAAAATCACTAGATCTGTGTCCACTATCACCAATCCTATATGTTCTCACACTAGAACCACTCTTAGAAGCAATTAGACAGGACACTAACATTAAAGGTACATTTATACAAGGGTCTGGGGAGCGGAAATTAATTGCTTATGCAGATGACACCGTTTTCTTCCCTACAACCAACACTTCCATAACGAACATACTTCACACCTTCAGACAGTTTGGTGAAGGAAGTGGGGCTAAATTAAACATACAGAAGTCTAAAATAATGGGTCTGGGGAAGTGGAAGAATAACGCATATTTCCCCCCGGATCTAACATCACAGATAACATGACAATTTATGGGATCACATTTCCATCCAATCCCAGAAAAACACATACAGAAACATGGCAATCACTTACAAAACAAATTATAGACATACTATATAGGTTCAAATACAAGACATCAACAATTTTTGTAAGAAGCGCAAACTGTAAACACCTTCATCATTCCTAAAATAATATATTTAGCCACAGTGTTAGACCCCCCAAAACAAACAGTCACAGACATAAACAAACACATCAGACAATTCATCTTCAGCAACACAATTCACAGTATAAAACACAAGACATTAATACAAGATAAGAAACGAGGAGGTGTAGCTTTACAGGACCTACACACAAAAATACAAGCATTAAGAATCAACCACATAGGACGCATTATCAATCATCCAGATCAACACTCGCTAGCATTATACTATATTGCAATTAAATTACATAGACTTAAGAAAATAGACAAAACAACACCACACTATTACGCCACACTACCGCACTTCTACAGAACATGTATGCAAGCAATTCAAGGCAATGAACATTTAATACAACAGACAACCAAGCAGATATGCACTTATTTAGTGAAACAACAAGTCCCACCACTACATCTGAGAATCAAAAGAGGATACAAATATTATACGAAAGACTATAGCTTCACCTTCACTAACATACACAACAAACATATCACATCGAAATTCAAAGAAGTAACATACAGGCTAATTTATAATATGACCCCGACAACATAGAGAGCAGCATAGACATCCAAGCAAATAGCCCCGTGCCTATGTAGACACAATATTCAGGAAACAGAGAACCATCTCTTCTATGGATGTCCAACAATCACAGCCACTAAGACTGCACTACAACAGTTAATAGAAACACACACAAACAAGAAAACTGACGCATACAAAGCGATATTCCTAAACACAATACCTACAACCACAAAAGACAAATACACCAAACTACTCGTAGCACTAGCGGAGTATAGAAACATAATATGGTCTAGTCAAAACTCGGCCACTCACAATCACCACACAATACACCCACACATACTATCACAGATTTTTCAACAGAAAATCTCCCAGCTATTCACAGATTAAGCAAGCGCCACTCCCATCAAGTTCACACTACATAACATACATAATAAAATACACACTCTCACAGATAGTTCTGTACCCTGAATGTGTACCACTAAGCTCAATCATTGGGGAACAAAGGGCCAAATAACCGAATATATGTCCCTTCTTTGTTACTGAGTCTATTGGCCCAACCTAGACAGAACGATGGGATGGTGCCCTTTGTGGGTCAGTGGTCTTGTTGACCGAGGTTTGACCTTCGCCAGAAGCCAGCTCAAGAAAACTCTCTGTAGTGGTGGAACATTTGTCATCTTGTGTAGCGAACTAAACAAATGCCAATCTGTTTACGCGCTCTCTCTTTCTCTCTCTCTCCTTCTCTCCCCGTCTCACTCCCCCAGCTCTCTCTCTCCCTCTTTGTTGACCGCTTTCCCGGTCTCAGCCCAGCCCGCCACAAACAAATCCTTCACACATGTGATTTAAGGGGAGTGCATTGATTCAGCAATACTATTGAACTTGCTTACAGGAAACTGGCATGAGGTTGCTTGCAGTTTGAAAGTTTCTATTAAATGGTTTGGTATGCATGGGAGCAAAACGATTACTACACCATGCCAAGAATATAATGTCACATGTGCATGAAGGTATACGCTGTATTCGCAAATGTAAAAAGACACTGTTTTTGTACATAATAAACACACAAAAAAGGTACACTCGAACAGGAGTGTCCCAGACAAGTCCCTGTTGTAGAAATTTTAGAACGTGTACGCCTCACGATGCAAGCTCTGTGTGTGGCTACATTTGTAAATACTTGAGCAAACTTCTCACTAGGTGGTAACGAACATTGGAGAGCGCAGATAGTACACGCCGCAAATTCTTCCCCAGGGTGCTTTGTAATCACAGATCCACCCCTCTCCTTCCCCCAAACAACTTTAAATATAGCTCCTTTGGCCTAGGAAAACAAAGGATTTGTGAAAACTGGCTGCGTGTCCTTTGTAAGACCCGACGCCGGCCCTGGCTTTTTAGTAGCTGGTGGTCAGTAGACATTTTTGCGTTCGGCGGTTTGCTCTTCGCCTAAATTCAATACGATTTCCCAGCACAAATATAAACATAGATGTATACTACAAAGGCCAACATGTATGGTAGTTGCATATGGGTAGCCAAGTATGGGTGATTTCGTGTAGGTATTTATGTAAATATACTTATGGCTTTGTGTCGATATACAGGTATTTGTATGAATATATGCATATGGAAATTCCCCCCCCCCCCCCAAAAAAAAACCACAACAACAACAACATTTAAAAACATAAAACAGAATTGGGAAGCCACAATTTAAATGGAATGACAGTGTAAAGGTTATTGCCCAAGATCATGGCAATCAATGTACCATTGTCTCCAGAGAGCAAGAGATATATCAAGACAGAATGTGTGTGTGTGTGTGAGAGAGAGAGAGAGAGAGAGAGAGAGAGAGAGAGAGAGAGAGAGAGAGAGAGAGAGAGAGAGAGAAGGAGAGAGAGATGGACAGGTGTAACATGCATTCCACTTGTGGGGTTGGATATGAAACGAGGAATAGTGTGTTTACATGCACTATGCCATAAATGTCATATTATCATAACTGTATATGCATGTATTTATTTTATTAACGCATGTGATACATAACACTAACAAACGGCAACGCCCTGTAATATACACAAACAAAGAAACACGCATTACACCTTGTAGATATACATTGCTTAGTATGAAATAAACGTTGGAAAAAATAGTAAGTAACTGTTTATTACTCTGCAACCACGAAAAAAAAGTATAAATCTTCCACATTTTGTCGGTCTGTTTGACTGTTCAGGTAAACCGAATAATGTAAATTTTTAGGAGAGAAAGTTAATTAAAACCATATGGACAACAATCACTTTCAGTTTATTTCCTTTGTGCGGATAACGCATTTGTGTGTGTGTGTGTTTTTTTTTTTTTTTTTAAACTGGACGTGACCTGTGTTACCTGAGAACATGGACCAACCAGTCTATAACTTTACATCCAGCGCAGTACACGGTAAGCTACACAGCTCAGGTACCCTCGTGCTGTCTGTAACTAGGGCCGGAGCGGCAGTAAAATGCACCCCGACTCTAATCGCCAGCTCTTTGTTGGGCCCAGCTGGTGTCCCCGCGGGGAGCATAACGGACATTTACCGCTTCGAAATACCTACACGCTGGTTTGTGAACCTAACACATGTAGCATACAACCAGAAGTATCAAGAACTACATGGAATGAAACTGAAGGTCGCGAGTTGCGATCTTGAAATAGAGATCCAGCACGTGGAAAAGGAAAAAGAGCGGGTGACCATCCACTGGTTGCCGAATACAATGAACCGCGAGGCAGTCAAAGAGATGGTCGGAATGGCAACAGGTGACAAAGACGCCGAAGTATTCAGACTGAAATATGGTACGGGAAAGTGGGATGCTTTGTGCAACCCAACTCAAGAAGTGCCGCATTATGCTAGGTTAAACATCCCTGGAATAACCGGTAACAACCACCGTATCCTCTTCACGATGCCAGGGCGCAGAAAAACGTGCCCAAAATGTGGTCTGGACGACCACTGGGCCAACAGGTGCCCGAGCCGAAGACCACGGTCAAAGGTTGATGAAAACACGGTGGAAAACTTTCTGCCGCTGTTAGAAACAAATAGCCAGCAGCCGCCGACAAAATCACGAGAACAAGTAGAAACCACAGGGGAAACCACAGCGCCGACGACAACACTAATGCCCATGCCAGTTCCAACACCACTCGAGACTGAAAACACTAATACCTTGGCCACAAACGACATTACAACACAAAGAACTAATCAACAAAACGAACAAGACAGCACAATCCAACCAAAATCCAAATCACCTACAACCCCAAATACGCACCCATCTCCAACCCCGTCCAAGGAGAACTTTCAGATGAACGGGAGCCCATTAAAAATGACAAAGAGGTAGACAAAGATGGTTTCATTAAAGTGGTTCATAACAAGAAGCGCAATAGAATGCAGAAAAACGCAGAAAACAGCGATAGCGAAGACGTCGATTATCCAATTACCACACACACCCCCCCCCCCAAAAAACAAAAGTGAACAAACCGGACAGCCCCACAGTAAGGACAAATGATAGACGACAGAACACAGAGGAAAGAGGACAATATATCTTTAAGACATTTATTTATCGCCACTGACACTAAAGAAGAAGAGAACTCGGAAATGTCCAAAACGCACTGAACAGCTATATGCAGCATATTTTTTAACTACCTTTAGTAATTTGAATAACGAAGACACAAACAATAGATTGCACGATTTATTGCCTGGCATATTTCGCTGCATCTCGTCAGGTACATACTGCAGAACTCACACAACTTACGTGAAATTAACTAGATAAATCCCTCAAGTTGAAATATACACAATTTCGCACAGTAATGTCGATTGTCTACCACGGTAATTTTAAGCTGACTAACATGTCTTTCTGTTTACACAATTCTGGCTTGCGTTGATAGATCATAATTGCTTCTGCAAATTTTAACAAGCGAGTATTCTGTGTTCTAAACAACACGCGAAATGCAGTCTCTCTGGACACAACATGGCGACTGGCAACAATGTGCTTGCCGATTGAAGACGCCGGGAGCTTCCGGTGTGTCGGCTCCTCGTGGCTATCATCTCCTGTGTGTTGTATCTTGTTGACCCATTGAGGTATGTGTTCTAACACCCGTTTGTTAAGCTGTCTCTCCGTTCGGCCAATGTAAACGGCCTGGCATCTACATGTGAATTGGTAAATACAATTGTTTGTGGCGTACAGAGGAACAGGCTCTTTGACTGTTGGTGTAGGAATGGGTACGGTTTTACATCTAATGACTGGAGTTGCCGCACAGAATGTTTGACCTACTGCTGTAGTAAGCCGGTCTTGTAGACGTTGCATTACGTCATCCCCTCGAAAGGTTAGCTGGATGAATACCTTGAGTTTAGGGACTGTAGTTACGTCTGCTTTGGGTTTGGGCTGTTGGCAATGGCGCTTTATAAATCCTGTGGAGTACCCATTCAGGTTAAGACATTCTTCAGAGTTTCAAATAGGTGTCCTATACGTGTATAGGTGTCCTATACCACAGTCAATATATATATATATATATATATATATATATATATATATATATATATATATATATATATATATATATATACCTGCACCACACCACATAGTAAACACTCGGCACCTACAAGAGACATTACAGTACACAGACCACAAAGCCATATTAGCACACATCAGTACAAGCAACATAAACACACAGATAAACAAACGTTCACCACATTGGAAATTTAACAACACACTTCTAAATAATACAGAATATGAGAAATACATGGCACAACTTTTACACACATATACCGACCACATACCGACTGATAACATCGGACAATACTGGGACCTACTAAAAATACAATACGAAGCAGAACACAGCACCTAGCATCCATCATACACAAAGACAGACAAAGACAGGAACAAATTATACAAACAGCCATAGAACTGACAAAACAGATGGACAACAAAGCACCACATTTAAACACACTAGAAGAACAATTAAAGCAGCACCCACAACACAGATATTTAGGCGCCCTCCTTAGAACAAAACTAACCACAATCACGCAAGAGTCCCCCAGTAAACAATATTTAGCAATTGAACAGAACGTACAACACAACAGACAAATAGGAAAATTAATAGACATGCAAGGCAACACACAAACAGAACCAGCGCAAATAACAGAAGCATTCAATCAATACTACACACACCTATTTACAGCAGAGACAGTAGACATACAGACACAAGACAGTTTTCTGAAATACAGTAAACAGCTGTCAGATGCAGACAAAGACACACTAGACACAGAACTAACACTAGCAGACATAACACACGCACTCAGCAAAATGAACAAAGACAAGACACCAGGACCGGGCGGTTTTACTGTAGAATTCTACCAACATTTCTTGCCTATCTTAGGTGGCCTTCTTTTTAAAGTATATCAAGACGCCTTTGACAAAGAACAACTACCAGACAGTTGCAAAATGTCGTACATAACACTTATACCTAAAAACAACACAGACAAGACACATATGAAAAATTACAGACCCATATCTCTACCCAACACAAACTATAAAATACTAACTAAAGCACATGACCCACAAACTGAGACCCTTTATGTCAACACTCATACACCGAGACCAACAATGAGTGTACCATATAGAAACATTCACCAGCATACACATTTTATTAGAGACATCATCACATACACACAGGAGAAAGACTGTCAGGCCTTTCTTTTGGCCCTAGACCAGGAGAAGGCCTTTGACAGAATTTCCCACTCCTATCTACACAAGACATTAACACAATGCAATTTAGGCCAGTACTTTAGGAGGTGGATAGCGATTTAGAACCGGAATCCTGAAAGTAAGGTGTTGGTTAACCACACACTCACTGCGGGCTTCCGGCTCACAAGGTCGGTGAGACAAGGATGGCCTCTGTCGCCGCTCCTATATGTGCTGGTTTTAGAACCACTACTAGAAGAAATCAGACAAGACACCAACATCACAGGCACATTCATACCAGGCGGAGGAGAGCGGAAGTTGATTGCATACGCAGACGACACCGCTATCTTCCCCGCCAACAACACATCCGTTACAAATATACTCCACACTTTTACACAGTTTGGTAAGGGGAGTCGGGCAAAATTAAACATACAAAATTCACACATAATGGGTCTCGCTAAGTGGCGAAACAAAGCAGACTTTCCTCCCAACTTAACAGCCACAGACAACATCAAACTATGTGGGATAACATTTCCTAACAACTCCCGACAGATACACGGACGGACATGGAAAGACCGCACACAACAAATTATAGATATGCTACACAGATACAAATATAAGACATCCATAATATTTGGTAGGAGCATCATAGTTAACACATCCATCATTCCCAAAATCATATATTTAGTCAAAGTGCTAGATCCTCCTAAACAGACAATCACAGACATCAAGAAACACATCAGACATTTCATCTTCGGCGGCACAATTCATTGTATACAACATACGACACTCATACAGGACAAGAAACAAGGAGGGATAGCACTGCAAGACATACACACAAAAATACAAGCACTTAGGACACATAGGACACATACTCAGTCAACCAGAACAACACTCACTAGCACTCTATAACATAGCACTCAGACTGCAACACCTTAGTAGAATACAACTCAATATACCACACCACTTTGGAACACCACCCGCATTCTACAAAACATGCATACAAGCACTTAAAGGAAACGAACAATTAATACATCAAAAACACACCAGGTTTACAAATACCTGATTAAACAACAAGCACCTCCACTACAACTCATAATAAAAAGAGGACAAAAATATTACATACAGGACGACACATGCACTTTCACTAATCTTCACAATTCACACATAAAACCCATAGCCAGAGAAATTATGTACCGATTGATTTTTAGTATGACGCCCACTTCGGAACGACAAGAACACAGGTCAAAACAAATAGCACAATGTCAACTCTGCAGACAAAATATACAGGAAACCGATGATCACATTTATTACACATGTCCAGCAGTCAAAGCCGCACTAACAGACTAAGACAACTCGTTGAAACATTCACTAAAAAGAAAACGGATATGTACAAAGCAATATTTTTAAACACTATTCCTAAAACTACAAAAGGCAACCACACAAGTTTGTTGACTGCACTGGCAGAATACGGGTATCTGGTTTGGTCCTTTAGAAATGCAGCAACGTACACATTTTAAAACGTTTAGCTCACGTATAATACTGCCCGCGTTTCAAAATAATATCACACAAATATTCACAAACACATTAACATAACGAAATAAAACCAGCTTATCAATTTACTCAACTGAATACTCATAATATCTATGAATGTGGACATGCACACATATATGTGTATGCTTGTATGGTAGAATGTAAAATATAGAATATGAATATACAGGTTTATCTTAGATGTATATCATAAAATACTGACACCCGTTCGTCTTGACAGACGATAGATGGTTTCTGCTGAAAGGCATAAAATCTAAAACCTGTAGCAGTTTGAACAGGAGTGTCCCAGACAAGTCCCTGCTGTGGAAATTTTAGAACGTGTGTGCGCCTCGCGACGCGAGCCCTGTGTGTGGCTTATTTTGTAAATACATGGGAACACTTCTCACTAGGTGGTAACGAGCATTGGAGAGCGCAGATAGTACACGCCGCAAATTCTTCCCCAGGGTGCTTTGTAATCACAGATCCACCCCTCTCCTCCCCCCAAACAACTTTAAAGAGAGAAATATAGCTCCTCTGGCCTAGAAAAATAAAGGCTTTGTGAAAACTGGCTGCATGTCCTTTGTAAAACCCGGCGACCGGCCCTTGTGTGTCTAGTGGTTGGTGGTCACTAGGCATTTTTGAGTTCAGCGGTTTGCCCTTTGCCTAAATTCAACACGATATCTCAGCACGAATATAAACATAGTTGTAGAATACAAGAGGCCCACATGTATGGTAGTTGTATATGGGTAGCCAAGTATGAGTGAATTCGTGTAGGTATTTATTCAAATATACTTATGGCTTTTTGTTGATATACAGGTATGTATATGAATATATACATATGGAAATCCCCCCACCCCCCCCCCCCCCCCCCCAAAAAAAAAATTTAAACAATTTTGGAAGCCACAATTTAAATGGAATGACAATGTAAAGGTTATTGCCCAAGATCACGGCAAACAATGTACTATTATCTCCAGAAAGCAAGAGATAGATCAAGACATAATGTGTGTGTGTGTGTGTGTGTGTGTGTGTGTGTGTGTGTGAGAGAGAGAGAGAGAGGAGAGAGAGAGAGAGAGAGAGAGAGAGAGAGAGAGAGAGAGAGAGAGATGGACAGGTGTAACATGCATTCCACTTGTGGAGATGGAAATGAAACGAGGAATGTGTGTTTACATGCACTACGCCATAAATGTCACATTATCATAACTGTATATGCATGTATTTGTTTTATTAACGCATGTGACACATAACACCAACAAACGGCAACGAAGATCAGTGAAGATGAGGACATGATTCTATAGGGTACGTCACATCATTTTTTTCATATCCCTTACAGGATGTTGCAGTCAACATGAGCATTTTTCAGCTGCTGTTGATGTACTAGGCAAGATTACGCTCAGTAGTTTGCCACTGCTTTCTGAGCGACTGGCTTACATAGCCCCGTAATTTACCAGCGTGGCTCGAACCGCTGTCGGTTCGGGCGCAGCTGCGTTACTCACGAGAATATACAGGGTTACGGCGAAAGCCGTAAACTCCTTCGCTAGGGAGACCGGCAGTTACATCAATACATATGTAATTTCTTACTTTCTCAATCTGGATATTTTTCCCAAGTACTTTCCAACGAAATCTAGATATTTATGGATGTTGTTTGGGCCGTTTCTAGATATTTTTGGTCAAAAAATAGTGGTAACCCTGGATCTGCTGTTGGATTACCATTGTCGTGGTGTTGTGTCAGTACTAAGGAGCTCAATGTGTGAAGTACAGTGACAGTTCTGTTTCCAACAGTGACACAATAAAGTTATAAAATGGATAGTGTGGGCAAAGTTGTATCTTCCAATGTTAGTGTTATAATGACATCTGTGATCCTGAGGATGGAAGCTGCTCTTTTGGTGTCCCATGTGAGACAGGTTAGTTTGGTCCTGGGTGTCAGTTGGTGAATGGGGCGATCACAGAATGATGCTACTAGCCATGATGATGTACAGCAGTGGTTCCCAAGCTTTTCAAGCAGAGGGCCATATCTACTATTTTCGGTAGATAAGCGGGCCACAACGTTATAAAAATTATAAAAAGTCGTGCCATATCATTCTTACCTTTCTTAACTTTCGTCATCAAAATTGTAAAACTTTAAAGGCAGCCAATGTCAGTATTACACTACGGTCATTGTGTGTGTGTGTGTGTGTGTGTGTGTGTGTGTGTGTGTGTGTGTGTGTGTGTGTGTGTGTGTGTGTGTGTGTGTGCGCGCGTTTAAAATCAATAAATTTGTAATCATTTTCGAAAATCGCTATAAGTGTATTTAATTTACAATTGTTAGTGTTCTTCATAACCAGTTACTTAAGTTCAGATGCCAGTTATTCAATGTCTGGGTACAATTCTGTCGTGCCCAAAGTCATAAGCACAGCTAGATTACTGTCGATGAGTCTGGAACGTTGCTTTTTTATTTTTTTATTTTTTTATTTTTAACAACGGTCATTGCGGAAAATGACCTCTTGCATTTGTAAGACGAACCGAAACGAAAAGCGTATCTCTGGACGAATGAAGGCAAGTGTTCAAATTTTTCGCCAGGCAAACCATTGCCAGAATGAAATCATATGACCAACTGAAGGTTAAGCAGGCAGCTCCATAAATTTATATCTCAGTGCAGAACTGCATTTTAAATCAATTACTTCGTGCTGAAGGTATTGTTTTAATTGACAGAGCTTGGCGTCAGGAAATATGAACGGATTTATGAAGAGGGCAACATTATCCTCCTCTATTGTGAACTCTTGAAATTTCGACTGAAAGATATCCAGAAGACTTTAAACGTTTACTTTGTACTGTAACAAGTCACATTTCTTGTCCACCACAAGCGTCTTCAGAGTTGGAAACGCCTCTAAAGTCCTTTCACTCAGCTGTCCCTTAAACAGTCGTAGTCTCATTTTAAATGAAGAAATGTCATCACACAAATTTGTGTATAGTTTGTTTTTCCCTGGATGCTCGAAATTTAAAGGGCTTAAATGAGACGTGATATCCACCAAAAATGCCAAGTCATTAAGCCAGTCATCGTTCAGCAGACATTCCCGTTCTGTAGGCACTTCATTTGTTTCAGTCAGAAGCAGATAGACACTATTTTCCAGTGCCCAGAAACGTGATAGAACTTTCCCTTTAGATAGCCATCTAACAAACACAGTGTAACAGTAGCTCACCGTATTTCTCGTTCAGGTCTGATAGAAACTGTCTGAACTCATGCCAGTTCAACACTCATGTTTATAGGTTTTAACGGTAAATTTGTATTTGAAAAAATCTAGTTTCAACACAATACTACCGACTCTGCTAAACAGTTGTAACAGACGACAACATGGCTCTTTGCGCATTCTGATTGGTCGGCAAGACTGGGATATGGGAACTTCACAACGTTTCGTTGCGAATTGAACAGGCGCATTCGATAATATCTGAGCATAACAACCACGAGCACAGTAAATTACCGCACGCTTCGGGACGCTCCGAGTGCATTTTTGAATATATTAAAATATATTATATTAAATAACGAGACCTCGCGTGCCACTTTCTGACA
This sequence comes from Cepaea nemoralis, assembly GCA_014155875.1. NCBI lineage: Eukaryota > Metazoa > Mollusca > Gastropoda > Stylommatophora > Helicidae > Cepaea > Cepaea nemoralis. The sequence goes on along the minus strand of JACEFZ010012318.1, from coordinate 25,057 downwards.
GCTGGCGGGCCACAAGTGGCCCGCGGGCCGTGGTTTTGGGAACCTCTGATGTACAGGAAACACGTCTTACACTGAGGTTGTCAGATCCACACAGGACAATATGGTTTGGGATGTATTTGAAATATATTAGTCCGTTTGTACGTTGCATAGAAGCACGGCATAATGCATGGAACTATGTAGAAATAGGACTGTATTCTTTGTGGATGTCAACACAGCGACATCATACATGGATCACTTCACCATTGAAGAAGCAATGGCAGCTGACGTGTGGTCCATGTATGTCGTTGGAGTTCGATATGTAGCCTTAAAGCAACGTTGGGTGCTGATATCTGATTACTACTCAACGTGTTGTTGCTTCCCACTGGCTGTGATTGAAGACTCATGGAGTGACGGTCACACATGCAGCCATCCATCCATCATCCATCATGTGCCATGCCGGTAAGCGTGGGCGGTCATGTTCTGCCATCTCACTCGATCACCAGAGTCGTAGGATCAGCTCCAGTGTTTCTGTCTCGACCATGCCACAAGGCCAAGTCATCCAGGTACTTGCTTCTAGGTCTTACCCTTGGTCTGTTGACCTCGATCTTACCAGTTGTCACCAAGTTCTCCAAATCATTTCTTCTCATAACATGCCCACAATTTATTTACTGTCTACGTCTAATGTCTCTAATCAGTTTACGATCTTCATTTGTTTCTTGAAGGACTTTTTCATTGGTCTTTCTGGCGGTCCATGGTATTCTTTGCATTTTCCTCAGAAACCACATTTCTACAGCCATCAGATGTTTTTCAGCCTGACTGCTCATTGTCCAAGCTTAACATGCATATAAAAGTACAGGTTCTATGTAGCATCTCAACACTCTTTTTCTCGTTTCAATTGACATCTTTTTATTGGTCAGTATGTTTTTCATCTTGCTAAAGGCTACTTTTGCCATGGCGATTCTTGTTCTAATCTCTTCAAGGCATCTCCCATCAGATGTTATTACTGTTCCGACATGCAGCCATACGTAGCCTAACTTCCAGAGCGGCGGGTGGAGGTTGCTATTTACTGCTCCATATGTGCGGCACAGCGTGGTCATATACAGTTTTGAATTTGAAATGCAACGCTTGAGTGGGTTTAGACTAACTACCTTATCTGTTAGGGATCCTTTCAAGAACAATGACATTCTTAAGCAGAAGGTGTTGCAGCAGATACTTTACACATAACTATACTTTGTTCAAGATTGTTGTATCTGCCACCACTTTACAACACAACAGGATCTGCTATGTAATTTACCCAAGCATTCTCATGTTGTTGTCTCAATACTACAGAACTCAGCGTATGAAGCAAACCAGATTATTGATGTCGTCACTGTTTTGTTTGGTACTCAACTATTCACCTGCAAGAGTTATGTTTCCGTTGTGTAGTGACATTAACTATGTAGTATGTACTATATGATAAATATTGTATGACATTGGTTTTGTTTCCCGTACACATAGATCTATTGTGTTCGCCATAAATGAGGCGCTGGAAACTCTTGCCCCGGGTAGATTGGGCCATTTAGCTATTACAGCAGCCAATCTAGGAGATGGAAAACTCCGATTATAAACTCCCAAGTTTAAGGTGGACCGACGTGCCGAGGACTGAATGACCACGGGTGAGCTGGTCGTGAACGTGGAACGTCTGGTATGCGGGAGGGGCGGCGCCAGGCGTATGGACTCCTGAAGGACATCCCCTGCCCCTTCCATGGCAGGCAGGCTCTACTAGGGTGACCGATTATTTCCTGCAATATTCGAACTTTGCTTATGGAAGTAATTAAACACGGGAATCGTCGCCGGAGCTACGGAGCACGTGCTCTGCGCTTGACATATCTTTCAGAGGCTAGCAAAGAGAGAGTGAGGAGGAGAAGAAGAGGAAATTGTGTGATAAGAAGGCATAGGAATAGGAGGGCAGGCGCCAGGAGAACAAGAGGAAAAGTGGAGAGACTAGGTTTCAACCATGTACGAGTGGGATACTGGAATTGTCGTAGAGCCAGGCAGAGAGGTCCTGTATTGGAAAGGCAAATATATGATTTTGATGTCCTCGTGCTCCAGTAGCTAAATACAGACAAATACCATTGCGCTGGGTACGCCAGTTTTATAAACCCTACTGGTACAAGAGGAACAAGATGAGGTGAGATGAGTCCATGGGAGTATCGATATATGAAGCCCATAATCGGGCACTCCCACGATGTTTATACTTCACCTCGACACCGCAAGGTACAAGAGGAACATGATGAGATGAGATGGGATGAGACCATCAACGACACCTTAGATGATAAAACTGAATCAGAAGTGATTTCTATGAACACTACTGATACTGACACCGAAGAAAATGACCCACTGTTTTTAACATCTACAATCAGATCAAGTCTGTATCAAGACAACAAGAAAGAATAACTATTTCAACTAGACAACCTCGTTTGTCTCTGATTTCTTATAACTGTTAGTCAACAATATCATTTGCTTGTTTTGATTAATTTATGATGACTGGTGATATTATTATTATTAGTCTGAACATTTCAGGTTTGCGCACAAAACAAAAGCACATCGTCACACTCATACACAAATACAAACCCGACTTCATTCTCCTACAAGAAACAAACATATGCGAATACACACATACAAAGCAAATCACTACACAATTAGGGCTTAGACACTCATGCTTCAGCCTGTCGACACATCGTACAGGTTCTGGGACCGCCATACTGCAGACTTTAGACAAATGGGAAATTACTGACACACACAGGGACGACCAAAGACACATTACCATCATACACGTTAGAAACAACATACACACATACGCTTTAGTCAACATACATGCCCCAGCAAATTACAGTTACCAACCCAATTCTTCGAACACTTAGAAAACCTATTAGCACAGACATACAGAGAGAGGAATGTTATTTTAGCAGATGATTTTAATTGTTGTTTAGCTTCGGCTGACATAATAGGTGGGGAAGTGAAAATGCAGTTAAGAGCTGGCCGAGACGACATGAATCAACTCGATACACTGCAATACATAATCGACACACATAACCTAGTATACGCATTGAGGCAGAAACACCCCAACAGTCAAGATATAACGCACAGAAGCCATGCACATAACAGATCATCTAGGTTAGATAGAATATACGTACCCACAACATAACCTAGTAGACCGCCGGTGTGTTGCCGGGGCCCATACGGGGGAGCAAAGAATAGTAACACTGTTGCCTACCATGAATGTTGTAAGAGGCGACTAATGAGGCTATGATTCCGTCGCCCTGCTACTGAGTGAGTGCGTGGCGCGACACTGTGAGCTGTGAGTTTCGCGTGGTATGCTTTTGCATCTGTCCGCGGTTGTTTTTAGCGTGAACTGCATGTTCGGAACGATGACGGCCGGCTGTGGCTGGATTGACTGGTTTGCCTTTTTGTTTCACGGGTGCATTTTTCAGGAGACTCCTGGGAGCTGTCGCTGTAGCTACTGAGTTCGTCCTTTGTGCAGCGCTTTCGGTGGGTCACTCTGCGGAAAGAGACCGAGCCATATGGAATAAAACCCGGGTCAATAAAGTCTTTCTCGTGACTGCCGTTTCCATCGACGATGAACTGTATTTTTCGTGGACTTCTGTGTTGGCATTCTGTCGGCGGCATTATGCACAGTATACCTGTGCGGGCTGTTGGCTTGCCCACACTCCTGTCTATTCCATTGTTCACATAGGGCAGTGAGGAGCATTTTATGTGATATTCACTGGCACAGGAACTTAGCAATATGGGGACGACCTGTTGCCGTGAAGTTGGAACCGCGACTAACTAACTAACTAACATAACCTAGTAGACCCATTTAGACAGAAACACCCCAACAGTCAAGATACAACGCAAAGACACCATGCTCATAACAGATCATGTAGGTTAGATAGAATATACGTACCCACAACACACCACATAACACAGACTAAACACCTACAAGAAACTCTCCAGTATACAGATCACAAAGCAATACTAGCATACATCACTAAAAATAACACAACTACACAGCAATTCGAACGATCACCACACTGGAAATTTAACAACACATTACTCCAAAACACAGAATATGTACAATATATGACAAACAAATTGTTAGATAGTTAGTTAGTCGACAGATCATCCTCGTTGCACATCGAACCATTCAGTCCATAAATGCTCGGATCCCCTCCTCAGCAAATCCCGCAGCGTGTAGCGGCTAACGACGCTATGGTTTATCAAACTTCTTTGGCTTCCTGCGTAGTGTTCTTGTTTGGCCACCCCTCTTTTAATTTGCTGCTCTTGCAGTCTGGCCATTGTTGTAGATTCACAGTCATCACTTGGTTCTCGCAAAAGTCTCACTTCTCGTAGAGCATTCAGAATGTCAGCCTGGTCCATGGCACGTCCGCCCTCCACAGTAGCCTCACCTGCGAGCTTGTCAGCCCTGCTCATTTCCTTGTACTCCCGCATGCCCTGGCACGAAGATGAAACTAATTTTTGCCAGCCCAGACCGTTACAGAGGCAGCAACCATTCTCTTCGGATCGACCCCTCCTCTATCCTCTTGATCATGTTCATTGAGTCGCTAAGGAAACAAGCCCTAGTGAATGTTTGTGTCTCGAGCCATGTTATTGCTTTACTTACTGCCATGACTTCCATGGTCAGGCTACTTGTGGTTTCAGTGAAAGCACCAGAGTCCTCCTTCACAATTCTCCCTCCGGCCCGAGCTGTAAAGGCCCATGAGCTTCTCACATGTCGGACGACCGACCCATCTGTGTAGATGACCGCGTCACCGTCTAGCGAATTCTCGAAAATCAACGCTTGTACTTCAGCCTCAACAGCAGGCGGATTTTCTTGTCTGCATTTTCTATCTATTTGGATGCAAACTGAAAAGGATGTGCAGAAGTCTGTTGGCACTTGCACCCACTCCTCGCCAGGTTCTAAGTCCTCAAGTGAACACACCTGTTGATTAATGTCTTCGGCCTGACCCATACACGACCGTCCTCTTTTTAACCTGCTGCCCTTCACCTTCCTAATTTCACTATGCAGTGGATGTTGTGTGTTTGCGTTAATTCTGAGGTAGGCGCGTGCCCTGCAAACTTGTATTCTCTCTTCAATGGTTGGAAAATCAAGAAGACACAGTGAGACACAGTGACAGTGAAAGAAATCAAGGCTGTGCTTCGACGATCAAAAAACAGTGCTCCAGGTCCTGATGGCATAAGATACAACGACATAAATAGGTGTACCGACAATGAGCTAGAGAAACTAGCAGGCATGTACAATAACAGACCAACTAACAACATTAGACAATACTGGGACTTACTGAAAAACACAATTAGGAGGAGGATCCAACAAATAGCATCCACCATACACAAGCGTAGACTACAACAAGAACAGATCATACAAACAGCAATACATTTAAAAAGCAAACCGAAAGAAACTCACCATACTTGCAGGCATTAGAAATGCAATTAGAACAACACCAACAACACAGATACATGGGGGAACTAATTAGAATAAAACTCAGCACCATCACAAAAGAGACACCCAGCAAACAATACATGGCAATAGAACAAAACATACAGCGTAGCAAATAGATAACCACAAAAATAGACATGCAAAGAATCACGCAAACAGAAACCACACGTATAACAGAAGCATTCCAGCAATACTATACACACTTATTTACAGCAGAGACAGTAAACACACAAATACAAGATAGCTTCTTACAATATACAAAAAATATACCAGACACAGACAAAGAGATATTGGACATACAATTGACACTAGAAAACATAACACATGCACTTAGTAAAATGAACAAAGACAAGACACCGGGACCAGACGGATTAACAGTATAATTATATCAACATTTCTTTTCTATCATAGTTAACCTTCTTTTCAAAATCTATCAAGAAGCTTTGACGAACAAGAACTCCCTGATAGTTGCAACATGTCTGATATAACAATTATACACAAAACAAAGACAGACAAGACATAACTGAAAAATTACAGAATTTCACTTCTTAACACAGATTACAAAATTCTGGCCAAATCACTAGCACACAAAATCACACAATTGCTACCAAAACTAGTACACCCAAACCAGCAATGTAGTGTACAGCACAGGAATTTACAAAACTACACACACCTCATTAGAGACATTATAACATACACACACACACACCAGAAAGACTGTCATTCCTCGCTCTTGTCTTTGGACAATTTCACTTCTTACAAAATTCTGGCCAAATCACTAGCACACAAAATCACACAATTTCTACCAAATTACACCCAAAGTACACCAAACCAGCAATGTAGTATACAGCACAGGAATATACAAAACTACACAAACCTCATTAGAGACATTATAACATACACACACCAGAAAGACTGTCAATCCTCCCTCTTGTCTTTGGACCAAGAGAAGGCCTTTGACAGAATCGCACACTACTATTTTAACAAATCCCTAGAACACTGCAATATAGGACAGCACTACACAAATTGGATACAGATTTTGTATAACAACCCTGAAAGCAAAGTCTTAGTGAGCCATTAACTAACTGCTAGCTTTAGGCTGAAAAGATCTGTAAAATAAGGGTGCCCACTATCACCACTTCTGTATATACTGACACTAGAGCCATTATTAGAAAATATCAGACAAGAACCAGTATTAAAGGCACTTTGATACAGGGAATGGGAGAGCAAAATGTCATTGCTTATGCAGACGATACTGTATTCTTCCCTACAAGCAACACATCCGGCAGAAACATATTGCACACCTTCTCCCACTTTGGGAAAGGCAGTGGAGCGAAAATTAGTATACAGAAATCACAAATTATGGGCCTGGGAAAGTGGAAACAAAAGTCTGATTTCCCTCCAGACCTAACACATACACACAATATGAAACTGTATGGGATCACATTTCCATGTGATCCCAGAACAACACACATAGAAACATGGCTATAACTAACACAACAGATCACAGGCATGCTACAGGTAGAAATACAAAACTGCAACAATATTTTATAGAAGCATAATAGTCAACACACACATCATACCAAAATTAAAATACTTAGTGACAGTGTTAAACCCTCCAAAACGGACAATCACAGACATAAATAAACAGATAAGATATTTCATATTTAGTAAGACAGCATACAGCATAAAACTCTCATACAGGACAAGAAACAAGGAGGAATAGCACTTCAGTACATGCAAACAAAAATACAAGCACTTAGAATCAGCCACATAGGCAATATTATCAGACACCCAGAACAACATAGATTAGCATTATATTATATAGCACACAAAATAAAACATGTCACAAAACTAAACAATGCAGCAGCACATTATCCGGGCATACTACCAAACTTCTATCCCACTTGTATACAGGCAATACAAGGACATGAACATTTAATACATGAAACAATCCGAGAAATATACAAACAATTAGTTAGTATGTGGTTGTTTCGGGATTTGAAATTTAAATATTGAGCACAACCCACTACTGGCAACGCCGATCGCATTCTGGTATAAACCTAAGGCGTATCCACGTCAATATGGAAGCACTATACTCGAGTTTTGCCCTCGTTTGAGCTCGTCAGTAGTGCATATCCCTGACCGGATCCGGAAACAGTCCCGGATCACGCGTGTGAAGCGGGCGTGGTTACACGTGTGTGTGTGTGTGTGTGTGTGTGTGTGTGTGTGTGTGTGTGTGTGTGTGTGTGTGTGTGTGTGTGTGTGTGTGTGTGTGTGTGTGTGGCAGCCTTTAACCCAAGGCGATATCTCAAGTATTAACATGATGTTATATGACTATGATACGTTTGAAAAGAGGAAGTATGGACCACCACGTATAAATACATTAAATGAGCCCTTTAGGCACTATAAACTACGGGGCTTTTAGTGGTCAGTTTTATGTCCTTCCCATTGTATTTGACACCCAGACATTATCACAACTCTGGACCGATTATCTCTCTGGGGACAGGTCATGGACTCTAATTGTTAGTTATAGATCTCTGCTTCTTGTCCCCAAACAAAAAGTGTCATGGAATTGGAATTTCCAAGGCACTAGTGTGTCGCTATGTAATTTGATATCAGGCCAACAATTTCAAACATTAGTTAGTTAGTTAGTTAGTCGCGGTTCCAACTTCACAGCAACGGGTCGTCCCCATTATGCTCCGTTCCTGTGCCAGTGAATATCAAACAAAATGCTTCCCACTGCCCAATGTGAAAAGTGGAAAAGACAAGAGTCTCGACAAACAACAGCCAATTTCAAACATGTGATCCTTCACCTCTGTAACTATGTGACCTAGTAATTATAGGAAAGAGACATTTAAATAGGAATGATAACGTAAAGGTTATTGCAAAGCTCACGGCAATCAATGTACTGCTATCTCCTGAAAGCACGAGATAGATCAAGATAGAATGTGTGTGTGTGTGTGTGTGTGTGCGCGCATATGTGTGTTTGAAAGAAAGAAAGAAAGAGAGAGAGAGAGCGAGAGAGAGAGAGAGAGAGAGAGAGAGAGAGAGAGAGAGTGAGAGAGAGAGAGAGAGAGAGAGAGAGAGAGAGAGAGAGTGAGAGAGAGAGAGAGAGGAGATATGGACAGGTGTAACATGCATTCCGCTTGTGGAGGTGGAAATGTCATATCATCATAGTTTTACGTGTATGTATTTGTTTTATTAACGCATGTGGCACTTAGCCACTAACAATCGGCAACGCTCTGTAATATACACAAACAAAAGAAACACGCACTATACCTTATAAACATACATTGCTTTGTATGAAATAAACGTTTTATAAAAAAATTGGTTCACCATTGGCTCGTTTCATTGTGAATATTCAGAATTTTTTCACGTTAAACCATACAAAGTAAATTCAAACACATGATATTTGCAATGGCTAACCATGAGGTTTGACCACGATTGGTTGGTTATTTTTAGTTTGTGACGCATTTTTTTAACGTACTAGGCAAAGTACCGAAAATTAGGTACAGCGGTATAGCGGCAGATTCGGAAATTACCGAAAAATCGGTACAGCGGTCTGGTAGAGTTAATAATAGAGAAGTGCAGAGAATTTAATATAAACCTATTCTCATGTTTTGTGGATTATTCAATGGCATTTGACAGTGTACAGCATCAGAAACTTTGGGAAATCATGAGGAATATGGGCTTTCAATCACATGTAGTACAACTCATCAAAATGTTCTATCTAGACTAACAAGCAGCGGTTATAATTTATGGCGAGACATCAGATTGGTTTCACATCAAGCAAGGAGTCCGTCAGGGCTGTGTGCTGTCGCCCTATTTGTTTAAACTGTACGCTGAAAATATAATGAGAAATGTAAGAGATGATGTAAACAGGGAGCTATATGATGTCCTAAATGTCGGTGGTCATGATAGACCAGAGATTCGGTATGCTGATGATACAGTATTGCTATCCACAACACAAAATGGTATAGAAAACCTAATAGCTTCAACCCAACTGAATAGTGAAAATCACAATTTATATCTTAACATATCAAAAACAAAGATAATGCATACAGATAAAACTACAATGGAGAAAGACATATATGTTAATGAGGAAAAATTGGAGGTGGTGGAAAATTTTGAATATCTTGGTTCATTGATTACCAACAACGGTGACACAATGAAAAAATTAAACGACGACTGTCATTTGCTCTACAAAGACTAAACCAACTGAATAAATTATGAAGTGGGATAGACAGAACTATAAAAATTAGATGGGTGTATGAGAAGCGGGACATCTTGCTTATGATCTTGCTTATGATCGAGACGTTTTCCGGATAGTTGTTATGGGAGCGAGGTTCTGCAAAGGACATGCTACTGAATGAATATCCTTTACAGGACATCGCTGTAAACATCAGCATCTTTCAGCTGATTGTTGGTATCTTGGCAAGATTACGCTCAGTGGTTTGCCATTGCTTTCTGAGTTACCACCGCGGCGAGAACCGCTACAATTTCTACACGTTCCTCTCGGCGATATACGGGATTACGGAGAAAGACCTTAACCCCTAGGATGGAGAGACCGGCAAATACACTTAATACAAGAATACAAACATATAACGATTAACAGAACGAGACTCTACACTTAGCTGCAGTTGTAAACATAGTCACAGTATAAATAAAATTAGTGGACACTTAATGGCAGTTGTTAACATAGTTAAGGTATACAACAATTAGTGGACACTTAATGACAGTTGTAAACATAGTCACAGTATAAAAAAAAATTAGTGGACACTTAATGGCAGTTGTTAACATAGTTAAAGTCAAAATAAAATTAGTGGACTCTTAATGACAGTTGTAAACATAGTTAAAGTATACAAAAATTAGTGGACACTTAATGGCAGTTGTAAACATATTTAAAGTATACAAAAATTAGTGGACACTTAATGGCAGTTGTAAGCATAGTTAAAGTATACAAAAATTAGTGGACACTTAATGGCAGTTGTAAGCATAGTTAAAGTATAAATAAAATTAGTGGACTCTTAATGACAGTTGTAAACATATTTAAAGTATACAACAATTAGTGGACACTTAATGGCAGTTGTAAGCATAGTTAAAGTATAAATAAAATTAGTGGACTCTTAATGACAGTTGTAAACATATTTAAAGTATACAAAAATTAGTGGACACTTAATGGCAGTTGTAAACATATTTAAAGTATACAAAAATTAGTGGACACTTAATGGCAGTTGTAAACATATTTAAAGTATACAAAAATTAGTGGACACTTAATGGCAGTTGTAAACATATTTAAAGTATACAAAAATTACTGGACACTTAATGACAGTTGTAAACATATTTAAAGTATACAAAAATTAGTGGACACTTAATGACAGTTGTAAACTTATTTAAAGTATACAAAGATTAGTGGACACTTAATGACAGTTGTAAACTTATTTAAAGTATACAAAGATTAGTGGACACACTTAATGACAGTTATAAACATAGTTAAAGTACACAAAAATTAGTGGACACTTAATGACAGTTGTAAACATAGTTAAAGTATACAAAAATTAGTCCAACTGCCGGTGACTCAACGACAAGGATAATTAGAATGAGTTAGCTTCAGTAGAATACATTCACAGGTGACAAAATGGCCGTTTTTTTATGCCCTTGCTAGAACACAAATAACAAACATAACCCATACACAGAATACACACACATACACAGAATACATACAGACATACACAGAATACATACACACATACACAGAATACATACACACATGCACAGAATACATACACATATACACAGAATACATACACACATATACATAATACATACACATATACACAGAATACATACACACATATACAGAATACATACACACATACACAGAATATATACACATATACACAGAATACATACACACATACACAGAATACATACACACATACACAGAATACATACACACATACACAGAATACATACAAAGAATACATACACAGAATACATACACAGAATACACATACACATACACAGAATACATACACAGAATACACATACACATACACAGAATACATACACACATACACAGAATACATACAGACAATCACAGAATACATACAGACATACACAGAATACACATACACATACACAGAATACATACACAGAATACATACACAGAATACACATACACATACACAGAATACATACGAACATACACAGAATACATACACACATATATAAGGGCTACCCATTTGTTGCATGTCCTTTGCAAGCCGTTGCAATCAACCCCCGATTGGCAGGTCAGCATGGCTGACTGGATAAGAATGTGTGTTCTTAAAACACCCAGTGTGCTGATTCCGAGGTCGGGGTTCGACCCTACACCGGACAGGTGGACTAAAATGTTGATTTCTCGTCCTTGACTTGAGGACGTAAATTACAAGTACCTCTGAAGTCGGAGTGGGTTCGCCTAATGGCGAGGGACACTGTTATTAGTGACGGCTAATCCACATGCAAACGTCAGCACAGTGCTACTAGAAGTAGTGTGTATGGACTACACTTGAGTTCAAAGCGAGTGAGCGGGGAAAAACAAGCCCAGATTTTCACTATTTAGGTATTGCTTACATTGGGTAGTTTGAAAGAAGTCAACGGTTAGGAGTAACTGACTGCCGGCGTAGGGACCGGACGCCCTAGCTGGGCATCAGTGCACCGGTAGTTTAAGAGCAAGGTGAGTAGTGAAGAGCTGCCTTGTGGTGGACTCGACGTGTGTGTGTTTGTGTGGGTGGGTAGGAGAGAGTGAGAGAGAGAGGGAGAGAGAGAGAGAGAGAGAGAGAGAGAGAGAGAGAGAGAGAGAGAGAGAGAGAGAGAGAGAGAGAGATATCTGTTGCACTAAAGCCAGCTTGTGGATCATCAGAAGAAATGTTGTACAATGTGTGTATGTGTATTTGCGTGTGTACATGCATGTGTGTCAGCGTGTTTGTGACTCAGTTGCTGAACTATGTGGTATAGAAGATTAAAACCATGTAGTCCCGCACGCGGGCCTAAAATACACACAAGTGACTGTCTTTCTTTAAGATCAAATCCGCTCAGTTATGGCAAAGTTATGTTTTTGTGTTATCTCACTGTCTGAAAGATGCATACAACATTTAAGGAAAAGAGATGATTTTGTGTTATTGCTCCGTGTGACGGGATGAGTCTAGATCACTATGTGAATACCACCAATATTACGTTAGCTGAATTACTATTTACATTATGGATTCAGTACATCAGCTAAATTACTAATAATGACGTCAGAATGACTACGCAGACATTTTCTGCACTAAAACTACACAGTGCATTGGGGACAGCGTGTATTTTCACGTCATCTATTCAAATGATGTCACAAGGGAAATCCCCTGTCTTCAACCCTTATTAATACCAAGTCTATGGACTGGGGACATAGGTCCGTCACTCCCTAGCAACGGGAATACGGCGATATGCTATTAGTACTGCGGCACCGGAAATTGTGACTAACAACTTCCGTCCGGTTCACAACGACCATAGCTGCTGTGCCAAGCAGGCCTTACATGAAGTGGGCTGCCAAATCCAACTCCATCTTTGGTAGATTATACCAAAACAGATCTTTATTGCTGCAATAAGACTGGGGGTGAGTGTAGTAACATAATAATTACGATTATAGTAAGAAGTGTGTACATATTAAATTCTGATATTGGGAAAACCCAAAACTTTCCCGACCATGTATATTTATGAAACGTGGTATTTGAAAGGGGAGACATTGAGAGAAAACATGTGAGGCCTAGATATATTTATAGATAAAAATATATAGATATAATGTATAAACCTTACTGATTATTTTCATATGCATTTTGTGAATGTATTTACGTGTATATTTTGTTGAAAATATGATAATATGATTTTGCCATGTGGGCAGAAGTAGAAGAGACATGTGGAACATGATTCTCACATGCCAGCAATATTACTAGGCGATTTATCTTCAAACATAAATTTGCTTACCCCTGATTCACCGCCATGCCGAACTACACGACACTGACGATCATAAGTTCAAAGCAAATACTATGCGGTGAGGAATCAGAATTTGGGGAGTAAATAACTCAACAAGGGATAACTGAGACATCCTAAAGCCCAATGCCTGGAATATCTCAGCCCTCTTGCTTGCCTGCTGGCCTTCTTATCTTTTAGCTCGTATATTATGTGGGGTATACCTCACGACTTCGTGGTGACACTTGATTGCTTTATGCCTAATGATTGATGTGGGATTAGGTTGAATGATTGTTGGCCTTTCCTTAGCTATCTAGGGAACCATCCTGGCTGCCCAGGACTTCCTCACCATGGTATTAAGGAATGCACCAGTAATTATTGCATATGAGTCACTTCAAGTTTTACAACCATGTACATTTTGCAATGCCTTTTTCAAACAAAGATTTGTCTACATGTTCTACTCCAATGGACCATGTGGTCTTAGAATGTGTCCACTTCTGGACCCTTTTTCACCTTGTATCATCATGTCATATAAGGTATAGCCAAGCTGATAAGAACTATTGGCCTTTGCTTTTGATACAGAATCGCAGATAGGAACTATATTTTATTCCTATTCTGCATCTGACACATACACAACAGACACACAACACCAACACTCAGACACATTGCTATTGTCAAGACACTAAGGAGTCTGCAACTGTTTGTTTGATTTAAGGAGCCTCACTGCTGATACTGCTGAAGCCTAACTGGTCCGGTTACCGAAACTTTGAGCCACCAACTAGTGGAGACGGAACCTGGAATCCGGAGGAGCATCGTACACCTGTCGAATGCCAGGGTCGACTCCAAGACATAATCCAAACGAAAGCCAGCACTATTCCTAAACGAGATCAGATTGTCTCAGGTGACTCTGTGTCTACATGTGGTCTGAGTGTGTCACTGTCTGGATGGTGTGAATGATGATATGCGATCTAGCTAAGCATCAGAAAACTGTTTTAATTTTGTACCTGTAACATAAATGTAACTGTCATAGTTCACCACTTGAACGACAATTTTCATTATCTCTTTTACTATTAAAGAGTATTATTGTTTTATACTTGTACCAACGTACTCCCCTCGTGATCATTTGAACGCAAGGCGTGTGCGTGAGTGCGTGAAAGTATTTAAAACAGGGGGCTTCATCAAATGACGAAGGATCACCGACAGATAAACTAGACATTCGTGTTAGGGCTTCCTACATACACGAGTGTTCTTCACCTTCTGCCTTTGTCTACCAAGTGAATCCAAGTCTCTCCTATCGGGACCATCCCTTTAGACAATCTTATAACGAGCCATAATTTCTAGAGACTGTCGGCAAACTCTTGGATAGGGATTTCTGTCTTTTTCAATAGAATTACCCTAACGGTCGGTGACAACTGTGGTCTCGGTCCGGGATCCACCCAGCTAATTAGAAACAATATTTCTAATAAATTATGTTACTTGGTACAAATTTTTTTTCTCATCTCAGTAAAGGGTAGAGTAGTTTAGGAAACTCTGTAATTAGTTGTTTCCATTCGATTGAGAGAGTGAAAGTGTGTTTTGTATCATTGTTTGTACTAACCATTTTTTTTGTATATACTAATAAGATTGGTAAATTATTGCAATTGTATTAGTATAACTTGAATTGGGAAGTAGTATAATATTGATATAGAAATTGTAGCCCACTGATCACTCACCCTCTCAGTCAAAACTCAGTCATGAGTTCATCAGCAGATTTGCATGCAGCAGCGCTAGGTATGGGGTTATCGGGGCCCGAAGCAGCCAAATATGTCCATGATATGGAGAGGGAGTTAAGGAAAGAAGACAGGGAAGATAAAATACGTAGGCATGAACTTGAGCTTAAGAAACTGGAAGCAGAGACAGAGCTTAAGAAAATCGAGGCTGAGAAAGAACTTAGGCAGTTACAGGAAAACGAAAACATCCGACAGCATGAGTTTAGGATGAAAGAGCTAGAAAACCAAGCTCTATCAGCAACCTGTTCTAACGCCAGCTCTCCGGCACCCAGCATTGAAACCCAGCTACATTCGACTTCTCATGTGGGTACTATGAGTTTTCCTTTGATGCCGTTCGAGGAAAATCAGGAACAATTGGATAGTTACCTTCAGAAATTCGAGAAATTAGCTGAGTCATTTGGGTTGGCTAGGGAACACTGGAACTTGAAGCTTTCTCAGGCACTGAGGGGACAAGCGTATGTAGTCTTTCAGGGACTACCTCCAGGCCATGAACATTCTTATGAAAGTTTGAAATCGGCTTTATTGAAGAGATATGAGTTAACCTTAGCTGCTTATCAGCGGAAAATCCGAACCGCAAGACGTCTGAAGGGTGAGTCATTCTCACAATTGTCCGCTCGTCTGCAGAGTTATCTCTGTAAATGGGAGACATTGGGAGAGTATAAACACTCCTATGCGGGCTTGCGGGAGATGGTTTTATGTGAGCAGCTGAGGAACTGTATGTCGAAGCCGATGGAAACTTTCATCGTTGAACAAGGGGCATAAACACTGGAGGAAATGATAGTCTTGGCTGAAAGATATCTGACTGTCCATGGGGACTCGGTCCCAACGCAACCTCCCCAACCTCAACAGAACCCACCTCCAACCAATCAGGGACAAACCCTTAGCAATATACCAGCAGACCAGAGGCAACCTCAGCAGCAGCATAATAAAAAACAAACCCCATCTGGGGCTAGAAAACCATACTGCACGAATTGTCATAACAATTCCCACAGTACGGCAGACTGCAAGCGCAGAGCAAAACCCCAGATTGCGGCTTGCTTCTCGATAGGGAAGAAAACCACTACACTACCACCGCCTCCCGAAATGAGAGGACATCGAGTGGTAGAGAAGATCAATGTCAATGGACAGTTGGTCGAGTGTCTGCATGATACGGGTTTAACGTATGATGCCATAATAGCATCACAATTAGTAAACCCTGGTCAGATGACGCAAAACATGGTTGAAGTTAGGGGTGCGACAAGAAGTTCGCCTACCCTAACTTTACCAATAGCCCAAGTGTTAGTTAACTCTAGATTTGTAAAGGGAACTATATCGGCAGCAGTGATGACTGATCCTATCTATGACATAATACTGGGAAGTAAATATGTTTATTTAGGGGAACCATCCACACCCATGACAGTAGGGAGTGCACTGACCCAAGTCCCAACTCTAACACCTGGCTGTAACCAACTTCCTAGTGCTAGGAACACTCACCAGAGAGGGAAAATTATTTCCTATAAACGTTCGCTAGCGGTAGGGGACAAAGTGTTACTTTTAAGATCTAGTGGGACTAATAAGAAGACGGAGTGGCAAGGACCATTCCCCATCAGGGAGAAAGTGTCCAACACCAAATATAAAATCTTCACAAAAGGTAAGATGAAAATTTACCACATTAAATTGCTCCGCAAATATTATGACAGAGCAAAAGAACGACCGGTGCATCTGGTAGCCCTAAATGTTGTTCAGAAAGCAGGGAGGAGGGAAGAACCTCTTAGCTTTCCACACCCACCTCTGACGGGATCCTCGCTCAACGTATCTAGAGAAATTCCAGGTCATACCAAAGTACCCAGTCAGCCCCGGAGTCGAAAGAAGTCTAATAGATCCTTCGCTAGAGGGGAACACTTGGTTCAACTATAATCAATGGTGAGAATCCATAGTCGATCTAGGCTCATCCACCCTAAAAGTTCGCTGAGCCGTACTTTTCTCTAGGGGCGGCATATGTGACGGGATGAGTCTAGATCACTATGTGAATACCACCAATATTACGTTAGCTGAATTACTATTTACATTATGGATTCAGTACATCAGCTAAATTACTAATAATGACGTCAGAATGACTACGCAGACATTTTCTGCACTAAAACTACACAGTGCATTGCGGACAGCGTGTATTTTCACGTCATCTATTCAAATGATGTCACAAGGGAAATCCCCTGTCTTCAACCCTTATTAATACCAAGTCTATGGACTGGGGACATAGGTCCGTCACTCCCTAGCAACGGGAATACGGCGATATGCTATTAGTACTGCGGCACCGGAAATTGTGACTAACAACTTCCGTCCGGTTCACAACGACCATAGCCGCTGTGCCAAGCAGACCTTACATGAAGTGGGCTGCCAAATCCAACTCCATCTTTGGTAGATTATACCAAAACAGATCTTTATTGCTGCAATAAGACTGGGGGTGAGTGTAGTAACATAATAATTACGATTATAGTAAGAAGTATGTACATATTAAATTCTGATATTGGGAAAACCCAAAACTTTCCCGACCATGTATATTTATGAAACGTGGTATTTGAAAGGGGAGACATTGAGAGAAAACATGTGAGGCCTAGATATATTTATAGATAAAAATATATAGATATAATGTATAAACCTTACTGATTATTTTCATATGCATTTTGTGAATGTATTTACGTGTATATTTTGTTGAAAATATGATAATATGATTTTGCCATGTGGGCAGAAGTAGAAGAGACATGTGGAACATGATTCTCACATGCCAGCAATATTACTAGGCGATTTATCTTCAAACATAAATTTGCTTACCCCTGATTCACCGCCATGCCGAACTACACGACACTGACGATCATAAGTTCAAAGCAAATACTATGCGGTGAGGAATCAGAATTTGGGGAGTAAATAACTCAACAAGGGATAACTGAGACATCCTAAAGCCCAATGCCTGGAATATCTCAGCCCTCTTGCTTGCCTGCTGGCCTTCTTATCTTTTAGCTCGTATATTATGTGGGGTATACCTCACGACTTCGTGGCGACACTTGATTGCTTTATGCCTAATGATTGATGTGGGATTAGGTTGAATGATTGTTGGCCTTTCCTTAGCTATCTAGGGAACCATCCTGGCTGCCCAGGACTTCCTCACCATGGTATTAAGGAATGCACCAGTAATTATTGCATATGAGTCACTTCAAGTTTTACAACCATGTACATTTTGCAATGCCTTTTTCAAACAAAGATTTGTCTACATGTTCTACTCCAATGGACCATGTGGTCTTAGAATGTGTCCACTTCTGGACCCTTTTTCACCTTGTATCATCATGTCATATAAGGTATAGCCAAGCTGATAAGAACTATTGGCCTTTGCTTTTGATACAGAATCGCAGATAGGAACTATATTTTATTCCTATTCTGCATCTGACACATACACAACAGACACACAACACCAACACTCAGACACATTGCTATTGTCAAGACACTAAGGAGTCTGCAACTGTTTGTTTGATTTAAGGAGCCTCGCTGCTGATACTGCTGAAGCCTAACTGGTCTGGTTACCGAAACTTTGAGCCACCAACTAGTGGAGACGGAACCTGGAATCCGGAGGAGCATGTGACTGTCTTTCTTTAAGATCAAATCCGCTCAGTTATGGCAAAGTTATGTTTTTGTGTTATCTCACTGTCTGAAAGATGCATACAACATTTAAGGAAAAGAGATGATTTTGTGTTATTGCTCCGTGAGAAAGATGTATATAAAATTTAGGACAAGGTCACGATTATGTGTTATCGTTTAGTATGAAAGATGCATACAATATTTATGATAAAACCATGTTTATCTAGTATCTCATTGTGTAAAAGATGCATACTACATTTATGATAAAACCATGTTTATCTAGTATCTCATTGTGTAAATGATGCATACTACATATATGGTAAAACCATGTTTATCTAGTATCTCATTGTGTAAAAGATGCACACACTATTTATAATAAAACCATGTATATCTAGTATCTCATTGTGTAAAAGATGCATACAACATTTAGAACAAAGCTATACTTTTGTGTTAGCGCCCCGTATGAAAGATGCACACGAAATTTAGAATAGAAAACAAATGACAACACCAATATTAGGTAGAGAGGAGCTAATGGTGAGACAAAACTACATATATTAGATCTAGAAACACAGCTATTAGCATAGGTCATCAAGATTAGATCTAGGGAGACAACTGCGACCAGGAAAAAGCATTAAGGTTAAACCATGAGCGACAACTGCTGGCATGAAAACACAGATTAGATCTACGGCCACAAATGTCGCCTGCGCTCACCAAGAAAATGCATATTCTGATACCACCAGGGAGACGGCCAATATCTCAACAGCGGACAAGTCGTAACATCTAGGCCAAACCTTGCGATCATTATTAATGTGTGTCCTTTATTCTCGACAACGTCCATCAAATGAGATTTAACAGATGCTCTCCATTGATTTTTATGTAGAGCTTTCAATAGGAAAATACTTGTCCATTGAGTCACAGCGTGATAAACAGGCTATTTTACTGGAAATTTATATTCTCTCCGCCCTTGCGGACTCACAAATAAACAAAACATTACAGTTATCGTGTTCAGACAGCGGAACACGTGCTGTCTGCATGCAAAGTAGCCATTTGTCAAGGCCGATCACATGGCCCACTGAGCTGGCAGCAATAGTGGATGAGGCCTGGGTGCGGGCGAACAGAGGGGCTAGAGCGAGGCCGATGAGGTTTTACATCGTCAGAGCTCGGCAGCAACGAAGAGACAAGGAAGTCTACGCTGCCGACTTACCGTACATCTTCGATGGCGCGGATGGCTGGGCGCTGACCGTTGACTGAATGGCCGTGGCGTTTATCCGGCGGTGATCCACCAAATGCGACCTGGCATTGTACCGGATGTTTGTAAAGTCTCACTACACTTTGTATATAGAACAAATTTGAAAAATGAAATACATGGTATCATTTAAAAATGCGTTGCACAGTGCATTGTGAAGCAATATGCAGCGAATGGCTGTCGTCTGCTGGAGTAATTTTTGCATTCCACACAGAATGGTGTTATCAAAGGAAGAAATAATATTATTTTTTTGAAGTTGAACAAGTTCAACATAGAAGTACAGAACAGATTCGAAATTTTGTCTGATCTAGAGATCCTATTCCAGGATGTGGATGATCAATGGGAAACGTTGAAGAATTCAATCAATGTGGCTGCAGAAACAACTATTCCAAAATTAAAGAAGGTGGGTCGTAAGAAATGGATGACTGAAGAAATTTTACACCTCATGGAAACAAGAAGACTCAACAAAAATAATTCTGTCAAATATGAAGAAATTCACAGACAAGTCAGAACATTATGTAAGGAGGCAAAAGAAGCATGGCTTGAGGAAAAGTGCTTAGAAATTGAAAGCCAACACAACAGTCAAAATACCAAATTAGTGCACAAACGAATTCAGGAACTTACTAATAAAAGAACAAGTACATCAACAGGGTGTCTAAAAACTGAAGATGGCAAAATCATAATAGAAAAAGACTAGAGTCTACATGTATGGACAGATTATGTGAAACACCTTTATGATGATAACAGAGACGAACAGTATGATATTAGATTTAATAAGGAAGGACCGCCAATTTTGGAGATGGCGGTTCGAAATGTTCTTAAGCATATGAAAGCTGGCAAGGCCCCCGGTGCAGATAACATCACAACAGAAATGATTAAAGCTTTAGAAGAATTTGGAATAGATCAAGTCACCAGACTGCTTAACACATTATATGATACTGGAGATATACCTCCTGAATTATGTAACTCTATATTTATTGCAATCCCAAAGAAATCAGGAACCTTGTATTGTGATCAACATAGAACAATTAGTATAATGAGTCACATCACAAAGATTTTTGCTAAGAATTATCATGCAAAGAATGAGGAAGAAGATACAACCTGAAATAGGGGAAGAACAATGCTGGTTTGTAGAAGGAAAGGGTACAGTAAATGCTGTGTATATGCTGCGAACAGTTATTGAACGTGCTATAGAAGTAAACAAGGATATACATCTTTGCTTTATTGACTATACAAAGGCTTTTGATAGCGTTAGACATGTCAGCATGGTGGATATGCTTGCAGATCTACAAATTGAATGGGAAAGACATTAGACTTATAAAAAACATATATTGGAAACAACAAGCTGCAATAAGGATTGATAATGAAGTGGGACAGTATCAGCCAATTAAGAGAGGTGTTAGGCAGGGATGTGTGATGTCTCCAGATCTTATTTCCCTGTACAGTGAAAATATTTTCAGAAATGTAGAGGATATAAATGGAATCAGCATTGGAGGACGAAACATCAATAACATTAGATATGCAGATGATACAGTATTAATTGCAGACAATGCGCAGGACCTGCAACAATTAGTAGATGCGGTTGTTGTACACAGTGAGCAACTGGGGTTAGAATTAAATTGTAAAAAGACTCAGGTTATGGTCGTCAGTAGGAAGGAAGAAGTGCCACAATGTAATATACGAGTAAATGGAAATATTCTTCAACAAGTGAATCGGTACAATTATCTTGGAACAGTTATAACATCTGATGGGAGATGCCTTGAAGAGATTAGAACAAGAATCGCCATGGCGAAAGTAGCCTTTAGCAAGATGAAAAACATTCTGACCAATAAAAAGATGTCAATTGAAACGAGAAAAAGAGTTTTGAGGGGATACATAGAGCCTGTTCTTTTGTATGGATGTGAAACTTGGACAATGAGCAGTCAAGCTGAAAAGCATCTGATGGCTGCAGAAATGTGGTTTCTGAGGAAAATGCAAACAATACCACGGACAGACAGAAAAACCAATGACCAAGTACTACAGGAGACAAATAATAATAATAATAATAATAATAATAAGTCTTTATTTTCAAAGGGTTAAGAATTGGGCCCGTCTGACATTCTGCCCTTCTTCTCTATTTCCTCTCATACATTCTTTCATTCAACATCACTTATGAAGCAACTTTTGACAACAAAAGAACATTAAAACGCATGAAAAATAATCAATAACAAATGACTCACTGAGGCAGTGTTTAACATGGGCATTATAAATACCTAAGGAGGGTTGTAACGTGCCATACATAAGGGAATGTTTTTTGGCTAGTTGTCGTTTGAGATAAGTTACCATTATTGTCTTTTTTGTGTTATTTGTTATGGGGGCATGTAGTCTGTACTAAGGTAGTGTTCAAACAGGTTGCGAATGTATGAATCATGATTGGTGGTGTCTTTGATTTCTTGTGGAAGATTGTTCCACAACTGAGCGGCAGAATATGCTAAGCTTGTTTTATATAAGTCTATCCTAGGTTTAAGGACATGAAGTATATTTAGTCGTTCGCTATGTCTAACGTTATATTTAAACAATGGCCAAAGGTAGCTTGGAGCATTTTGAAATAGGATTTTGTGAATTAGTTTGGTCTTATTAAAAAGCAGGCGCTTGTGGAGTGGCAGTAACTGGAGACGTTTATATAGGTTAGAATTGTCGGTAAGCTTTTCACCATTAATTAAACGCACTGCCCTTTTCTGGAGTGAATATAGGCGTTTTGTTATTGATTTGGAGCATCCATCCCAGACTGTGGAGCAGTAATCAATATGTGTTTGTATATGAGAAGTATAGAATATCTTTCTTGTGTTTTCGTCAAGGAAATTTTTAATTTTGGCAAGTTGGTATACTTTTTGGGCTATTTGTTTAACTAGAGCATGAACATGTGAGTTAAAAGTTAGATTTTGATCTATGATAACACCCAGTGTCTTGTGCTCGGTGACACTTTCTACAGGCGTGCTGCCAATGTGCAGCTGAAGAGTTCTCTGAGAGTTTAGAGTGTGAAGTTTTTGCCTGGTTCCTATTAACATAGACTTTGTTTTAGTAATGTTAATTTGCATGCGGTTTGCATGACTCCAGTTAACTACACTATTTATTTCCTGTTGCAAGGATAATTCTAGCACATTACGATCAACAGCGTTCGTATATACTGTGCAGTCATCAGCAAATAGATCGCAGGACGACGACAGATTTAATGGAAGATCATTTATATAAATGGCAAATAATAGAGGGCCAAGAATAGACCCCTGAGGTACTCCAATATTAATGGTAATGGCTTGAGATAAAACTTTATTGTGTGATACTACTTGCTTTCTGTCTAATAAGAATGATTTTATTAATGCCACTATATTAAAACTTACTTTCATTGTTTCTAGTTTTTTAATTAGAATAGTATGATCTATCATATCGAATGCTTTCCTAAAGTCTATAAACACCGCTCCACATAGAGTATTGTTGTTAATATTTTGATGCCAGTTTTCTATCATGTTTGTTAGTGCCGTATGGCAAGAATATTTTGGCCGAAATCCTGACTGACTGTCAACTATCAGTTTATGGCGAACTAAGTGATCTAGTGTTGTTTTGTGGATGTGCTTGTCTAGCGGTTTGGATAATGAGGATAATATGGAAATTGGTCTATAATTACTCATGAGACGATCGTCTAGAGGACCAGCTTTTAAATGAGGATACACTTTAGCGATTTTAAAGGCTGATGGGAAGTGACCTCTGGTTAGACATTGATTATATATAAAAGTTAGTGACTCGCAGATCGCCGGTGCAGCATGGCGAAGGATCCGACTACTAATTCCATCTAGTCCTGATGAGTTATTGTTTTTTAGATTACGGAGATGAGTAAATACTTCAGTTGTCGTCATTAGCGGTATGTTGGAGGAAATGTGTCCATAGCATTTGTTCTCACAGAATGATGATAATAAAGATATGTCATGAGGCGCATCTGGTATTGCAGCCTTCAGTTGGTTTATGTCGGACTGAAAGTATCTACTGAATTGATCACATGTAACCTGATTTGATGGTAATGATTGTGATGATTTGTATTTGTTTGTCAAGGTATTAATTGCTTTCCATATATCTTTAGTGTTGGTTTTATCTATTACTATGTTCTTAAAATAGTTTTTCTTTTCCTTCCGAATAACATATTGAACTTTGTTTCTCAGACTACGGTACATAGTTAGATCTCTATTTTTGTGAGCCCTGTCGCGATCTCTCATAAGTTCAACTACCTCCTGTGTGATCCACGGGGGCTTTGTGTGATGTTTAACACGAACTTCCTTAAATGGAACATGTTTATCAAATATACTTAGAAAGGTCTTTAGCCAGTGGTCCAGAGCATCGTCTGGGTCAGGAAGCTGGTAAACAAATGAACATCGTAGACTGATTAGAGAAATTAGACGTAGACAGTCAAAATTTTTTGGACATGTTATGAGAAGAAATGGGCTGAAGAACTTAGTGACAACTGGCAAGATCGAGGGGAACAGACCAAGAGGAAGACCGAGAGGAAAATACCTGGATGGCTTGGCCACATGGCATAGACGAGACAGGAACACTGAGCTGATCCACGACATTGGTGATCGAGTGAAATGGCGAGTCATGACCGCCCACGCTTTCCGGCATGGCACATGATTGATTGATTGAACAAGTGTTACGAAATGGCAGTCGGTACACACGGATAATTGCTCAAAGATTTATAAAAGCAAAAAAATTTGCTTTTTTTTAATTTTTTAAACACGGGGGGGCCTAAAATTGCAATTAGATTAGAAAAATTTGTTTGGGAAAAATTTTTTGAAAACACACTGGTGGGAAAAAATTGGGGGAGTAAAAGCCCCGGGGGGGAAAAAACTTAAAAAATGGTGGGGGAAAAGCATGGGGGGAGAAAACAAAAAAACTGGGGGGGACTGGGGGGAAAAAAGGGGGGATAAAACGTAGAAAAAC
>JACEFZ010012317.1:0-13518 GCA_014155875.1 Cepaea nemoralis | reverse complement strand
GTAGCGATAATCTATGTTCATCTTTCCACGGGATTCGCTCTGGAATCGTTGTCAGGGGGATACCAACTGTGGGAAGATAGATGGTTTCTCTGCAGAGTCGTTTGGCCTGGTGGATGAAACTACTTCTTTTCAACCGCTTCATAGCTAAGTTTTCAAATAGGTTCTTCGTAGGGTGGGCTGGCAAGCTGAGGAACTTTTCTGCTTGTATTAGTGATTGTGAATCACTGCGTTCTCTTAGAGCTTGTGTCCTCTCCATTTTCTCCATTGCTACTATAGGGGTTGATCTCATCTCTCCTTTGATGACTCTAAGAGCTTGATTTTGCACCTTGTCCAGCTCCAGTAATTTGGTTTTTGATGCTGAACACCACTCAGTTGACCCGTATTCCAAGCGTGGTCGTATGCTCTGTTGATAAGCTTTGCAAATTATTTTCCCATTGGCTCCCCAAGTGGTTCCTTTTAGCTTTCTCAGGATGGTTATTTTCCTTCTGGCTTTTGCTACTTCTTTTTTTATGTGTTTTCTCCATGTCAGCCTGTCGTCGAACGTTACACGAAGGTATGTTGGTTCTTTATCTTCTCTTAGGGGTGTTCCATTTATCTGAATGATCCCTCCCTGCCTTTTGTTTCGGAGAAAGAGTAAGTATAGTGGTGCTACACTTGTCAGTGTTTATGCTGACACACCATCTATCCGCCCATGCAACAAATGTATCTACAGCTCTCTGTAGCAATATGGTGGCCACTATTGCATGTTAATTTGTGCTCCGCAAAACCAGGTGATCAGCGTACATTGCCGCTTTAATTTCATACGGTAGATTAGCAACAAGATCATTAATGAAGATTAGAAAAAGTGTTGGTGACAGGACTCCGCCCTGGGGAGCACTATGACGCAATAATACTTTCTTGCTCTTGAGACCGTCTATCTGTACTCGGGCTCTTCTGTTGTGCAAGTATGTTTTCACCCATTTGTACACTCTTCCATTGACTTTACAGTTTCTCAGTTTCTTCATCAGACCTTCTTTCCAGACTTTGTCATAGGCTTTCTTCAGATCTATCCAAGCCGCAAGTACCAACTTCTTCTCTTGGAATGCATCCCCAACTTCTTGTGAGAGGTAGTTTGTCTGATATTCCGTAGAGTAGCACTGCCTAAAGCCAGCCTGTTGTGGCACGAGGATGTTTTCACTTTCAATGTACCACTGTAGTCTGTGATTGATGATGCGTTCCATTGTTTTTCAGAGATAGCTGGTGAGGCTAATGGGTCTGTAGCTGGAGGTAATGGAACTGTCTTTCCCAGATTTTAGGAGGGGTATCATGATTGCTTCTCTCCAGACTTGTGGAACACTACCTAAGGTCCCAGTGTTATAAAAGATTTGTAGTAGCTTTTCTTTGGCCTCTGTTCCTAGGTTCCTGATCATTTCATTGGAAATACTATCAGCTCCTGGTAACTTTCTCATTTTCAGTTTTGGTATGGCTAACTCCAGTTCACTGATTGTGATAGGTGCCTCCATAACCTCATGTATTATGTCATTCTGTCCTGTATGTTGCCATTTCTCTCGAATCTCATTTTGTTTCTCTGGATTAATTTCGATATTGTTATCTTATGCAAATGAGTCCGCAAAATGGTCTGCTGTTTGCTTTCCTGTTAAGATGTTTCCGTTTTTACGTAGTGCAATTTTTGAGTTTCTCCCTGTGACCTCACCGTTAAGCTGTTTCATTAGCTTCCATAACTTCCTTGTGTCTCCTTCAAAGCTCAGTGACTCTGATTTCTCATTCCAGCTTTTCCGTCTAGCCTGCAGCTGGGCCCATTGAAATTTGTCTTTTGCGTGCTGGTATTTATTGTGGTGCTCTTGGCTCGAATTGGCCTCTGAATGCCTTCTACACACTTCCACATCATTAGGCACCTGTTTCAGTTCACTACTCCAGTATGGTTTATAATGTTTACGGGCTTCTCTTAGTATTGTTTCTAGTGCTGCGTGTAGTATGCATTTCCCAAACTCTTCAACTACTTTATTTATGTCCTTCTCAGTGTTCAGGTTTCTAACCAGTATGCTGGT
Organism: Cepaea nemoralis; assembly: GCA_014155875.1. Taxonomy (NCBI): domain Eukaryota; kingdom Metazoa; phylum Mollusca; class Gastropoda; order Stylommatophora; family Helicidae; genus Cepaea; species Cepaea nemoralis. The sequence goes on along the minus strand of JACEFZ010012317.1, from coordinate 11,470 downwards.
GCAATGCTTGTACATTGACCAGTCTGCTTTCTTGTAGTTCCACCTCGAGAGGGTGCTGCTTTCACTTACAAGCTCATTTTCTACAGTTAGAAAGACTGGCCGATGGTGACTACCACCAAGTTGTTTCCCAACAATTCGTGTAATGTTCCACTCCAGATCTGGTGAATGAAAAGCCAGGTCAGGTGTAGTTGTAGTGTGCTATGATCTCGAGTAGAGTCAGACGGCTTGTTAATCAGGATGAATCTATTATAATCCTGCCAGTCTTGCAGTCTCTCTCCTCTCTGGTCCATGTGATCATAGCCCCAGATCTGCGAGTGGCTGTTGAAGTCGCCACACACAATCATTTTTCCTTTGGTAAGATACCATAACATAATTAAGACGGTTTATAGAATGCAAGTTAAATGAGTACTAAAGAGATAACAGAAACATAAAAGCAACACTTTATAAATCGTTGTTGGAGGCTTAAACATTCAGCATGTTCCCGTCAATACTGGCATATACTTCTAAAGGTTGTAGTAATGTTTTAAATGTCACTTTCATTTAAAATTACAAATTATCGCCCTTTAGACCCAGTGCGTCATAGTGTATGATTTTATTAACATCAACGTGTATGATTTTATTAACATCATAGTGTGTGATTTTATGCATATCATTGGATGTGATTACATATAAATCATAGTGTGGAATGTTATGTTATTATGACTTATTCATTCATTCATTCATTCAATAGCATGTCCTTTGCAGAACCTCGCTCCCATAAAAACCTTCCGGAAAACTTCTCGATCTTAAGCACTATGTCTCGTGTTCGATACACCCGTCTGGAGATCATCTGCCACATCCTGCACCCATCTTCTCTTTGGCCTTCCTCTCACTCTCTTCCCGGGCATATAAACCTTCATTATTGTTCTCTCCAAACTTTTATGACGTATCAAGTGACCAACATATGTCAATTGTCTTTGCTTTATCGTATTTATTAGCCAACCTTCTTCGTATGGATGTTTTGCTCTTTTGTGTATAAAAGATATTTTTAGAATCCGTCTATAAAATGTATATTCTAAGGCATTTATGCGCTATTTAGCTTATTTAATAAGTGTCCAGGTCTCATACGCGTATGTTGAAATGGGAATGATGCATTGCTCTTAAAAATCTAATTTTTGTAGTTCTATCTGTCCTCCTCCACAATTTATACAGTTGTTTTAGTTTCTGAAGAGAAGTGGATATTTGTATTTTAATATCTTTCATTGTGTTACCATCGTATATTCGAAATTTTCCACCACCTCCAATTTTTCCTCATCTGCATATATTTCTTTCTCCATATTAGTTTCATCTGTATGCATTATCTTTGTTTTTGCTACGATAAGATATAAGTTGTGATTTTCAATATTCTTTTTATTGTTATTATGATACTTACCAAAATGCACTTTTGTCATGCATAATTAAGTAAATTACTCCTATTCACGCACAAGGCGTTCTGTGCACCTGACACTATTCTCATATTTTATAATCCACGGAATCCTCTTGAGCGATGGAGAAATTTTAGGGTTTCCGGGGAGGGGGGAATTAAGACCACAGACTGGCACACTCAAAATGGCTTCAGACACAATATCCTGGTTTTCTACTGAGCGTTTTGTTTGATGAAGGACAATTTTCTGGCATTCTGGTGTCATGTATTAAGTGACAATTGGTTGACGTTTTAACTGTTTGTTTATTATAATATGATTAATTTGATGTGTTAGTAAAATATTGTGACTATAAAATGTGCACCTTTTGAGGTTGATAATTTTGGAAAGAGGGAAATTCTTCTTCTTTTGTTCACTGGGACGATTGGAAAGACATCCTGACATATGGTGAAAGGATGCATGAGACAAAAAAGGTTGTGAACCACTGCTCTTGAGTGTTGTGGAAAATATCACCGCGACCACCTTTATTGGGGAGTGTTGTGGCAAATATCACCCCGATCACCTTCACTGAGGAGTGTTGTGGCAAATATCACCGCGACCACCATCACTGGGGAGTGTTGTGGCTAACATCACCCCGATCACCTTCACTGAGGAGTGTTGTGGCTAATATCACCCCGATCACCTACACTGGGGAGTGTTGTGGCAAATATCACCACGATCACCTTCACTGGGGAGTGTTGTGGCTAATATCACCCCCATCAACTTCACTGGGGAGTGTTGTGGCTAATATCACCCCGATCACCTTCACTGAGTTGTGTTGTGGCTAATATCACCCCGATCACTTTCACTGGGGAGTGTTGTGGCTAACATCACCCCGATCACCTTCACTGAGGAGTTTTGTGGCTAATATCACCCCGATCACCTTCACTGGGGAGTGTTGTGGCAAATATCACCCCGATCACTTTCACTGGGGAGTGTTGTGGCTAACATCACCCCGATCACCTTCACTGAGGAGTGTTGTGGCTAATATCACCCCGACCACCTTCACTGGGGAGTGTTGGGGCAAATATCACCCCGATCACCTTCACTGGGGAGTGTTGTGGCTAATATCACCCCGATCACCTTCACTGGGGAGTGTTGTGACTAATATCACCCCGATCACCTTCACTTGGGAGTGTTGTGGCAAATATCACCTCGATCACCTTCACTGAGGAGTGTTGTGGCAAATATCACCCCGATCACCTTCACTGGGGAGTGTTGTGGCAAATATCACCTCGATCACCTTCACTGGGAGTGTTGTGGCTAACATCACCCCGATCACCTTCACTGAGGAGTGTTGTGGCTAATATCACCCCGACCACCTTCACTGTGGAGGACATTTTCTGCTATCCAATTTGATGCTGCCGGCTCCGTAGCGAAGAAGATACGGCCGCGGTTCGTGATCTCGTATACCTGCGTTCGAAACACAACTGCGCGCGATTTGGCAGAAAACCGCGTTGTGCTGGTTTTTTACGAAATGGTATGTGTGCCGGCTGTTCAGAAAACAATGGAAAACTACTGAACGCAAACTTGCCAAGACATCAACAACAGCAAAATATGCTGGTGTTGACTGCAAACGTCCTATAAAGGATATGCAACTAACTTTTAATTTTATGCTGGATTGACATCGAAACCCCAGTCAGTGAAATGAAAATCTCATTCTCTGTGGAGATTCGAACACATGACCACCGGTCAGTAAGCAAGCGTGCTAGCCACTACACCATAGCGTCTCACCAATAATAATGTTATGGTCAATTCTCAATGCACGTTTAAAGTTAATATAGACACATATAACATGCCATCATTGTATGAATATTAATAAATGCCTGAATTTATATTCATCATCATATTTGTGGATGTAAAATGCATTTTATTTATCTATATATATAAAAGACGATTTATGTATGTCCGTTATTTATGCGTTCGATAACGGTCCTTCTGATTGAGATGAAATTTTCTACATGCTTTCTTTTCATTCTCGTGCAGCCAACTGTCATAGTTTGTTAGTGTACAATCAGCTATTTACTTACTAAAATTTAATATTTAAATTTACATTATCATTTCTATATAGCGAGGGGACTTAACTTAAGAAAAGTTATTTCAAGGGGCATAACTTTTAATATCATTGCTATATATTTTATATATAGATTGTTGCATTGTTTTCAAAGAGTTATAAAATCTTTGTCTACAGTTATTTACAGGCATATGAGTTATAATAAATAATAATATAATCTTTAAGGCATTTTCAAAGTTTTCATAAAAATAATGTATCTATTTAAATAGTGAAAATTTTCTAACCCATCTTTTTATTTTTCTTCAACAGCACATTAATTTGTTTTAACATTCTCATATGTATGGCGCGTTACACCCAGGTTGGGTATTTACGATGCCCATGTTAAACATTTCCTCAACGAGTTACTTTTCATGCATTTTAATGCTTATTGTTCTTTTGCTGTCAAAGAATTCCTTCATAAGAGATGTTGAATGAAAGAATGTATGAGTGGAAATAGAGAAGAAGGGCAGAATGTACGACGGGCCTGCGTGCCCAATTCGTAACCCTTTGAAAATAAAGATTTTCGTTCGCTAAAAAAAAAAAGTAATTTTTTTGTGAGAGAAAGTTAGTTGCATATCGTTTGCAGTACTCTGCAGTCAACCCACCGCCCACCATTTATTGGCTGTTCGTGATATCTTGGTATGTTTACTTTAGATAGATCTCTTCCAATCATATTTTCTACTATCAATCTATCTATTCTTCTATTATATCCATATTTTTTACGGGAACGGGCCGAACATAGATAGTTAGATAGATAGATAGATAGATAGATAGATAGATAGATAGATAGATATATAGATAGGTAGGTAGGTAGGTAGATAGATAGATAGATAGATAGACAGACAGACAGACAGACAGACAGACAGACAGACAGACAGACAGACAGACAGACAGACAGATAGATAGATAGATAGATAGATATATAGATAGATAGATAGATAGATAGATAGATAGATAGATAGATAGATAGATAGATAGATAGATAGATAGATAGAACTTTATTTTCAAAGGGTTAAGAATTGGGCACGCAAGCCCGTCTAACATTCTGCCCTTCTATCACTCTCTTTCATACATTATTTCATTCACACATCATTCAAGGCTAGCAAAGAACAGCAACAATATAAAAGATATGCATTATAAAGGCATGGGCAAAATGCGAACATCAAAACTACACGACACAGTAATATTAGATAATGGTCTGACACTTGTTATTAGCCATGTGGAATATACTGGCCTACAAAAAGGGGACTGGCTGTTATACTAGGGTCTTTGTTATTATTATTATTATCTCTATTATTAAGGGGGAAGGTAATCCGTATTGAGATAGTGTTCGAATAATTTGCGATTATATGAATAGGGATTGGTGATGTCTTTGATTTCTTGTGGAAGATTGTTCCACAGCTGAGCTGCAGAGTACGTTAAGCTTGTTTTGTATAAGTCAATCCTAGGCTTCAGAATTTGTAGTATATTTAAACGTTTACTGTGTCTAGCATTATATTTAAACAATGGCCAATGGTAATTTGGGGCATTCCGTTGCAGGATTTTGTGAATTAGTTTAGCTTTATTGAAAAGCAGGCGTTTGCGGAATGGTAGTAACTGAAGGCGTTTATACAGGCTAGGATTGTCAGATAAATGTTTGCTATAAATTAGACTCATGGCCCGTTTCTGGAGTGAGTAAAGTCGCTTGGTGTTTGAATTAGAACAACCGTCCCCGATTGTGGAGCAGTAGTCAAAGTGTGTCTGTATTTGAGAAGTATAGAATAGTTTCCTTGTGTCCTCATCAAGGAAATTTTTAATGTTGGCGAGTTGGTAGACTTTTTTTCGCTGTTTGTTTAATGAGCGCTTGAACGTGGGAATTAAAGGTTAGGTTTCTATCAATGATTAGGCCTAATGTTTTGTGCTCAATTACACTTTCTACTGGCATGTTATCGATGTGAAGTTGAAGTGATGTGTGTGAGCTTAGAGTTTGAAGTCTTTGTCTGGTTGTTAATAACATTGCTTTTGTTTTAGTGATGTTAATTTGCATACGGTTTGAATAGCTCCACCTAACTACATTATTTAATTCTTGTTGTAAAGACGACTCCAGTAAAATACAGTTTTCAGCGTTTGTGTACACTGTACAGTCATCTGCAAATAGATCGCAGGACGACGAAAGATGCAAAGGTAGATCGTTAATATATATGGCAAATAATAGAGGGCCAAGAATAGAGCCTTGCGGTACTCCAATATTGAAGGTAGTGATTTGAGACAGAGATTTATTATGTGATACTACTTGCTTTCTGTTTGATAGAAAAGATGATATTAGAGTGACTACATTAGGGCCAATTTAGATTAGATAGATAGATAGATAGATAGTTAGATAGATAGATAGATAGATAGATAGATAGATAGATAGATAGATAGATAGATAGATAGATAGATAGATAGATAGATAGATAGATAGATAGATAGATAGATAGATAGATAGATAGATAGATAGATAGATAGATAGATAGATAGATAGATAGATAGATAGATAGATAGATAGATAGATAGATAGATCGCCACCAGGGCCTGGGCGAAGCCGGGCCTGGTCAGCTAGTGTAATTATAAATGGTATGTTAATTCATTGTTATTACCTATCTACACAAATAAATATTAACGTGATCATTCCATAATACACTCAATCTTGACACATTAAAAACAAACACACGTGGTTCAATCACACTAAAGCACAAGGACATATTGAAATGCAAGTAGTGCAATCTTTAACGCTGTCATTTAATTCTAGAAAAGGGGTACTGAATTGCTGTATACAACAATCTGAACTGTATGGCAGTGCATTTTCGAACTTGAACGAGCAGATTAGGAATTTAAACATTGAACACACACACACACACACACACACATACACGCGCGCGCACGCACGCACGCACGCACACACACACACACACACACACATATATATTATATATATATATATATATATATATATATATATATATATATATTATATATATATATAAGAAGGAAGCATTTTTATTTGGTCATTTAAGGAGAAGAGAGGTATTGGAACATTGGGACGTCTTAACAGATCAGCGCAGCGTTAAAAGAAACGGGGGCAGACCGAGTGAATGGATTGCCAGGGTGGCATGGGGAATCGTCGTCAACAGAATATATCCTGAACACCAGGGACCAAGTGAAAGAATTACCACGTGGCATGGGGAATCGTCGTCAACAGAATATATCCTGAACACCAGGGACCAAGTGAAAGAATTACCACGTGGCATGGTGAATCGTCGTCAACAGAATATATCCTGAACACCAGGGACCGAGTGAAAGGATTACCACGTGGCATGGGGAATCGTCGTCAACAGAGTGTATCCCGAACACCAGGGACGGAGATCGGTGTAGTCGCTGCAACGTCTAAGCCAGTTTGCAGGGCACATGCTGATGATCAAACAAATAAGTCAATTCATTTTTGTGTGGATGTAAGAATGTAACTATATTAGGTTACTGAAATAAACTGGTAAAGTAGCAGTGACTATGTGTGTAGAATCCGTAGAATTCCGTGAAACAAGAATGGTTAATGTACTGACATGCTACCAGATCCGTAGAATTCCGTGAAACAAGAATGGTTAATGTACTGACATGCTACCAGATCCGTCGAATCCCGTGAAACAAGAATGGTTAATGTACTGACATGCTACCAGATCCGTAGAATTCCGTGAAACAAGAATGGTTAATGTACTGACATGCTACCAGATCCGTAGAATTCCGTGAAACAAGAATGGTTAATGTACTGACATGCTACCAGATCCGTAGAATTCCGTGAAACAAGAATGGTTAATGTACTGACATGCTACCAAATCTGACAATTGAAGAACACTGTCTCATAAACAGTCTCCTGTCTCGGACACTAAACTACTGTGGTCACTTTCAACACCACAGTGGAGAGAGCAAGGATGGCATGGATCCTTGAATATGAAGAAGTTATTGATCAACACAACGGTGTGCATTTAGCACCAAATACATCTTGCACAGATTGGCTCTTCAACACAACTGTAGGAATATAACATTAAATACATCTTACACATAGAGATTGCCACTTCAACACAACGGTGGGCATATGGCGTCAAATACATCCTACATATACAGATTGGCTCTTTAACACAACGGTGGGCATATGGCGCCAAATACATAACACAACGATGGGCATATGGCGCCAAATACATCCTACATATACAGACTTGCTCTTTAACACAACGGTGGGCATATGGCGCCAAATACATAACACAACGGTGGGTATATGGTGCCAAATACATCCTCCACATACAGATTGACTCTTTAACACAACAGCGGGCATATGGCGCCAAATACATAACACAACGGTGGGCATATGGCGCCAAATACATCTTCCACATACATATTGGCTCTTTAACACAACAGCGGGCATATGGCGCCAAATACATAACACAACGGTGGGCATATGGCGCCAAATACATCCTACATATAAAGATTGGCTCTTTAACTCAATTATGGGCATATAGCATCAATCACATCTTTCACTTAAAAGTGAATGAAGCAGTGTAATGATCGTAATACTTTACTGTGGATCATGGTGAGAGCGGTGTCCTCCGAAGGATTTGTTGGACAGTCAACTAATCTGTAATGGATACAGAGAGAGCAAACTCGATCAAAAGCTATTGGAGTGTATCAGACAGAGTGTTACAGGTGAAGTTGAGTGGAAGACTTTTTGATGTCAACGTCATACAAGTTTATGCACCAACATCAGACAGTAGTGATGACAGCATTGATCAAATTGGGTGGAACTGCGGTAAAGCTGTGAAAATGTAAACAATATAAAATGACACTAAGTAGTGCAGCTTTACATAACAGATTTACGACACAAACAGGACGTTGCGGCGATTAGCCTTCATCAGCAAACAAACACATTCACAAACACAACATATAGTCAAGGAGATCTCATGTGACTACATCAAAAGGTGACGACAGGACGAGAAGAACAAAAGGATGAAAAAATGAAGGCAATGAAGAGAAAATGAGAATTGAAAAAAATGTTCATACTTACCCCACATTTACGATCTGTGAGTAACTCAGAATATCTCTGGTGTATTCTTTTTATACCCAACCGACTGAGAAAGATGGAGGATGATGGCGGGGTGATAGGTGTTACGGTTCAGTGAGCACATTGAAAGAAGGGGGGCGGAGGCAGGAGGCAGGACGGCAACCGGTCTGGTGGGGTATCTGAGCAATCTCAGTAGATGTACTGACGAAGCATGAAAGGGCGCAAGCATGATGGTGGTACTAACCAAAACCACATGATGTACTCATATATGTTATTATGAGGCGGGTCCTAAAGTCAGGGTGGACTGATTTGCGTGAGCGCACATACATACATATACACCACTCAACAGACATTCATACACTAGCGTACATGGGCATGTGCAAGGTATATATAAGAAGAGAGAGAGAGAGAGAGAGAGAGAGAGAGAGAGAGAGAGAGAGAGAGAGAGAGAGAGGTGAAGAGAGAGAGAGGGGTGGTGTAACAGTACAGCGAAGTAACGGTGAACTATCAACAACTCCAAGACGGTTCTGGCTTCATGTTACTTTATTCAGAATCAAGCCAGCTGTTGCCCAGTTCAATCATACGTCCATCTCGAAAGATGGGTCGTTCACAACTGACCTTGTTTCTACGATGCTCGTCATAGGACGAGCCACCCTAACTACCCCATATTATGGTGCTTGACCGTGCCCTACTTTCCTATTGACTATGCACACCTCGTTGCCCCTTCTTCCTATTCCTAACTCTGTTACATTTCCTCCCTTTCTTCAACCAAGACTTTTCCCTGAAAAGTCTTGATCCCACAACTCATTTACCCCACATCTATGACCCAAGACACTTAACCCAATAATTCCACACAATCAAAGTTACTTCTTCTTCATTTTATAAAGTCATAAGCAATCCGCTTACCACCTGAACTTACTCAACTCCCAACTACAGAAATCATATACCCCTTACTCATTACACTTCTCTCTATCCCCACTATTTATCGTAGTGCCAGCCGCCACGACCTACAACCCATACTTCTTCTTCGTAATAAAATCCACATATATCATATCACACAAGCTCATTCTTGTATATGTATCTATCGTACATCATACTATTTCTGCATTACAAGATCTTAGTTTTATACAACACATGACAACATATTTTCAGAATACTTTTTCTACTCTTCATAAGCAATCCGCTTAAACCTTCTTATCACGATCTCAAAAAATTCAAAACGCTGTACTCTTCTGATACTACCTCAACTCTCTATTGTCATCACTAACCTATTACCTCCACACTTACTACTTCTCTACTTTCAACCAACCTGAAATCACTTGCACACGATAGGAAGACAAAGAATCGGTGCGCACCGGAGATTCAAAGAAGTAAAACTCTTCCTCACAAAAACCACACTTAGCTAAATCACACACACCTTTACCCCCCTATGTCATTTGAGACTTTATGTAATAAAGTCTAAAACAATTATATCTTCTACAGTACCACTTATTATGGTAACAGTTTACGCTGCTATCTACAGCATCATATACCAACCATCAAAAATATTATTCACTTCCCAAGTGTCTATATATTACAGACACTACTAATTTTATAGCTCTGAACCTTACCTCAACCTCGCATTGTAATGTCAACCACAAAACACATCCCGAGGACACAATTAAAAAGGTCCATTATCCCTTAAGACCTGTCCCAATACACATCACCTCACATAATAATTATTTTAATCTTGCCGAAATTTTCAGCGACCCCTTACTGTCCATTTATTATGGGCATATCTTCTAAAACCTCCACTTATGCCGTTATCAACAGCAACAATATACTACCCCTGAACTCATGTGTGTGATTGCTTGCAACTAACTTTATTCTATCTCAGTCCATATATCACGGACCCTCATAAACCCCATGTCATTATGTCTCCACAATGTTCATTTCTCACACTTACAACCCTTTACTATTGTACTGCTATCCACAGTGTCTAATCAAACATGGATTCAATTCATGTTTTACTATTTGTCTGGGGTAACTAGCTTACCCACTTCTTATTCTATAAACCAGCAATCCCGGTGTCTCTTATGAATGTATATCATGGCTCTTCTGACCCCATGGAAACTATATTCAAAACTTTTCCCTCATTTACCCCACTGCTATATTCATTAATCTTTTCTTCCCCCATATGGCTTCCAATCCATATATTTCCAATCAATGCTCACTTAAATTCCCCATAACCATTTTACTTGTGTAGTAACCCCGTCGTATATTTCCAACACTTCATAGCCATATCAACCTCTCTACGCTGATTATCACAGCAATATAATATACCCATGAACACATTATTCACAAAGATGATGTGTCTCTCTACTAGTCCACAGTAGTTTATTACTATTTTCTGAACGAAGGGTCCCAATAAAAGCCCCATGTATTGTTTTTATTCTAGACAAAACCATGTAAATTAAACATAACTTAATTAACTACTATTTAACGTACAAAACAGCCAATAAAATCACAACAGGATATCATACCCCCCCCCCCCCCCCACACCCCCCGTTTTTATAACATCATTTAGTTTTCCCCTCATATCATTAAAGTATTAACTCATTCAAAGAAAAACATATATTAAAATAATACAACATACATCCTAATCTATTGTTACCTAATACTACTGGTCTCTTTTACGGACCAATAGTTTGTACGCAAAAGTCTAAGAACACAATAATCCTATTCTAAAATCACATAATAACAATCATTTTACAGGACCAAATCAAGCAAAAAATTGTTTTATATATGAGGCATTGAAAGCTCTATTTCAATAACAACAACTGTCGTCTCGCTAAAGAGAAGGTTTTAAAAAACAATAATTCAATAGGATTAACTTAAAGTGACCAAACAATTTCCACAATAGATTTGTTT
>JACEFZ010012316.1:32500-203360 GCA_014155875.1 Cepaea nemoralis | reverse complement strand
ATGGCTGTATTACACAAAATGTTGACATTGATGGCTGTATTACACTAAATGTTGACATTGATGGCTGTATCACACTAAATGTTGACATTGATGGCTGTATCACACACAATGTTGACATTGATGGCTGTATCACACAAATGTTGACATTGATGGCTGTATTACACTAAATGCAATGTACACGATGGTGTGCTTGAAAACTTTGCAACATATTTGTACAATATTCATTTCTTATCACTTTTCACAGAATTACACAGTTTCTAAATTCTTTTCTGTTAATTGTGGTTCAAGCTCCACAAATGGTACTTTTTAAAGTATTTTGGTGTTCTTTCTCGAAAAAACAAATCTATTTCACAGATTATATAATGAATAATTCACGTTTGGGTAATTTTAACACCACAAAATAAATTTAGAGTCTCTAGACGTTGGTTTAGAAGCTTCTGACACCGAATGGGTCCTGTCTGTCAACAACCTACTTGCGACAGGTTATTTAGGACTCCCTACTTTTGCACAACACGTATCAATAACTCGTCTGGTTTGCAAAAGGATACATTTTATTTAGAGCTTATGACACACGAGCTCGGCGAGCGGATTACTTCATTGATAATCAACAACATGGTATGTTTCACAGATGCAATGAAGAGGTGGAAATAATGATACTATACACTAATTGGAATCTAAGGTCTAGCTAACACTATTGTCTATAAACTACATAGGGTTCCTAGCGAACACGTCTATTCTCTCTCAGTCCTTGTCCCCTGTCTGAGGCACGCTTCTAGTTGCGCGTTCAACTTCGGACATCAATCCTGCGTGCGCTGACGAGTTTCCGTGCGTAGAGTCCCAGCACGCTTGGTCAGTTAACTCATGTAACTGGTATTCCCCAGTTACTCGTCGAGAGGCGAGTTTCCTATACTCTCGCTCATAAGCACTCAATGCTCTCGTAGTTGACACAAGTGTGTCCTATTGTCAAGCTAAATATAGTGCCTGTGTCTCGCCTGTCTAGTGTTCTCTGTATAGCTCCGTCTTAACTCTATAAGCTCCTGTGTAGATCTTTGACAGGAATTCACGCTTAGGGGACATGAACCAAAACGGAGAGACTGCTAGAATTCTATGAAATAGCAAATCTGATAATAGCAAACTCTCTATGTCCGCATAAAGATATACACAAAGTCACGTGGAACTCGCCTGATAGTATCATAAAAAATCAGATAGATCATTTTTACATTAGTGCCAAATTTCGTTCATCAGTACAAGACGTCAGAGCCTACAGAGGTGCAGATGCTGGCAGTGATCACAATCTCTGCATTGCCAAGCTAAAATAAAGCTTAAGACTCTGCACAGATCACCAAGAATTAAGAAAGTAAACTCATAGTCCCTAATGACTAAAGAACACCAACTCGCACTCAATTCAGAGGTACAAAGCATCTATGCTAACAAAGAAAGTATATCGAGCAATGCGAATATTAAAAACAACATTGAAGAAAATTGGAATTTCCTTTAAAAAAATACCTTGCTAAATGCTGCAACAAACACAGTCGGCTACGTACAAAGGCAGAAGAAGAAATGGCTAAGCGATAACACCTGGACGAAGATACAAGAAAGAAAACAAGCAAAACTAACACTTCTTTCTGCAAAAGACACATCTACATATGAAACCCATAAGCAAAAATACTCTATGTTGGATAAAGAGGTGAAATCAAGCGCACGAAAAGACAAACAGAACTTTATTCACAGCCTGGCCTCCGACGCCGAAGCAGCTGCCAGAACTGGAAACAACAGAGCCGTATTCCATATCATGAAGCAACTATGCAATCACTCACCTACACCAAATATACCCATCAAAGACAAACAAGGTAATCAATTGTTATCCGATGACCTTCAAAAGCAACGATGGGCAGAACATTTCAAAGAAATATTAAATAGACCGCAGCTTGACACTGTTCCAAACCTGGATGGCGAAATTACTATTCCCCCACTAGATGCCTCCTGCGAGTTATTCACCATGGAAGAGATTAAAGCAGCCATTTAAAAAAAAATTGAAGAAAAACAAAGCTGTTGGTGAAGACAACATCTCAGGAGAAATGCTCAAAGCAGCAGATGAGAATACTTTACAACGTCTGTTACAGCTGATCAATTAAATCTGGCAAAGCGAATGCCCACCACAACAGTGGAACGATGGTGTAATTTTCAAACTGCCAAACAAAGGCGATATGTCTGATTGCAATAATTGGCGTGGTATCGCTCTATTGTCAGTACCAGGAAAACTTTTTTGTAGCATGTTACTTGAGAGATTGAAACAGGCTATAGATGAAAGGCTCAGAGAAGAACAAGCAGGCTTAAGACCACAACGGTCATGCATAGACCACATTTTCACCCTCAGAATAATCATTGAAGACTCCGTAGAATTCCAGTCAAAATTAATCACCAACTTTGTCGACTTTCAAAAAGCCTTCGACAGTATCAACGTCCTTCACTTTGGAATCTACTTAACATCTATGGTTTCCCTACCAAATATACAAACGTCATAAAATCTTTCTACAAAGAGACACGTTGCTGCGTAAGAACAGAAACAGGCAACTCTGACTGGTTCTCAGTGGAAACGGGAGTGAAACAGGGTTGTGTCTTATCACCGATGCTCTTCGGAATAGCTATCGATTGGGTCATGCGCAAATGCACAAACAACTCAAATATGGGTATCCATTGGGTTGATAAAACTCTAGAAGACCTGGACTTAGCCGACGACTTTTGAGTTCAACACACCCAGATGCCCAAGAGAAAATAAACCATCTCCAAAATGTTTCAGGGAAAATTGGTCTCCAAATTAACACCACAAAAACAAAAACTATCGATCTTACCAACAGTTCAGATGACACCAAATTAAACAACCACGTTCTTGAAAAAGTCAACAGCTTCACATACCTAGGAAGCAAAATGACATCTACAGGGGACTCAACACCAGAAACATCGTTTACAATCGCACTGGCATCTGGTGCCTTCAATAAACTGTCAAACATCTGGAAGTCAAAGACACTCAGCAAACACACGAAACTTAAAATCTTCAACTCTTGTGTGATTCCAGTGTTAACGTATGGATGTGAGAGTTGGAAATCAACGGTAGCTTTAGATAAAAAAAAATTAGATAATTTTGAGAACAAATGTCTTAGAAGACTTCTAAACATCCACTGGACAGACTTCAGAACCAATACGCAAATAAGACAAGAGACTAAGCAAGATACAGTATCCAATTTTATAAGAAGACGCCGTTGGAACTACATCGGCCATGTACTCAGAATGGACAAGACAAGACTCCCCTACCAAGCCTTCATATGGTCACCAGTAGGGAAAAGAAAACGGGGAAGACCAAGAGAGACCTTGCGTAGAACCATCGTCAGAGAAGGCTCATTCAACGGCCAAGTGAACATCCAGGATCTACAACAGGTAGCAGCGAACCGCCAGGCATGGAGAGACAGGACTTCTGCCCTATGCGCCGACTTAGGTTCAAGAGGAAAGACTAACTTATATATATATATATATATATATATATATATATATATATATATATATATATATATATATATATATATATATATATATATATATTTGTGTGTGTGTGTAGTGTGCGTGAGTGTGTGTGTGTGCGTGCGCATGTGTGTGTGCGTGCGCGTGTGTGTGTGTGTGTTGAGAAACTTATTGGTTTTGCTCTCCAGAAATAAAAGGCCCTGAGGTAAAATATTATTGCATCAATTCAGCTGAAGATAACAACAAACTCGTGTACATCAGGATTTATACCAAAGGTTTGCAGTACAGGTAGTTTACCGATTCATTCATTCATTCATTCATTCATTCATTCATTCATTCAAAGGCTTCCAGTAAAGGTAATTTACCGATTCATTCATTCATTCATTCATTCGTTCGTTCATTCGTTCGTACGTTCATTCTTTCATTCATTCATTCATTCATTCATTCAAAGGATTGCAGTACAGATAGTTTACAGATTTGTCCATGCATTCATTCATTTACTCCTTCAATCATTCAAAGGCTTGCAGTACATGCATTTGACCAATTCATTCATTCATTCATTCATTCATTCATTCATTCATTCATTCATTCATTCATTCATTCATTCATCTGTTCAGTGAACGATACGTGATTAATTGTAATTGTTGTGTGATTATCTCCCTGTGTTCACAACAATGTACTCCCTGAGTTAATGAAAACACAGAAAGCGCAAATAACCCGTTGCACGATTTATTGCCTGGCATGGCTGCATCTCGTCAGGTCAGAAATCGCCTAGGTGAGCGATCAGAATCTCATACACTACCGTCATGATGTTACCACAGAAAAAGCATTTCGTGTACTGTATTGCCAGGTATGGCTGCATCTCGTCAGGTCAGAAATCGCCTAGATCAGAATCTTGTAAACTACTGGTCATAAAGCATTTCGTATACTGTATTGAGAAATACGCGATTGCTCAATTATAGTGAGGAATTAGCAATTAGGCGTGCAAGATATTGTCTGTCTTCTGTGTTTAAATAAATGCTGTTGCCGATGGAGATGTTGTACAGCTTTAACATGAATCTCTTATTTACTTGTATTCACTTAAATAATTTGAAAGATGCTTCTGTGGCAACAGGGTTATGAACACAATTCTTAATCCAGCATACCGCGTTCGAAACACAGCTGCGGGCGATTTGACAGCAGACTTCCTTAGGTTGGCTCTCATACAAAGGTATGTGTGCCAGTCGTTCAGAAAGCAATGGCAAACTACTGGACGTAAACTTGCCAGGAAATCAATGCTAAAAATCTCTGGGGTTGACTGCCACGCCCAGTAAATGATGTGTAACTAATTAAGAGTATGAAGCTGTTCTCATCATACACAATCATCTTTCCTCTAAGTGATGAGTCCATGTAATCAAAGTCAAAATCAAAATCATCATCATCATATGGTGCCCTGTGTGTATGTGTGTGTTGTAGTATTATGTAATGCCCATATATTTCCTTAATGATTTACATTCACAGAGCAATCTATGGTATGACGTCAAACAAGGTCAGAGGTGAATGGTGTAACTCTACAATCATCGAGAGTCACAGCTCTAACCTGACCACCATCCGAATTCCCGTTGACAACATCAGCATTGATCAAATGTCCAGTGGCGAATGTGCTGGCCAGGTTGGTTTAACCAGGCCACGGTGTGTGTGTGAGTGAGTGTGTGTGTGTGTATGTGTGTGTGTGTGTGTTGAATTGGCACAGAGGCTATCACACATACATGCCAACCCTGAAGAGATCGTGCACACAAGACAATGAGTGTCTCAACAATTTAAGCCACAAGAAATTGATGAAATTATAAATGAAGTGCAAGGTGGGTCTGCAAGGTGTGGAATGCGCCTGGCCCTGCAGCCAGCAGGGTTAGGATCGGCTAGCCTCTCCCAGGAGGGGTGAAGAGCGAAAATTAGTAGCCTGCCGATGACCCGCAGACTACACAAGCCAACCCCCACCTCCACGTGGTGCAGACCGGGCAACCATGACCGCGAGGTCATGGGCTAACGGGGCTATGGCTCGCCATAGGGGATGGACTCCCTGTGGTCAGATTAGTGTCCTAAGCTGCGACTGGCCTAGCAAGCCGGCAGGGGATCTTCATACTGCTCGTAGAAAAACTAAGAAGTATAAACGGGCTGACCCAAACGGCTATCGACCCGGCAATGTTAATGGAAACGTTGGACGGAGGGAATAACAGAATCCATGGGAATGTCGATATACGAAGCCCATAACCGGGCACTCTCACGAAGTTTATACTTCACCTCGACACCGCAAGGTACAAGAGGAACATGATGAGATGAGATGAGATAAATGAAGTGCTAGCATGGTGACGTGGTCGAAAAGATCAGAATGCACGCTCTTAAACTTCCGTTTCGCTGATAGCGAGGTAGGCATTTCAACCCATACACCGACATTTAGACGTCAAGATTTCTTTTCAGAAAGCAATCACAAACTACTGGACGTAGAAAATAAGCCTTGGGAAATGCAACACGTCTCTAAAAATGGCTTGGTGCCAAAACTAAATATCAAAAAAAAAAAAAAATTAAACCAAAAAAATAAAACAACTAGTAGATCTGAATTCCAGCGGAAGTGAGGAATAGTCCCATAGCGATGGGCAGAAGATGAAAGTGAGGAATAGTCCCATAGCGATGGACAGAAGATGAAAGAGAGGAATAGTCGAACAGCCAATGGCATATGCTCTACTGATACCCGTCTAGTGGGAGTTGTGGCTGAGTGGTTCATGTGTTCACCTCCGGCTCAGAGAGTACCTGGCTCGACCTCATCATTATCATGTGGCAGGACCTTGCAGGTGTTTGCTCTCTTTACGACCCACGGATAAGTTACTTGATTTCCTGCCTCATATACCATCACCACCCGCCGACAAGTTGCTTGATCTCCTGCCTCGTGTCCCATCATGCCCGTGCTATCTGTAATGCCCATCTTCGCGCTAGTCGCCGCTGCCTCTTCTTTCAAAATAAATAACTGTTCTTTCCCAGCCACTGCGACGTTTAACATGGCACAAATATTCCAGTTTCCTAGACACGATACAGTTTATGAGCTAGTTGTCTTCTTTGTTCAGATCTTGTAAATGTCAGGGTTTTTTTCTGGTCCAGGATATACAAAGAACTTTTCTCTAACATTTGACCTCTAAAGCCGGTTTTCTTTATTGTGAAATACTCCACGACCCACATTTGTATGTTGTCACAGGAAAAATGCATGAGCTCAACAATGTTACTGTAAATTTCTTGATGGTGTTATGCTATAGGTTCTTGATACTGTTTAATTTCTGCATTGCTACGGCCGGTCCACGATTAATTTCGTGTGAAGTCCCCACTGTTGCTGAGTATGAAGCCAAGATATCCACAATTTGTTCTACACTGTTGAGTTGAATCAACAACCGATATCACAGCACTCGAGACATTCCATACACACTCCGTCCTCATCTTCAACAATCAGCGTAGAGTCCTGATACCGGTTTCAGTCTGATTATGTGTCCGTCAAGACTGTCCTCGGAGAACAGAATATCAGACAAACCCCTGCCCAACCATTCTCTCCAATCAGTTATGGTGTATCTGTTCTTCCACACTATACACATTAACTCAAACGGCAACAGAGCTGCAGCTATCAAGCCTGTTTACCCACCTGCTCATTTCCCATCACACCAGCATGCCCTGTGGAAAAGATCCAAGGGTATCTCCCAATCTTAGATATTTTAATTTAAGCATGCCACTCTGCCCAAAGCATACCTGACTTCACCCTACTCAGCTTGCTGTGTGAGTCCGTTACAATAACTCCATGAGTGTGCTTGTTTATCCTCCAGACAGCGGAAGGTTGGTGATCGTTGGTTGACATGTACGTGAACATTAACTTCAGAAACAGATTTTGATTTTCACAGTGTTTATGACAAACATGATGAACTCCTTTAATCCGTTAGCACTGTTAGACAGGAGGACCGTGCCAGCTGCATATCTAAGGTCTGAAACTGGACAGACGATGCGTTCTCAGCAATGGGCTGGGAATTGTTGCAGGAACTGGGGTATACAATGCTATTACACGTCAACCTGATCTATTGAGTAGTGAGATAGGATACCTATTATTCTCTGATAAAGGTGACAAATAGAGGGTCTCGTGTGCAATCGAAATAAATCCCACAGCGATTGGAATTGCTGAGATTGATTGCAGCGTCCGGTAAAAGACATGCAACTAACGTGTGTTTGTTTTGTTAATGGAGCTAGCCTGTCACCTGTCACGTACATTTGCTTTGACATCAACATGATATCACACACGTCTATACTGGCCGGTCCTATGATGACCAGCAGAATGTCATGTCAGTCACTCAATGATTTACTTGCAGCAAGTGGGTCAGGAGAATGTCATGTCAGTCATTCAATGATTTACTTGCAGCAAGTGGGCCCGGACACATTCAGCTGGTCCATTGTGTTGAAGGAGTACGAGGGCTACCTCCAGGAGCTGGATGCCAAGTTTAAAATCACATGTGATTTTAGCGTTGCCGACAGCCTGGTCCGTTCTGGGGAATTTTCGTTAGAAAGGTGGGTATGTGTTGTTGTTGTAATTTTCTCACTGTGATGACAGTCATCATTATCATCATTATTAACATCACCATCATTATCATCACTATCATTATCATCACCAACATTATCATCACCATTATTATTATTTATCACCCTCATTATCATCGCTATGATGAATATCATACCACATGGATATGAGCGCTCACTCTTATATTTCCGATGCCCTGATGCCGATGTAGCGGATTCAACACCTACATCAGTTGGACCAAACTTCTGACATGGTGGCGTAAATTACAAGTGCCAGAAGTCGGTGTGGGTTCCCATGATGGCGAATCATCATCAGCACTAGCATTTTCATTATCATCAACAACGTCATGATCATTATCATCACTCTTACCACTATCATTGGCACCGTCATCATCATAATCTTCATCAACTTAATCATCACCATTATCAGCAGAATCATTATTATCATTATTATAATAGTCATCATTAACACAATTACTGTAGCAAGAAGGGTGGGGTTGGCTTCCTTGATGCTGACACACTTTAATCAAAGAATCGCTCTGGCCAGTTATTGTATCCCTGTTCCGTAGACCCCTAAGTTCCCTGGACTGCTATACAATATCAAATAATTAATTTCTCCCACTCTATTCAAGGATGATACACACATGCGAATTGAAAACACTACACTAGGATTTCATATATGATAGTCAACACCCACAAGAACTAGAAAAACAGAGATAACCAACAATACAATGAATAGCCTGCACGAAGGCAAAATAGCCAAGCCCATCAGTCAGGTAGAATATGAATGATTCCATCATAGGCTGGACCCAGTCATCGTCCGGACGTCTGGAGTTGACAGGTTCACCTGGTAATGTCGGAGTTCTTGCTTCCGGTGACACGTAATGATGCTGGACAGTACCAGTCGTTTGATAGATTGGGGTTTGATCACTCTGAACTGACAAATGACAGCTTGTGTTTCTTGTAGACTTCCGGAAGATTAATCAAATCATAGAAAACATGCTGGTAGTTGGACAACTGTTCCACCAGTCAGACTGAGCACTTGAGAACTATATAATGTCATATTCTAGTTCACCGTGTTATGAACAAAGTCAAAATAGACAATATGCACCGGATGGGGTGCCGAAGTACACGACCTCACGCTCAAATCACGCTCTTATGTCTTTAATGCCTGCCATCTGTTAACCAATCAATCACTACAGAGTTCTCAGACCTTGATCCTCTTCAGTAAGATAACAAATAAGTTCAGGTGATCTGATGATACGTGAATTATCTGAATATTGTAGGCACCATATTATGGGACTATAATTTCAATAATATAGTTTACGAGGTGAAATCAACGGTGGCCATAGATATTGACCTGGGCCTATCTTTATTTAGGCTGAACTTTGTTGTAAATACATAAATAGCGTTGTCCTCATAGGTGGCTTGTTCTCTCTTGACGAATTAACACGCCATTTGATGAACCGTTGATTGTAATTCAGCAAACTAACAAAAACGGTAGAATCTGAAACATTCAACTTGGTGAAAGTCATCTGTCGCATCTTACAGCCATATTTGACAATCGACTTCCCTTTCGGGTAAGCCATCAGAAACGAATAGTGTCATCAATTCATTTTCATGACTACCTGATCCTTCGGCATGACTGGCAGACTTGATCAATAATAGAACATCGTCTAACATCTGGACGAGAGGAACAGCTCCCGTCTGGTGGAACGTCACCTCGTCTAGTAGAGGCCCAGCTCGTCGAGACAGTTCTTGAGGACTGGAACCCATTTATACAAGAACACACTCCTTCCAATCACTTCACACACACTTGTATTTCGTTAGTAAGGACTAGCTGATTAGGTCTCTATGAGGTTTGGGAAGGAAACGTCCCTCTGACGTCACAATAGACGTATAGTATTTATGTAGACAAAAGTTATGTGGTTGTTTCCTACTTAAGAAGTGAAGTATAAGAAATGTACGAAACTTTCCTCAGTTCACACCAACAAGATTTACCCTTCCTAATATTGCCAATTAATAAATAAACAGGTTTACTTTGTTAACGGTTTAATTTAATTAACCCATCCCTGATATGTAGTAACGGATGTAGTAACGAACAGTTCATGTTATCCTAGGGGAGATAACTCGGTATATTACTAAAACATGACACTAGCTGATAGTGGAGTAATGATTTAATTTTCCCCCATCATGTGCGTACTTAAATTAAAGCTCTTGTAATTAGGATATCAATACAGTTATCGTAGAAATACATAGATGCTGCAGTATTAGGCGGTAGACACATTAATCGTTCAAAACACTTGCTTCCTTAACACGATAACAATGCAGGTTAAATTGGTCCTTTAAACACCTTCGGTGGTGCGTGTAGTCTTGACCTTTTTACCCCTAATTATGTGCAAGACTCGGTAGCTTCCCTTAGTAATCGATTCATCTAAACTATAATGTTAAGTTAAGATACATGACAGTTATCTTCGTTTTGTAAAACCACACCTTGTCCATACGATTCATGATACTGTAGATCGCAAGCAAGTGCGCCTTGTATACAGCACATTATGGAACGTGTTGTCGTTCATAAGTCACAATTTTAACTGTCCACCAGATCCTGCCAATGCGTAAGTGTGTTATATAGCCTCGGACCTAACCTAGTCCGAGGCTCACGATTTTTCTGCATAGTGACTAAATATTGTTAGGAATCCTGTGACTATGTGAGTTGTAGTAAATACTGCTAAATACATTTCTATACTTCTAATTTTAAAGTAGAGTTCTATATTTACCAAGGACCCGAAACTCAAAGAATCCCTTGTGGAGTTTAACCGACTATAAATAGCTCGTAACCCCCTTACGACAGAAAATGAAGAGGGAACTCACTGGGAATTTCGCTACTATTACCACCATCGCCATCATCATCATTATCATCACGATCATCATCACCATATAATCATTATCATCATTATCAGCAGCATCATATTAATAATAGCTTGTATTATCAAAGACAAGTTACAGACAAGTAAATCTGCGTGTGGCCGAGCGAACGGTAAACATAGTGACAGTAGCGTTAGACATGTTGTTGCTGTTGTTGCTTGTTGCTGCTGTTGTTGCTGTTGCTGCTGCTGTTGCCACTTATGCTGTAGTTACTGCTGTTGTAGAACGCTGGCCAGAGATTAGGAAGACGGACAGTTCCAACATTCACCGACAGACCGGACTGAGAGTTAGACATCGACGGTCAGAGATTTGGAAGCAGACAGCTTTGTTCTTATTTCGATTGTATGTGGCGTCGGGTCGTCCAGAAAGCGATGGCAAACTACTGAATCAACATTGTCAAGTAAATCACAAACAGTTGAGTTTGATTGCAAGGTCCTGTAATGGACATGAAGCCAACAATATAAACAATACATGCATTCTGGTTATGTTCGTGGGCTCTCTTAGCGGGAACTGCAAGACGTCGATTTTGATTGTTTATCATCATCTTGGCCGGTTTCCTGGCCTAGAGGTTAGCGACTTTTCTCCGTAATCTCGTATACTCTCGTAAGTAACGTGACGACGTTGAGAATCAGCAGTGGTTCGAATCGGGCGGTAACTTACGGGGTATGTGAGCCGGCTGCTCAGAAAGCAATGGCAAACTACAGAGAGTAATCTTGCCAAGAATTCAACAGTCGGCTGAAAGTTGCTGATGTTGACAGCGATGTCCTGTAAAGGATATGCAAACGTTTAAACATCATCTTGAGGAAATCGAGGACTCCTGGTTCTGTGCACAGTGTAAGTTCTTATCAGACTTCGTCACAGCGGTGCCAGTGTCGATCCTCCCATGAGTAGGCAGACCGTTGACTACTTTGGCAAACCAAACTATTCATAGTCAGTATAACTGTACCCCTTCCCAGACTCTTCTTCTTCTACGTCTTCTTCTTCTTCTTCTTCTTCTTCTTCTTCTTCTTCTTCTTCTTCTTCTTCTTCTTCTTCTTCTTCTTCTCTTCCTTCGACTCCAGTCTCAACAACACAATAAACTTAACTATTATGACTAACATCTGCATGTCTGTCCACAGAGAAGAACACCTTTTTCAAGAAAATGTGATCAGCCCTGAGCCTCTCCAAGATGATGTCCTTCTTCAGCTGATAAACGTCTCCTCAGAACAGTCGACCACAAAGGCCGTCATTGGTACTCCAGTCATTCTAGAAATGAAGTACGCCTTACAGAAAGGTCTGTGTTCTTTTACTGTGATGTTTATGTGCTCTTCTTTCTTCTTATTCTGCCTTCTATCCCCCACTTTTAGAACAGACCCCCAGCCAGCTAACTTTAAGCTGTCCCATCTGTTGTGGTATGATACAACTCTTCCGTGTACTCGCCACATCACTCATCTGTGTCTAAGCCACTTTTCTGTGTGTTTTTATGTTATCCTTTATTTCTCTTTCCATAGGCTTCCATGACCGGACTTCTAGTTATAAACTAAACCAATGGGCTCTTTCTTATTCCTTGAGGAGTAAAGGGTATATGGTGCTAGCCACATATTTGTATAGCCCAGTCTCCAGGCCGTGGCTGATGTCTTGAGACCCACACCGACCGCCTTTACTCTCCCATCATGTCCTGGTACCCATTTAGTCGACCCAGGAGTCCATGGCAACCTACAACACAATATTGGCCTCGATGGGGGTTCGGACACGTAACCACCGGGTTGGCAGAAAAACGGTTTCTTCATCTTCTTCTTCTTCTTCAGCATTCCGAGCCATTGAGGTTCTTTGCTGCAAATACAATCTGTCTCCATTCGTCTCTCTGGTGGACCTTCTCTTGCCAGTCGTTGATTCCAAGTGCTTGTAGGTCTGTATGTATATTATCTCTCCACCGCCTTCTTGGTCTACCTCGGGGTCTACGGTCATTTATTTCCTGAGTGTAAGGCGAGTTTTGTTTCCCTATTATCTTCCATTCTTTCTATATGCCCCAGCCATTGTAGTCTATTAGCCTTCATGATACCAGTGATTAGCGGGGACTTAAACAAATCATAAATGTCTTTGTTACTTCTTCTTTTCCACTCTCCACTTTGTGTATCCCTAATGGGTCCAAAGATGCGTCTTAAAATTTTGTTCTCAAAGGTTTGTAACAAGGCTTCGTCTCCTTTCGTTGTACTCCAGGTTTCAGAGCCATACAGCACAACTGGTCTGATCAGTGTTTTGTATATTGTGATTTTGGTGCTACGAGATAGCGCCTTTGATTTTAGTAGATGTTGTAGTGCATAGTATATCTTATTTCCAGAGTTGATTCTAGTTTGTATTTCTTCCCTTATGATGTTGGAGCAGTTGAAGATTGTACCCAGGTATTTGTATGTTTCCGTTCTTTTAATGGTCATATTATCTATTTGTATGTGGCCAGAGTTTTTAGCCATTCCGTCTCTTGAAATTACCATATATTCTGTCTTATCTTGGTTGATAACCAGCCCCATCTTTTGGGCTTTTTCCTTTAAGTGAGTCAATATTTCTAATGTCTTTTGTTCACTTTGCCCTATAATATCTATATCATCTGCATAACCAAGCAGCTTGGATGTTCCTCCAATATCACATTCCTCCTTTACCTTCCTTACAACTTTCTCTAGAGCCAGATTGAAGAGTAACGTCACCCTGTTTCAAGCCAGATGTTATTTGGAAGGGGTCTGATTTCCTGCCTTTATATGTTACTATATTATAAGTATCTTCCATGCATAGTTTGGTCATGTTAATTAACTTCCTTGGTATTCCAAATTCCTGCATAACATTCCATAGACTATTCCTATGGGCACTATCATAAGCCTTTTTAAAATCCACAAAAATGTTATGGAGATCTCTTTTATATTCCCAATGTTTCTCGGCTATTTGTCGTAAGATAAATATCTGATCTATTGTTGATCTGTTTTGTCTAAAACCCGCCTGGTAGTCACCTAATATGTCTTCTGAATATGGTTTTAGTCTATTTAGTAATACTGCGGATAGTATCTTATAGCTTGTGGACAGTAGTGATATTCCTCTATAATTTCCACATTGGAACTTGTCTCCTTTCTTAAAGATAGGTATCAATAATGACTCTTTCCAGTCATGGGGTAATTCTTCTGTCCTCCAGATATTTATTATTAGTTCGTATAGCTTTAGATGTAATGCATGGCCACCTGCCTTTATAAATTCAGCAGCAATTACATCAGTCCCAGTTGCCTTATTGTTTTTAAGTCCTGTGATTACATATAGGATTTCTTCAAATGTAGGTTCTTCAATTTGTTTCTTCATGAAGAAAGTAAATTACTCTTTACTATACATATACTCGTAAAGGGTATATAATGCTAACCCAACAGTTGTACACAAAGGATCATAGAGCTTCCACCACACGACGCCCAGACCTCCCATTTGTTGCTGTTCCCTGTATATGGCTCAGTTTTCTCCCCATTTTATCCATCCTTCTGTCGTCCTCTTTCAAGTCTCCTTCAAATTATGTTTCCCCGTGAGTTCATGAGAAACGACCTTTTGATTATATTATGTACGTTTTCTCAATGTACATTCTACCCAACGACAACATCTTTTCTCAATGTTTATTCTACCCAAAGACAGCATCCTTTCTCAATGTCCATTCTAATCAACGACAACATCTTTTCTCAATGTTCATTATACCCAACGACAGCATCCTTTCTCAATGTCCATTCTAGTTAACGACATTATCTGTTCTCAATGTTTATTCTACCCTACCAACGACAGCATCTTGACCCAATGTTCATTCTACGCAACGACGGAATCTTTTCTTTACCTCTATATTAGCTGGCATGTGTTTAGTTTTCTCCATTAGCATTACATTAATGCTTCTCTCATAGAAGTTTGGTCCTTCTGTTCCAGGGAGCGTGACCACGGGGTGTAGAACTCTTGCTCTTAAACTTCATGTGCGCTGATGACAGGGTAGTAGTTCATTCCGTACACCAGACACTTGTCTTACACGTTGAATTCTTGTTCAGGCATCTATGGCAAACTACTAACCTTAATATGCCCACAAAATCAATTGAACGTCTTGTCAATGACTTTAATACTGTTATTCTGACGCAGGCTCCTATTGATGGATATTTGTGGTTTATTTGTGAACACTTTATTCGTCTTCAGCGTTTGTTGTTTTGTTTTTAAATATCATTACATGAGAACTGATTGTGATGACGCTATTAAATGTTGTAGACAGTTTCTAAGAATATTTTGGATACATAAAAGAACAAATGCATCGATACGACAAGAGCTGAAATATTGAAGAAGGATGGCTACAAAAGACGATACAACAAAGAAAATTGAAATATTTTGGTTACCTGAAACTTCATGAATGTTTTGAGAAAACATTTATGGACGGGTATATGCCTAGGAATAGAGGAAGAGGAAGGCCAAAGAGAGGATATGTGCAGGATGTGGCGGATGATCTCCAGATGGGTGTATCGAACGGGGGCCATCTTGCTTATGAGCGAAAAGATTTTAAGAAGGTTATCATGGGAGAGAGGTTCTGCAAGAGGCATGCTACTGAATGAATGATTAAAGGTTCAAACACGACATAATACTAGTTTATTGTCAATGGGATGTCTATATCCTGATTATCTTGTTGCAGGGTCTCAGGTACTGGGAGTTCGCCCTCACAATTGCCTAGTTTATACCCAAGATGAGAAACACATCCAACAACTGCTGGATAAGGACGGGTATGTCATGTTATTTTTTTTTCTCGTTCTTTCCTGTCCATCGGCATCAGACCTTTGTGTGTCTTAGTGAGAATATTATTATTGATATATCCTTATTTGAAGTGATTGAAGGACATCGTTGTATCTGTAACTGTTCCGTGACTAAGTTTGTAATCTGTCTGTCTGTCTGTCTGTATGTCTGTCTGGCTGGCTGGCTGGCTGGCTGGCTGTCTGTCTGTCTGTCTGTCTGTCTGTCTGTCAATTTATCTTATGCGAAAATCTCTAGAGGATTTCACCTGGAGTTCGTGTTCTGCGCGACGCTATCGGCGTTCGCTTAGATATAGTTAGCTGCTCTGTGGAGAGAGATTGGGCTGCATGGGATAAAACCTGGTGCAATAAAGTCGTGCTTCTGGTCTCTCAGCTCATTTGCTCTCAATTCATTTAAGTTCTAACATTTCAGGTGCCTAATTGATTACATGTGTTTATTGCCAGGTGTCAAGTATCGAATTCGCTCGTGGAGCCGTTCAGAATTGAGGAGGACAACAAGATCAGAACCCCGTGGTTCAAATTGTTCACATTTGAAAACGAAACGTCGGTGACCTTCCATTGTGCGTTTGACCTTTGCTTCACATCTGATTGTAAAGTTGTGAGTATGTCATATAATGTTTGGGTTTTCTTTTACACTTGATTAACTTTTGTTGGACTATGCTTGTAACACAACACTTCAACATTTGACTAGCTTTTGTTGGATTAAGATTGTATTATAGCTATTCTAGGGAATCATGCACGAAAATCAAAGCAATCGTGATCATTATCATTAAGCGCTTGCAACCGGGAGCCATGCTTCTCTCTCTTCAAGTAGCGATAGCCAGCCGAATGAATCAGACCGTGTTACTTAGTCAATCACCAGATCATCCTCTAAGCACGTTGAAACATTCGGCCCACAGGTGCAGGGATGCCCTCCTCAGTATCTCTGTCAGCGTATAGCAAACGACTACACACTTCTGTGTCAGTTGACTACTCTTCTTTGGCTCCATATAAAGCACTCGTGCCTGGCTTCAGATCTTTTCACTTGATGTTCTTGCAATCTGGTTAAGGTTCAGATTCGCAGTCATCACTTGATCGTGTAATCGTGCTGCCTATCTCGGGACATTCACTATATCTGTCTGGTCCATTGCTCGTCCGCTTTCCCCAGTAGCCCGGCCTGCAAGCCTATTTGTTTGTTCATTTACTGTGACACCCGCGTGGCCTGACATATACATGAAGCTGATTGTTGTCTGGTTTGGCCTCCTCAGATACTCCACCAACTGCCTTGACCTCCCCAGAGACCCCACCCATTGTCTTGACCTCCCCAGAGACCCCACCCACTGTCTTGACCTCCTCAAAGACTCCAACCATTGTCTTGACCTCCTCAGAGACTCCACTCATGGTCTTGACCTCCTCAGAGACTTTATACATTATCTTGACCTCCTCAGAGACTCCATCCAAGGTCTTTACCTCCTTAGAGACTCCATCCATGGTCATCACTTCTTTAGAGACTCCATCCACGGTCTAGACGACTCCCTCAGAGACTCCATCCACGGTCTTAACCTTCTCAGAGACTCGATCTATGGTCTTGACCTCCTTAGAAGCTCTATCCACGGTCTTGATCTCCTTAGAGACTCCATCCACGGTCTAGACGACTCCCTCAGAGACTCCATCCACGGTCTTGATCTCCTCAGAGACTCCATCTATGGTCTTGACCTCCTCAGAGACTCCATCCACGGTCTTGACCTCCTCAGAGACTCCATCCAAGGTCTTGACCTCCCCAGAGACTCCCTCCACGGTCTTGACCTCCTCAGAGACTTTATCCACGGTCTTGACCTCCTCAGACACTTTATCCACGGTCTTGACCTCCTCAGAGACTTTATCCACGGTCTTGACCTCCTCGGAGACTTTATCCAGGGTCTTGACTTCCTCAGAGACTTTATCCACGGTCTTGACCTCCTCAGAGAATCCATCCATGGTCTTGACCTCCTCAGAGACTCCATCCATTTTCTTGATCTCCTCAGAGACTCAATCCACAGTCTTGACCTCCTCAGAGACTCCATCCACGGTCTTGGCTTCCTCAGAGACTCCACCAATTGTCTCGGTCTCCTCAGAGACTCCATCCACGGTCTTGACCTCCTCAGAGACTCCATCCACGGTCTTGACCTCCTCAGAGACTCCATCCATTTTCTTGATCTAATCAGAGACTCCATCCACGGTCCTGACCTACTCAGAGACCCCATCCACGGTCTTCACCTCATCAGAGACTCCATCTACGGTCTTGACCTCCTCAGAGACTTTATCCACGGTCTTGATCTCCTCAGAGACTCCACCCATTGTCTTGACCTCCTCAGAGACTCCATCCACGGTCTTGACCTCCTCAGAGACTTTATCCACGGTCTTGACCTCCTCGGAGACTTTATCCACGGTCTTGACTTCCTCAGAGACTTTATCCACGGTCTTGACCTCCTCAGAGACTCCATCCATGGTCTTGACCTCCTCAGAGACTCCATCCATTTTCTTGATCTCCTCAGAGACTCCATCCACGGTCTTGACCTCCTCAGAGACTCCATCCACGGTCTTGACCTCCTCAGAGACTCCATCCACGGTCTTCACCTCATCAGAGACTCCATCTACGGTCTTGACCTCCTCAGAGACTTCATCCACGGTCTTGATCTCCTCAGAGACTCCGCCCATTGTCTTGACCTCCTCAGAGACTCCATCCACGGTCTTGACCTCCTCAGAGACTCCACCCATTGTCTTGACCCCCCCCCCCCAGAGACTCCATCCATGGTCTTGATCTCCTCAGAGACTCCATCCATTTTCTTGACCTCCTCAGAGACTCCATCCACGGTCTTGACCTCCTCAGAGACTCCATCCACGGTCCTGACCTCCTCACAGACTCCATCCACGGTCTTCACCTCCTCAGAGACTCCATCCACGGTCTTGACCTCCTCAGAGACTCCATCCACGGTCTTCACCTCCTCAGAGACTCCACCCATTGTCTTGACCTCCTCAGAGACTCCATCCATGGTCTTGACCTCCTCAGAGACTCCATTCATTGTCTTGACCTCCTCAGAGACTCCATCCACGGTCTTGACCTCCTCAGAGACTCTATCCACTGTCTTGACCTCCTCAGAGACTCAACCCATTGTCTTGACCTCCTCAGAGACTCCATCCACGGTCTTGACCTCCTCAGAGACTCCACCTATTGTCTTGACCTCCTCAGAGACTCAATCCATGATCTTGACCTCCTCAGAGACTCCACCCATTTTTTGACCTCCTCAGAGACTCCACCCATTGTCTTTACCTCCTCAGAGACTCCATCAACAGTCTTGACCTCCTCAGAGACTCCACCCATTTTCTTGACCTCCTCAGAGACTCCATCCACGGTCTTGACCTCCTCAGAGACTCCATTCACGTTCTTCGAGCCCAGCCCATCTAGATCCTCCTGAACATATTCACTGAGTCACTGAAAGAGCATCCCTTGATGGGAGTCTGTGTCTCCATAGTCTGGTTATAGCTTTAGTTACTGCCATTATCTCTATCTGTGCAGTGGAAGTTGTATGCCGGCACTGATCCTGGGGTATCATGCACTCTGGAAATCCTTGTTCTGTCTCTTGCTGACGTGGCTATGACGTGGTGTTCTAACTGACGTGGCTATAACGGGATACTCTTACTGACGTGATTATAACGTAATGTTTTACTGACGTGACTGTAATGTGAAGTTATAACTGAAGTGACAGTGATGCAATATTCTAGCCAGCATAATTATAACTTGATGCTCTAATGGCGTGACTTAGTGTGAAGTTCTAGTTGACATAGCACTAACTTGATGTTTTAGCTGATGTCATTATGGTTCACAGGGATGCCAAAAGAAATCGAGGCAGCGACGAGACACGGCGGATCTCACAGACCAGATAGCCCACTTCTCAAAGAGAACCATCCGGGTCCTACCAAGTATTCCTGACAAAGGTAACCAGTTCCTATTTGTGAAATTATTGTCTATAATTCTATAGTTAGCCGGCTTCGTGGCTTAGAGGTTATGACTTTTCTCCGTAATCTCGTATACTCTCGCCGGTAACGTGATGCCGGTTCAATTCAGCAGTGGTTCGAATCGCATCGGTACCTTACGGGGTATGTGAGCCGGCCGCTCAGAAAGCAATGGCAAACTACTGAGCGTAATCTTGCCAAGAGATCAACATACAGCTGAAAGATGCTGGTGTTGACAGCTAAGTCCTGTAAAGGATATGCTAAAAAAAAAAAAAAATTCTATAGTCACGCTTGAGCTCATTGGTTGTACTATTTGCCAGGTCTGTATAATGTAGACTTCATGAAAGCAGGCTGGCTAGATAAGCCCTGTTGTCAAACATATATATGAATTGTAAATAATGTTTCCCCCTTAGTTGATTTAAACACAGAAGTCGCAAACAATATTTGCACGATATATTGCCCGACGTATTTCGCTTATATATTCTTTAACAAGTGAATAGGTACAATTATCTCGGAACAGTAATAACACCTGATGGGAGATGCCTTAAAGAGATTAGAACAAGAATTGCCATGGCGAAAGTAGCCTTTACCAAGATGAAAAACATTTTGACCAATAAAAAGATGTCAATTGAAACTAGAAAAAGAGCGTTGAGGTGCTACATAGAGCTTGTACTTTTGTATGGATGTGAAGTTTGGACAATGAGCAGTCAAGCTGAAAAACATCTGATGGCTGTAGAAATGTGGTTTCTGAGGAGAATGCAAAGAATACCATGGACAGGCAGAAAAACCAATGACCAAGTACTACAAGAAATAAATGAAAATCGTAAATTGATTAAAGAAATTAGTCGTAGACAATCACAATTTTTTGGACATGTCATGAGAAGAAATAAATTGGAGAACTTTGTGACCAGTGGCAAGATGAAGGAGAAGAGAACAAAGGGAAGGCAGAGAAATAAATACCTGGATGGCTTGACCACGTGGCACGATCAAGACAAGAACACTGAACTGATCCACGACTCTGGTGTTCGAGTGAAATGGTGAATCATGACCACCGACGTTTACCAGCATGGCACATGATTGATGGATGTGTCGCTCACCTCGTCAGCTGCATGCTGCAGAGTTATATACAATATGACATGAATAAATGAATAACACTTTCGCTGAAACAATAAAACCCACAGAGAAATGAATAAATGAATAACACTTTAGCTGAAACACTAAAACCCACAGAGAAATGAATAAATGAATAACACTTTAGCTGAAACACTAAAACCCACAGAGAAATGAATAAATGAATAACACTTTAGCTGAAACAATAAAACCCACAGAGAAATGAATAAATGAATAACACTATAGCTGAAACAATAAAACACACAGAGAAATGAATAAATGAATAACACTTTAGCTGAAACAATAAAACCCACAGAGAAATGAATAAATGAATAACACTTTAGCTGAAACAATAAACACACAGAGAAATGAATAAATGAATAACACTTTAGCTGAAACAATAAAACCCACAGAGAAATGAATAAATGAATAACACTTTAGCTGAAACAATAAAACCCACAGAGAAATGAATAAATGAATAACACTTTAGCTGAAACAATAAAACCCACAGAGACATGAATAAATGAATAACACTTTAGCTGAAACAATAAAACCCACAGAGACATGAATAAATGAATAACACTTTAGCTGAAACAATAAAACCCACAGAGACATGAATAAATGAATAACACTTTAGCTGAAACAATAAAACCCACAGAGACATGAATAAATGAATAACACTTTAGCTGAAACAATAAAACCCACAGAGACATGAATAAATGAATAACACTTTAGCTGAAACAATAAAACCCACAGAGAAATGAATAAATGAATAACACTTTAGCTGAAACAATAAAACCCACAGAGAAATGAATAAATGAATAACACTTTAGCTGAAACAATAAAACCCACAGAGACATGAATAAATGAATAACACTTTAGCTGAAACAATAAAACCCACAGAGACATGAATAAATGAATAACACTTTAGCTGAAACAATAAAACCCACAGAGACATGAATAAATGAATAACACTTTAGCTGAAACAATAAAACCCACAGAGACATGAATAAATGAATAACACTTTAGCTGAAACAATAAAACCCACAGAGACATGAATAAATGAATAACACTTTAGCTGAAACAATAAAACCCACAGAGACATGAATAAATGAATAACACTTTAGCTGAAACAATAAAACCCACAGAGACATGAATAAATGAATAACACTTTAGCTGAAACAATAAAACCCACAGAGAAATGAATAAATGAATAACACTTTAGCTGAAACAATAAAACCCACAGAGACATGAATAAATGAATAATACATTAGCTGAAACAATAAAACACACAGAGAAATGAATAAATGAATAACACTTTAGCTGAAACAATAAAACACACAGAGAAATGAATAAATGAATAACACTTTAGCTGAAACAATAAAACCCACAGAGAAATGAATAAATGAATAACACTTTAGCTGAAACAATAAAACCCAGACACATTTATGGTTCGAATGTGGATCATTTCGTATCCCCCAAGGTAATTTGAAATTTAACACAAACTCTTTTCTATTTGTTAGAACGGCATTGTCATGGTGCGGGATCGCAAGGCTGCCAAATACTGCGGAGGAATATGGGATGAATGGGGCATTATGCGATGCTGCGCTAGTTAATTGTGGTCTCTCTCTCTCTCTCTCTCTCTCTCTCTCTCTCTCTCTCTCTCTCTCTCTCTCTCTTTCTCTCTTTCTGTCTCTCTCCCCCCTCTCTCTCTCTCTCTCTCTCTCTCTCTCTCTCTCTCTCTCTCTCTCTCTTGCGGCTTTGCAATCCCCGACTCGTTGATTCAGAACCAAGGTGTCTAGGTGGATGATGAGTACAAACGCAACACTTCAACCAGCCGTTTGGCCGCTCAGACGCTCGATGAGAATATGATCATGATGTCTCTCAAAACAAACCCAACAAGGCCTCTGGTTGCAGTCAACCAAACATCAAGGACGATGATTTTATTTGCAGTGCTGTACAGACTACTACATTACACAGTATTCCATCAGCCAGCCAAGCTCCCTCCTATAGCATAAGGGGTCGTTGGTCACAGTACCACTGGTGGCCATATGTATAATGCCCCGAACGTCTCTCACAATCCTTTTCTCTCGTTTTTTTTTAAAGTGTGGCTGAACCAAACTCAAGCCCGGCCTGTAAGGCGTGAGTCTCTGCTCGTGCGCTGACTGTCGTTTCATGTGAATGTCCGTGGCTATTAACTGGTGAAGTCTTTATGTGGATATAACGGTTCTTTGAAATGAGTATTTGTTTCTGTTAGTGTGCTGTTCCTAACAGCTACATAAATAAACTACAATAATAATAGTAATATTACTACAATATAAATAAAATCATATATATAATACAATAATAAAACAAAAATTTGTGTTTGTTATTTGACAAATTTTTCCGTAATCTCGTATACTCTCGTAAGTAACGTGACGACGGTGAAAATCAGCAGTGGTTCGCATCGCGTCGGTAACTTACAGGGTATGTGAGCCGGCCGCTCAGAAACCAATGGCAAACTACTGAACGTAATCTTGTGAAGAAATCAACAATCAGCTGAAAGATGCTGATGTTGATAGCGATGTCCTGTAAAGGATATGCAAAACAAAAAAAATAAAGTGCGTCCTCTAGTCTCTACTTCCTTCTTCTTCTTCTGTGAGCGCCAAATAATACCATGTGTGTTTATTTATGTAACTGTCTCAGTGGCCTCAATGGGTTCCCCAATTGATTTCCTGTTCCTAACAGAGGAGTGGATATCTCGATGTTCCGTGCCAAAAGTAAAAATGTATCGCTTTGGCTGTTAACTGACGAAGTTTCGTGATGTCTTTTTTATTTTACACTTAGTTGATGAATTTAAGTGTCTAAGGTATTATCTGTTAGCATCGTTTCGTGTGTTATATGTGTGAAATATAACTTATTACTTTCTGCGACATGGCAGGCATAATTGCTAACGCCTCACTATATTCGAACAATCGATTATTGTTCGTCGAATACAGTATTCGAAATGCTCTTTCTTTGTTCACGATATGACCATAGTTTATGATAGGTTGAGAAATCAACGAAGAGGGCGTTTAACAACTTTTCTACTGCACAGGGATTCCAGAAAAGGAAGTTAATCAGTCTTCATGAATGACTTGTTTATCGTGTTCCTGGATACTGGTTTCTAGGACTCGTGTACAAAGATCAAGCAGTCGCCATATAGTCTATGAGCAAGGATTTGTTTAAAACATTACTGAACATACGTCCTACGATATGTGAGGCGGACATTCAGATTACCGGCCACCCATTGCCATCTACTAAATCACGCAATTCATTTATATTTTATCAATTGTTGAGTAAACGTTATACATGTGATGCCTTGATTGTGTAAATGTTGCATATTTCTTACCCTGATAGTGTAGATGTTGCATATTATTTACCTTGATTGTGTAGATGTTGCATATTTTTCACCTTGATAGTGTAGATGGTGCATATATGTTAACTTGTGTGTGAATATGTTGCATATGTTTTTCCTTGATTTTGTATATTTTGTATGATTGTGTAGATGTTCCATATCTGTTACCTTGATTGTTTAGATGTTCCATTTCTGTTCTCATAATTGTGTAGATGTTATGTATCTATTCCCAAGATTGTGTAGATGTTATGTATCGTTCCCATGATTGTGTAGATGTTATGTATCGTTCCTATGATTGTGTAGATGTTATGTATCTGTTCCCAGGTGACGACCAAGCCGAGGATTAGTAACCGGCCTGTCTCCCAGCAGCATAGAGACTCAACATAAACATAAAATAGAATCTGTAAACTTTACCAGAACACGATCACAGGTGGCAACATGGACGTTGTGGTGAAAGCCTTCGTCAGCACACAAATAACAAACATACACAGATACAGCTACATGAAAACGCTGCATGAAAATATAAAACTCTATATATATAACTATATATACATATTACTCATCTGTTTCCTTGTTACAGATGTGACACGTGTGTAGCTCATCGCCTCGTGTTTATAAAATATCTTACATTTGTGTATCGCCACTTCTCTTGTAAACCAAGATGTACAGGCACCGTATCGCTTGGTTTAATGTGTCGTCTTCTAACTAGGGTTATATATATATATATATTACGATCCTGTACTCTTTTTGTTATGTAGTCTGTCTTTTTTTCATACTTGAGGTATAAAGATACAAATGCTTTTTCTAAGTCTCTCCTTTTTAGTTAGTTAATTAGTCAGTCAGTCAGTCAGTCAGTCAGTCAGTCAGTCAGCCAGTCAGTCAGTCAGTCAGTCAGTCAGTCAGTTAGTTAGTTAGTTAGGTAGGTAGGTAGGTAGGTAGGTAGCCAGCCAACCAGCCAGCCAGCCAGCCAGTCAGTCAGTCAGTTAGTTAGTTAGTTAATTAGTTAGTTAGTTAGTTAGTTAGTTAGTTAGTTAGTTAGTTAGTTAGTTAGTTAGTTAGTTAGTTAGTTAGGTTAGTTAGTTAGTTAGTTAGTTAGTTAGTTAGTTAATCTGTTGAGATTCTTGCAATACGGACATGTCAGTAGATGTTCAGATCGTCACCACAACGTAAGAATCAGTGTCCGTCGACTAATAGTGTCAGTTCTGTGTCGGTTGACGAGACCCCGCATTCCCCCTGTCTGGCCGTGTTAATTCTTACTCCCAAGTGAGCATGAAACACTTCTGGAGTCTGTCTCGCCTCTTGTACACAAGGAGTCACCTTAGCTTGCAGTATATAGTCTTTTTCCTATGAGTTAATATTTTACAGACAGCTATCAGAAGCTGTTTCTTCTCCATTGGGTTATGTAGTTCCCTTTTCTTTCCTTGGGAATAGAGACACCTGACGTTGATATTCACCTTTCCTCCCCTGCCTTTTCATGTAGAGTTAATTCTGATGCTGTTAATTTGTTTCTTTTCAAATGGTGTTAATCTTTCCATTCCTACCTTTGATCTTGTTCATGCTTTCTCTTCAACCCTGGAGTGTAGGGCCACCTTGTGATGCTGTAAGTCTTTCCTCTTCACCATGGGGGCAAGAGACACTTGATGATATTGCTAGTTGTTCCTCTACTACCCTCTTTAGTAGAAACTGATTATGTTGTTGTCTGTTTTTTCTAATCTACCATGGGATGTCGAGACATCATGTGGTGTTGTAAATTTTTTTTTCTCTTCACCTTTGGGATGGATGGACATCTTGCGATGTTGTCAGCCTTTCTTCTTCTGCCATGGAATGTAGAGACATGTAATTGTTAGACTTTCTTCTACTCTATGGCATAGAGCCATACTCTGATCAAGTTAGTCTTTAATCGTTTATCTTTAAGTTAAAGTGCACGTGGCTTTCCTGTATATCATATTCTTGTACATCGTATATAATGATATAAATAAAATTATAGCAACCTAAGATCAACTCGGGTTGTGTTAACTGTCCAATGAGAGTATACTCATTGTGAGCTCGGGTAGTTGCAACGCTAGTTGTACTGTCTCGCGTATGTGTGAGTGTTGTTGTAGTTATTGTCACAGTCAGTCGAAGATTCAACTCTTGTAGGTATCATATACCAAGCAGCTCACCATACGTTGACTGATAACGTAATACTCCAATGCATTATTGTGAGGCGGAGTGGCTTAGACCTTCGAAGTCCACATCTACTACAGTAGAGCCAGGTCGTCTGATGATGTGAACGATGTGTATGTTTACAAAATATGGAAACGGTGGATCCTGGGATATTAGAGCGGATATCTAGCTTGGGGCAATGGGGGAAACAATAGGAAGACCAGGTTACTAGTTGTGCACCTGAAACATCTCAGGCAGTTGAACATTGATAAGGGCATGACAAAGTAACCGCTGTTCAAATTAAATTTCAACATTAGGAGACTTACCCACAGAAGAATATTTACAACACTTGCTTGGAGTTTGTGCACTGTGCTATGATGTTTGTTATATGATCTGTGAGAGGAGACTGAAGCACACCCACAGATATCTGTATGGAATGACACCTGATCTATCGCCCAAAGCAAATGACACACGGCACTTAACTCTCTGTGTCCCAGGCATATGTGTGTTTGAAGTAGTATATGTCTGCGTCAAGTTGTGTTAACGTAATGGTTGTCTGGGACAATCTGCTCATTCAGTAATATCTGGGATAGAAAGGATCTAAATAAGAACTAATATATAATGCGTTAATATAGCAACTGTCTTGTGGGAATGGTTACACCCCCCCCCCCCCCTCACACACACACACACACACACACAAACGCACGCACATACGTATACGCACGCACACTCACACACACGCACAAACGCACACACGCACTCTCGCAATCACGCACACACGCACACACATTTATTCTCGCATGTAAGGTCAGAAATATTATTGTGGGGGGCCCCCCCCCCCACAATAATATTTCTGAGGGGGGGGGGGGGGGGAATTTACTTACCGTCCCTGACGTCAAAAATATTGGGGTGGGTTTATTTATCGCATGTAACGCCAAAAATATGATAGGGGGAGCATCTACTTAGCGTCTGTAACGTCAGACAGAAATATGATTGGGGGGGGGGGGGGGGGGGGGGGGGGGGGGGGTTTCTCTTATCGCATGCAATGTCAGAAATATGATGAGGGGAAAATTTGCTTAACGTCTGTAACATCAGAAATATGATGGGGGAAAAGTTTACTTAATGCATGTAACGTCAGAAATATGATGGGGAAAAATGTATGTAAAGTATGTAACGTCAGAATATGACTGGGGACAAGTCTACGTAGCGTCTGTAACATTAGAAATATGACTGGGGACAAGTCTACGTAGCGTCTGTAACGTTAGAAATATGACTGGGGACAAGTCTACGTAGCGTCTGTAACGTTAGAAATATTATGTGGGAAATATTAACTTAATGTCTGTAACGTCAGAAATATGACTGGGGACAATTCTACGTAGCGTCTGTAACGTTAGAAATATTATGTGCGAAATATTAACTTAATGTCTGTAACGTCAGAAATATGACTGGGGACAAGTCTACGTAGCGTCTGTAACGTTAGAAATATTATGTGGGAAATATTAACTTAATGTCTGTAACGTCAGAAATATGACTGGGGACAAATCTACGTAGCGTCTGTAACGTTAGAAATATTATGTGGGAAATATTAACTTAATGTCTGTAATGTCAGAAATATGATTGGGGGAGGGGGGATTTACTTAACGCATGTAAAGTCGGCCGGTCTCCCTGGTCGAGGGGTTAGAAGCTTTCTCCGTAACCCCGAATACTCTCGTGGTTGACGTCAGCCGTACGAGAATTGGAATCGCTTCGAGTCACGCCAGTAACTTATGAGGGTATGGAGCCCGTCGCTCAGAAAACGATGGCAAACTACTGAGCGTAATCTTGCCAAGAAATCAACAATCAGCTGAAAGATGCTAATGTTGACAGTGATGTCCTGTAAAGGATATGCAACACTTACTGACACAAACTTCGTTTGTACCAAACGAAGATTGGTCGTTGTCTAGATCATACTGCTCCTTCCATCTTACTGCAGTGTGGAAGCTGAGCTAGCCACCTGTCTCACACCACAAGTCACCACTACAACACACATCAACCAGTCAGTGAACACGATTGAGTTTGCGCACATAATATCCATTTAATGCTGAATTAACACGGAACCACACAACACATTAAATCCAGGAACAATAATTCTCTCAGAATATATCTTCATCACAACCGAACACTTGAATAACACTGCCTTCTCAAGGCCTACTTAATCTCATTGTCAGGATCTTATAATTGGCTCGTTAGCTAACACGTGTGAGACAGTACAAGTATAACGTGATTCAACGTAAGACACAACGACACAACGTTCTAAGGATTTATTGCCATATTAAATACAGAACGATAATTACAACAATCTACAATATATAACTCACGACGCTCACAACCACAATACAGCTCATAGGTCTGACGCTCAAGATATCAGTCGTGTCGGCTTTCACCACAGAGATCCACACAAACGCCTTGCTTTCATCACACATGTCCTTCCAGTCTCCGGTCCCAGCTCGGTCTGAGGCTAGCACGCAAAACTGCCCACTGCCTCTGGTGGCGTCACGTGGTCTGCGTGCGTCTGTCGTCAGCCTGACCGCTGGTCGCGTGTCAGGTAACAATCTTGCCAGCCGACAATTCTTGTCCGCCGGGTGTCGTAACGATGTTACTGCATAGCTATCCCATGTTAGGCTCTGACATCCTCCCCGGGTACCTCAATGAAAGATGCCATCTTTCATTCATGATGTATGTATATACTGGGGTAGTGTTAACTTCATGTCAGAGTCTACCCTTTCCCTGTGTTAAGCATGAAAATACATATATGGCATAGAAATATATACAAAAAATGTAAGTTGCATTGAAATGACAAATGAAGTACAACTTTTAACACAACTCAGGTTTCATCCCCCTAATGGATGGTTACCTCCATTGCAATAATACCCAGTCAGATCAGTAGTACCAGCTTCTCGCATCTACCTCGCAGCAATTTGAAAAAAACGTAATAATATGGTTGTTTGCAACAGCCATCTAGCCAGACTGAAATACGGCCTTTATTTGAGTCGTATTAAACACTCAAAACTCTGACCTCATTTGGCCCAGGAGCTTTTATGTTGGTTTGCATGTTGGCAGCTCTATGACATGCTTGGTGGACGCCTACCCGCTGTGTTAGCCGTTTAGCAACAAAATGTCTATTTATACAATACACATTAATGAATATGTTTCAAATTATGGCCCTTGGTGTAATTCAGTAAAATGCAAGGGAAGTAATTTTGACATTCAAGAAATTCAATACATTACAATAATTATTTAATTTCTTAGCGTCATTGCTTGACGTTTTCTTCATATTAACGAGAAAAAAGTCGGTAATATGAATACATTAATCAAGATATGATTCTAAGATTACACTAATCAAAATAAATAAGGTACCGCAATTGGTGTATTAATATTTTATAGATTCAAAAGGATTTTGCAATCGTCATAAGTTTTGAATATGTGTATATCGTCTGCTAATTTTGCTATACTTTTTAAAATTATACCGGAAATACACACGAAACTCAAAATTTAGTTGCTGTTACCTGTTTGAACACAACTGCTCTGGTTTTATTTGTAACGGATAGTAAAATGTTCTCAAAGTTCGTGTCTGATGTTCTAGTATCACAACTTTCGGATTATGATGGAATGTTCTTATTTCCGATGTGTTCACAACTTCTGGATAATGATCGACTGTTCTTATTTCTGATGTGTTCACAACTTCTGGATAAAGATTGAATGTTCTTATTTCTGATGTTCAAACGTCGAACATTTTGGATTAAATTCGATGCAGAGGTGGTGTAGAAGTCACTGTTCAGTCCACATTTGCACACATCTTTAAAA
Organism: Cepaea nemoralis; assembly: GCA_014155875.1. Classification (NCBI taxonomy): domain Eukaryota; kingdom Metazoa; phylum Mollusca; class Gastropoda; order Stylommatophora; family Helicidae; genus Cepaea; species Cepaea nemoralis. The sequence goes on along the minus strand of JACEFZ010012316.1, from coordinate 173,123 downwards.
TATCACGGTGAAGAAATTCACACACAGCTGTCACTGTTAACTAGTAAAGTTCGCTTCTGGTAAGTGGTTAAGCGTCTGTGACACTGTTCTTGGTGTATATTTACAGTTAATAATGTTCTCTTTCTAACACACACTACACAATTATACTACACTCATATACATGGCTTAATTAAAATAAGTATATTAGACCATGTCGGTTTTTACCGTATCACAATTTCAATTATAGACCTTACACAGTAGGTGAATAGAAACAAAATTCACCTCATTGGTGGCTGTGTTGGTCTGAGTGTAATAGTACACAATGCACTCAGACATTGCTTACTGGGTCGGTCGGACAACGGGACAAAAGATCGGCAATTGTATTGATTCTGCCGGGAATATGTCGAACTTCGAAACTGTAATTTTGAAGCTTCAAGGACCAGCGAGCAATCATATTATTGGATGGTACTCCGGCATTTATATACCGTAATGGACTGTTGTCAGTTTCGATGATAAAGTGACGTCCTAGAAGGTATCTGGATAGCTTCGTCACACTTTCTACTAAGGCCAGTGCCTCTAATTGCGGAATGGACCATGCACGCTCTCGAGGCCTTAGTTTTCTTGATAAGAAACAAATGGGATGCAGGATGTTGTTGTATTCCTGCAACAGGACTGCCCCAATCGCAACGGAGCTAGCATCTGTTCTCATCTGAAAGGTAAATGGATGTTGGGCAATTTAAGGATGAGGTTATTCGAATTCTTATCAGAAAAGTATGCCAAAACTTTATGAAATGCATTTCGTAGGCATTCATCGTGTACAACTTTTTCAGGCTTATCCTTGGTTAGTAAATTAGTAAAATCCTCGGTCAGTTCTGAAAAATCAGGAATGAAATTCCTGTAATAGTTGATCAGTCCCAACAAACTGCGGACTTGTTTCTTATTCGTTGGAAGTGACAATTTTAGAATTTTGGAGACAATTTTGTTGTCTGTCATGACAAAGCCATTGGATATTCTGTACCCCAAAAATGATATCTCTTGGTAAGCCATGCTCACCTTTGAAGGCTTCACTGTCAGTCCGTGCTGTCTGATACGTTCTAGTGTCTGTTCTAGTGTCTTTATATGTTCCGTCATTGTCTTTGTATGGACACAGATGTCGTCAATATAGCAAATGATATTAGGAATGTCAGTTAGGAGGAGTCGTGTCATGCGTACGAATGTGGCTGGGGCATTGACTAGCCCAAATGGAAGTTTGCACCATTCGTACAGTCCCCAAGGCGTGGCGAAAGCTGTTAGATGTCTGCTGTCTTCATGTACAGCAATCTGCCAGTAACCTTTAGACATGTCAAGCGTCGTAAAGAACTTAGCGTCAGTCAGTTCTGTCAGAAGATCGTCAGTGTTTGCCATTGGTTCAAGATCTAAAACAGTTATTTTGTTCAGTTTTCTGTAGTCGATGCAAAGTCGTATTGTGTTGTCCTTTTTGCGTACAATGACCATGGGTGAAGAGAAGTCTGATAGGGATCGTCTGATGATGTTGTTTTTTTCTAAGTTGATGATTTCCTGATGTAATTGTTCCTTGTAATGTAATGGTATGGTGTATGGTCTGCATCTTATGGGTGTGTTTGATGTGAGTGTGATGTGATGCTGTACTAATTCTGTTTGTCCTGGGTTGTCTGAAAAGATGGTGTTGTACTGTTGTATCAACTGTTTGCAACTGTTTGTCTCTGCTTGACTTAAGTTTGGATTGATCTTGATCTCATTCAAGCAGTTTGTCGTGTCTAATGTAGGTGTTGGAATCTCGTCGCTAGAATCGTCATCTTCGTGATCTATTATCACGGTGCAAGCTGTCGTATCGTCTTGTTCGTTGTCTCTGTTGTGGTATGGTCTTAGCATATTTATGTGAAATATTTTGTGTTTGTCTTTTATTAGGATCTCGTAGTCTACAGGTGAGATTTGTCTTGTCACTTTAAAAGGTCCCTGCCAAGAATCAGTCAGTAGCTGTCTGTCACTAGGTAGTAGTAGTAGAACGTCCTGTCCAGGTGTTATGTTATAGTCCTGTTACCTTTGTCTGCGTACTGTCTGTAAGTAGCACCAGATAGTTTTAGTGCATTTTTAGCAATTTCACATGATTTAATAATCCTTTCACGCAATGATGTTACATACAAAAATGATGATATGGGTTTCAGTACTGGAGTAGAATCAGTTAACATTTGGTGATAAATTGTTAATGGGCCTCGTGGTTTGGCACCATAGATTAGTTCAAAAGGAGAGAAACCGGTACTAGAATGTGGTACCCTCGCGATAAGCAAAAAGGACAGCTGGTAAGTATACATCCAGTTATTGGGGTGATCTTGAGTTACTTTTGCAAGCATGTGCTTCAGATCCCATTAAGCTTTTCTATAATCCCGCTCGAGTGAGGATGATAGGGGCTATTGAAAACTTGCTTCACTCCTAACATTTTGGTGAAAGCTTGGGTCGATGCGGCAATAAACTGAGTGCCTCTATCAGACTGGATAGTATCTGGAAACCCAATTCGGGAGAAAATATGGAAGAACACTTCCATGATGTCGTTGGCAGTAATGTTCTTTAGCGGAATAGCTTCTGGCCAGCGGCTACATTGATCAATAAAAGTTAGAATATATTTATTCCCTCTAGTTGTTGTATGACTAAGAGGGCCCACAATGTCAACTGATAATTTTTCAAAAGGTCGACTGGCTAAGTCAGTGACTTGTAACTTTGCCTGTGGGTGTTTACCTTTTTTTACTAGTTTCTGGCATGTATCACAACTTCTGCAATATGTTTTTATGTCATTGCAAAATTTTGGCCAATGAAACTGTGTCAATAACCTTGACCTGGTTTTAACATATGCCATATGACCTGCAAAAGGTATATCGTGAGCAAGATGTAAAGCTTGCTTGCGATAAGTAGTTGGCAAAACAGTTTGCTTTGTTGTAATGTCACCTCTTTTGTAATACCTGGTGAGTATATCATTGTGTAAAGCAAAATGCCATTTCGCATTTTTGGTTACTCTTGCCTTTTTGCCGATCAGATCAAAGTACTTTGACAGTGAAGGATCAGCTTTTTGAGCTGTTATGAATGTTTCCTTCATAGAGTCACTAGGTGGTAATTCTGGGCTAAGCATTTGTATAGCCTCAGTTTGGTTACTTTCATCTTGCACTCTAGCAGTAGCTCTTGTTACTGCGTTCACACACTCAATGACATCAGATGATGATGGAATGATATCGTTAATGATGTGATGAGAACTTAGTGCTGCATTAGCTAACATACATTCAATAGGTGATATGACATTTTGAATGATGACATTTGGTGGTGATGTGTTATCATCAATACATAGTGATGTTATGTCATGGTTATGAGGTTTGTCATTCACCTCAGGTAAATTTCCTATGATTATATCGCACACTGGGTTGTAAGTGCCGCGCACTTTACTTTCCCGGTGAGGAAAGGTGTTTCAATGTATGCCCATGCTAATGGATATTTCTCATATTGCCTGAAAATGTTCTACATGTAATGTGCCTGCCTGTATAGTCTGTAGGCGTTATGAATGTTGTTTTCAGGCCAATAAGTGTACTTCCGGTGTCGCGAAGTACTGTAGCAAACTTGCCATTAACATACCCGTGATAGATGTCTAATCTGCCTTTGAGTCTATTACCAATTTAGCTTCCTCATTGGCAATAGGGATGGCGTGGCCGCATGTTAGGATACCATTTTCATAAAAGGTATTACAGACAGTGCATTTGTTAGCACTAAATACATCACAAGCCTGTGCTGCATTTACAGGATGTTTTTCTGGATTTTCGTCTTCTGACGCTGAGCTATCGAACAAGGCGGCATTGGCTTTGTTGGTCATATGCCTGCCTCTACAATCCATGCGATGGTGCCCGTAAGCCTTGCAGAGAAAACATTTACGTAAACTTTTGAACGATTTACGTTCTCTGTCTTGTCTGTTTACCATATTTTGCAAGTATGTTTGGTACCCTGGGTTTTTATCGCACATCTCGTTCAAATGGTGAGAAAATTTGCAGTGAATGCAATGTCTAAATTTCTCAGAGGTAGGCCTGTTTGGTTTTTGCCTACTATAGTTTTTATCATAGTTGGCTGCTGCTACCCAGTTACTGTCAGTAGCTTCAGTGGCAAAGCACTGTTTGTTAGCCGTGTAATAGGCCGACCCACGTCTTTCCATTTCTTCCACACTTGTGCATTCATTCTCCTGTAAGAACTTAGAAAAAAGATGATGGGATAGAAGAAATGATTTATCTCGAATGATGAGATCTTCTAATTTATCATAACTTTTGTTAATTTTGGCTGCTGAAGTCCATTTGCTGAAAACATCTCGGACTAAACAGAGGTAGTCAGAGAACGTTTGAGTTGATTTTGGACTCAATTTACTGAATTGTTCTCTGTAACCTGCCTCGTCTAACATGAAATGTGCCATTATCTTAGATTTAATATAATGGTACTCTTTTCTGAGGTCTTTGGGGATGGTTTCAATGACTTTAAGAGGTTCTCCAGATAGACTCCTCATTTATAGAATATTCCATTCAGAAAGTGGAACTTGGTAATGTTCCATTAAAGTCTCAAAATTTTGGGTAAAGGCTGCTATGCAGTCACCCGAGGTATAGTTACGTACGATACCTTGATACTTCTTATACTGGTTTTCTTTTTCCAGTCTTTCAGATTTCTTTGACTCTTTATTCATTGCAGTCTCAGTGTCAAGTTGTTTCATTTTCAACTGTAACTCTAGTTCTTCTCTCTTACTCTGAGCTGCTATTTCTGCTTTCTTAAGTTCACTGTCTATCTCAGCTTGCTTTGTCTTTGCAGCCATTTCTACTTCGGCTTGCTTTAATGCTGTTTCTGCCTCTATTTGTTTGGCAGCTTTTTCAATCTCTGCCTGTTTCAAGGCTGTTTCTGCCTCTGCTTGCTTGGCAGCCATTTCTGCTTCTGCTTGCTTAGCAGCTATTTCTGCTTGTTTTAGAGCTCTTTCTGCTGCTCTATCTTCGCGCTCACAGTATTCAGCGTATTTCTTCTCACTCCATTGTGTTAATTCATCACCTGTTAGACGTAATTTAATACCCATATCGATGAAATCAAATAATGACGACATGATGGAGAAAATACGTCAATGAAAATCAACCACACAAAATATGTTGTAAATGGTTAGTAGAAAACAATTTACAATTGATTTTACTATACGATGCGTGCCCACTAATGCATACGTAAAGTTAAAGTAAAGAAAAATATACTCAAGTGCCCTTTGGATGCGGTGACGAATGGTGGGACAATCGGGCTAGGAAAACTGTAGGGTCGTTACTTCGGAACCACTAATGACCGCTACGGCAAGGTTATGGATGGTACGCAAAAACCTGCTTTGTTTTTGGAGAAAAATAAGTTAGCGTCTATTTGTTGGTGTGTGCCTGCAAGTCACTAAGTGTTGATTAGGTTTGGATGGCGTCGAGTATAATTGTATGTCGTAAGTTTGTCGTCAACAGTGTTTCTCTCAACAGAAGTTACACTCTTTCCAAACTCTTTGCGTTCCACAAACTCAATGCACAAAGACAATCTATCTGTATTTGAACACTCAATAACATTGATGACACATCACTTACATCAAGATGACATTCAGTAAGGACATAGACATCAAGTTTACAAGATGGCGACAAGGTCAAAATGGCGACAAAATCACAATGTCGACAAGGTCAAACGGTGACAAGTTTCACAAATCACAAATGTTTTACACGTTTACAGGATCAAACAATATGTACTGCACATTTACTAATGGTTTTACACATATTTAAACAATGTAGTAATGGATCACACTGAGACTTTTACGATCACATTTACATAACTATAACCTTGACAAATTTTACAAGTTCAAGACTTATAGTTTTAAATCGTTAATGACGTATGGTTTAAACAAAGACAAGTAACACACGTCTACATATATTAGGTTCTTAAACAAGGACGAGCAACCCACGTCCACACATGTCAGGATCTTATAATTGGCTCGTTAGCTAACACGTGTGAGACAGTACAAGTATAACGTGATTCAACGTAAGACACAACGACACAACGTTCTAAGGATTTATTGCCATATTAAATACAGAACGATAATTACAACAATCTACAATATATAACTCACGACGCTCACAACCACAATACAGCTCATAGGTCTGACGCTCAAGATATCAGTCGTTCGGCTTTCAACCACAGAGATCCACACAAACGCCTTGCTTTCATCACACATGTCCTTCCAGTCTCCGGTCCCAGCTCGGTCTGAGGCTAGCACGCAAACTGCCCCACTGCCTCTGGTGGCGTCACGTGGCCTGCGTGCGTCTGTCGTCAGCCTGACCGCTGGTCGCGTGTCAGGTAACAATCTTGCCAGCCGACAATTCTTGTCCGCCGGGTGTCGTAACGATGTTACTGCATAGCTATCCCATGTTAGGCTCTGACACTCATCCACCAACTCTTCCGGCCCGAACTCCCTGGATCCACCCACTCTGGATCTAAGCCTCTGCTAACTATCCGACCCTCTCTAGGGCTAGGCTTCAATTCACTATGTCTGCTGATAACCGGGCTCAGTCTTTAATCCTTAGTCTCAGACTTCCTATCACTGAAAACCACAGGGCAGAGTTCTATCACTAACTCCCCTATCATTCACTTTCCCAGACCACCGACCTACACTTGTCGGATCCCAATACTCAACTGTCCTTTTCAGTCTCCTGACTCCACACAACTACCCCACAGTTCAAACTGTCCGCCCCACACCTACGCTCGCCGGCTGACTTCTCCTTGACTCCCCCTTAAACTCACTGTCTTCTCATTTGCCCCCTTAAATCACTGTCTCCAATCTTCCCCATATATCCTCTCATTTGCACCCTCCGGGGACTTACTACCCAGCCCCATTTTACCTCCGTCTATTATTTGGCCGGTGATGTCAATGACCCCCAGGCATGTTACACTTACTTACATGTAACATCGGGAATATTATGATGGGAACATCTACTTAACGTCTGTAACGTCATAAATATGATGGGGGAAATGATTTACTTAACGTCTGTAAAGTCAGAAATATGATTGGGTAGGGAAATTTACTTAACTTCTGTAACGTCAGAAATATGATTGGGGACAAATTTGCTGCACGCATGTAACGTCAGAAATATGATGAAGGGAATAGTTACATAACGTATGTAACATCAGAAATATGATGGGGGAATAATTTACTTAACGACTGTAACGTCAGAAATATGATGGGGAAAAACTTACTTAACATCTGTAACGTCATAGATATAATGGAAGGAAAATTTATTTAACGCATGTAACGTCAGAAATATTATGGGGGGGGGAGGGGGGGGGGGGGGGGAGGGGGGGGTGGAGATTTATTAATGCATGTAACGTCAGAAATATTATGGGAGGGGGGGGAGGCAAATTTACTTAACGAATGTAAAGACAGAAATATGATGGGGAAAATTTACTTAACAAATGTAACGTGAGAAATGTGACATAAGGAAAATTTACTTAACGTCTGTAAGTCAGAAATATGGTGGAGGAAAATTTACTTAACGGTTATAACGTCAGAAATATGATGAGGGAAAAATTTACATAAAGTCTGTAACGTCAAAAATATGTTGCTGTTTTTTTTTGGGGGGGGGGGGGTGGGGGATGGGGGGGGGGGGTTACTTAACGTCTGTAACATCAGAAATATGATGAGGGGAAAAGTCACATAACGCAGGTAACGTCAGTATATGATTGGGAGAACATTTTACTTAACGACTGTAACATAAGACATATGATGGGGGTGGGAGGGGGGGGGGGATCTTACTCAACGACTGTAACGTCAGAAATATGATGGCGAAAAATTTACTTAGTGCATATAAATTCAGAAATACGAAATGGGAAAAATTTACTTCAAACAAAAAAAAAATTTACTTTAAAAATTTACAGGAACCAACCAATCATCCAAGCAACTGACCAACCATCCAACCAACAACAAACCAACCATCAAAGCAAATAACCGACCAGCACAAAACAATTAACCGACCAGCACAAAGCAAATAACCGACCAGCGCAAAGCAAATAACCAGTCAGGCAATCAAGCAACAATTGATGGCCAGATCAGTGGCCCTCCGTTGAATGAGAAGTATTAGCAATTTTGATACCTCTATGAATGAAACAATTCTTCTTTCTCTTCACATAAAGGCTATCGGTGGGACACTGACAACGTGACCCGTTGAGTGACCATGGTTCTAAACATATGGGGCTTGCACCATACACCCAGTACACTTCATGAACAAGGGATTCTATTATTTTACTTGTTTAAACTGTTGCCCCACGGCACTACACGGCTCTGGGAAGTGAACTCTAGACACAAGGGTTCTATTATTTTACTTGTTTAAACTGTTGCCCCACAGGCACTACACGGCTCTGGGAAGTGAACTCTAGACACAAGGGTTCTATTATTTTACTTGTTTAAACTGTTGCCCCACAGGCACTACACGGCTCTGGGAAGTGAACTCTAGACACAAGGGTTCTATTATTTTACTTGTTTAAACTGTTGCCCCACAGGCACTACACGGCTCTGGGAAGTGAACTCTAGACACAAGGGTTCTATTATTTTACTTGTTTAAACTGTTGCCCCACAGGCACTACACGGCTCTGGGAAGTGAACTCTAGACACAAGGGTTCTATTATTTTACTTGTTTAAACTGTTGCCCCACAGCACTACACGGCTCTGGGAAGTGAACTCTAGACACAAGGGTTCTATTATTTTACTTGTTTAAACTGTTGCCCCACGGCACTACACGGCTCTGGGAAGTGAACTCTAGACACAAGGGTTCTATTATTTTACTTGTTTAAACTGTTGCCCCACAGCACTACACGGCTCTGGGAAGTGAACTCTAGACACAAGGGTTCTATTATTTTACTTGTTTAAACTGTTGCCCCACGGCACTACACGGCTCTGGGAAGTGAACTCTAGACACAAGGATTCTATTATTTTACTTGTTTAAACTGTTGCCCCACAGCACTACACGGCTCTGGGAAGTGAACTCTAGACACAAGGGTTCTATTATTTTACTTGTTTAAACTGTTGCCCCACAGGCACTACACGGCTCTGGGAAGTGAACTCTAGACACAAGGGTTCTATTATTTTACTTGTTTAAACTGTTGCCCCACAGCACTACACGGCTCTGGGAAGTGAACTCTAGACACAAGGGTTCTATTATTTTACTTGTTTAAACTGTTGCCCCACAGCACTACACGGCTCTGGGAAGTGAACTCTAGACACAAGGGTTCTATTATTTTACTTGTTTAAACTGTTGCCACACAGCACTACACTGCTCTGGGAAGTGAACTCTACACAAAAGAGATGGAGAGATCGTGGAAGTTTTGAAATGCTATGTTATCGATGACTGCAACAATTGAGCTGGAGAGACTTAGCCTGAATATAGTAGCAAGATAGAAGTTATAGTAATATGAAAGGAACAAATCGTGTCTAAGTATAATTAATGTACATGATGCTATTTTAAGCAAGGGCAGAAATTCAAAAATCTAGGAACATTGATAACATCCCATGGGCGATGTATAACAGAGGTAAGAGCGGTACAAGCAAACACTGCACTTTATAGATTGAAAAACATCGTATGCAATAAATCCTTGTCATTGGCAGTTAGAAAAAAAAAAGAATCCGAGAAGGTTAATCCGGTCAACAAATGCCAGAAGACGTCGGATGTGTCGACCGAAAGGTGCAAATATCGCATCTCTGCTGTAAACATGCACAACGCAATTACACCCAACACAACATTCAGGACGAATGCAGAAGAAGAAGATTGATTGATTAGGTGATTGATTGATTGATTGATTGATCTTTATTTTAGACGGGTTACAAATTGGGCACGAAGGCCCGTCTTACATTCGGCCCTTCCAATCACTCATCTTTCGTTCATCAATACGTAGGGGAAAAAACATTGTCAAATGAATGTTGTAAACATAAACAATCATATTACCATGTTATGAGACATATCCCCCACCCATCCACAACACACACACACATCCCACCCACCCACACATCCCCCAACCACGCACACACCCCCAGGCACACATATATGCCCCAAGCCCATCCCACCCACACACCCCCGCCTACACGCATCTCCCCTACCACACAAACCCACCCATCCGCTAACCAACACACACCCCCAACCACTCAGCCAAACACACACCCCCAACCACACATTCGCCCATCCACACAAAAACACACATCCCCTGCCAACCCACACATCATGCACCCACCCACACACATCCCCACCCACACATCCCCCACCACACAATCTCCCCTACCCACACACATCCCTCACCCACACACATCCCCCACCCACGAACTGATCTATCAACCACTCACACCCACACATCCCCCACTCACCCATCAACACATACATCCCCCACCTACTTACCCAATTTCACACACACAACCACCCAGCCAAACACACATCCCCTACCTTCACACATCCCTCACCCACCCACACATCCCAACCCAACCACACCTCCCCCACCTACCCACACACACATTCCTCACAAGAAAGAATTCGTGCATGTTACATAGAACCAGTTCTAACATGTGGCTTTGAATTCTGGACAATAATTAAACAAGCAAAAATTAATCCAAATAAATTTTCCAAATGTAGTCTTTGTAAAAGAATGCTGAATATTCTGTGGTCAGCCAAAATGAAAAATAACATGTTTTAAAGGAGGCCAAGACACAAAGACAACGTTTCACAAACATCAAAACAATGCAGTCATCAGGTTTGTCACATTGTGAGAAGACAAACTAGAGCACATTGTGACAACTGGAAATATTTCGAGAAATAAAGATAGAGGTCGACAAAAGAACATGATTGACTGTTATGTGCCATGGCACGTGAGGGGCACAGCACTAGAGTTGATACATCAATCAATTGGTTGATACATGCCTTTGAGATAACAATACGTGAACAAGTATGATTACCTACGCTAGTCAACAAGGCACTTGATGATGATTATGACGAGCTGAACAGAAAATAGATCGCATACACAAAACCTACAACTCATATATGTGAGACATGGAGAAATATCACTGGAGATATACTGGAGGACAAAATCCACGGCAAGAGAAACAGTGGACGGGCTAGAAACAATGACATCACAGAAGCAAGCAGTCATGTTGGGCCTCAAACATGTGCGGGGGACAGTTCCCGAGAACATGTGATAGTGAATGACAAGGTCGACTTCAGCACCAGTCCTTTAACTCATTAAGCTGTTGATGATAATATTGGTAACGTTACTCGAAAACTCCCACTTTCGCTTTAGGCATGTGCAATACACAGAAACATACTGTTTTAAAAAATGAAATTTAAAACAAAAAACTAGAAAAGAAAAGAAACGCTCAGCTACCGAAGGCACACACACAGCCATAATTTGGACATTCAATAACTTTATCATTTTCATGAATTGCACAAAAGAATGCCTTAGGGTTCAGCCAATCAATTGACTGTCGTTTTGCATCTGGGTCACGAGAGTTTTTTGGCTTACGGGCTTTCCCGTGAGTTTGGCGTGTGACCTCCTCTTGCATCGATCAGCGACTGGCATCTCCTGGGCACGGATGCGATCAGACATCTGATGTGGGCCTGTGGAATGGCTACTAACTCTTCCTGAGTTACCTGGAACAGATCACGACGATTGGCTGGAGCAACGTCTCGGCGACAAACACGTCTATGCAGCTAATCCCACAGGCGCTCAATCAGACTCATGACTGGAGACAGGAATGGCTAGGGAAGGGTGAGAATGGTGTTGGCAATCAGGACCTTGTGGTCAACCGTGGACATTGGGGTCTGGCATTGTCCTGTTTGTCACATAGCTTCCCTGGGGTGAAGGGAACAGGCTATTGCATTTATTTATCAAGATCCATTCACACATATATCTCTATATTTATTTATATATGTATATGTATAAATCTCGGGATGACTTCAGTTCTGGGATTGGGACACTTTCAGTCTGCGACCCCACCAGTCCTCAGATACATATCTCTCTCTCAACCAACCAAGGGATGTTACCCTTTCAAATATCGTCCTGAATAAATGATGCAACTCCGGTATCTACAAACTCAATAACAAAAGTGTATTGTACAAAAAAAGAAAGTGAAGATAATGTAGATGTAGTGCAGATCTGTCTGGTGTGCTAGTTGCTACTAGATAGTTAGCTGAGGCAGCCAGATAAAGATGTCTTCATAGCACAATGCCAACGCCTCACACCACACATGGATGATACTTAGCCAGTGTCTCTCGCATCAAATCCTCAGTCTTTGACCAGATAGAACCTCCAAAGAGTTGACCTCAGATCAGGCTAATGGCCGTGGAACACCAGAGCATATGCTCAAATAGTACCATGAATGTTCATCTTCATCCGATCATGTAGGTGCCTCTATAAAAGGTTTGATTTATTCTGCAAGTTCGTTGGTTTACCCACAGTAGCATCAACTCAACAATATATTGATTGAAACACAGTTCCTGAATTACAGTTTATCTAATCACACTGTCCAGTGCTAAATCAATATATTGAACCTTGTTCATTGCCAGAGTCACAACTGCCTAAAGTCTGTGGCTGCATTCATTATCAGGATCATAATCCATGCTTACGAAGTGTGGAATATCATCAATAGCAGAGTGGTTGTCGAATAGATAATGAGTGGCACATCTGGACGATCACACGAACAATATACTTGCCCAGACGTTGACTCTATCATAAACGGTTGATTAGTTCTCTTGGAGCTACTCTGAGTCTATAGACGACTGACCGTGTAGTGGGCAGTATGATCACCTCCCATTGACTGGTTTGTCCAGACTGCTGATTCTGGCACAGAATGATGGTTTTACTGACTGTCCATCACTCCTCTCCGGAAGGTAAAATCTGGAACAAAAGGACACAGGCAACCCTCGGTGAGAATCACGTGACCACTACTCATCATATGGGCCAGACATCATCTTTGTACTCAGAGAGTGAATCACCTCTCCAGGACGGGCGGTGGTTCAATTACAGGCTATGCCTCAGGGTCAGGGAAAGAATAAGGTCTGGGGTCTGAAAGGCAGCTGATCAGCACATCTGTTTCCCTGGAATGGGGATGGAGTGAACCCACGGTAAATGGTCATGAGTGTTTGTGCACTAGTTCCCCATAGGAAGTCCTCCAATGACATACAGGGCTGGACGGTATACAGCACCCATAGGTAAGATGGCCCCTGAAAGAGGCCGTTGGCAAAACCGCCTTCCATCCATTCCCAGGTGGTCATGCTTTCCCCAATTTATTTCCCCTTCAATCATCAGACATGTCTGTAGCATCTCTTGTCCTTCTCTCCCCTCCCCGTTGTTCTCCTCACAGGAACCCATTGTAGATTAAGACAGTATTCCCCTAAGGAAACCTTGAACATAAAGTGTATGAGGAAGGCAAAGAAAAAACCCCAGTAGTTTCCCTGTCAAGAGAAGCGAACTTCGACACTCGCGGGATCGCTCAAATGCCCGTCAATTCGACCGCGGACATTCCCATTAGATTTGTCTTGACCGGCCGAGTCAGAGGATATATTACACGATAGGGTTCTAGTTACGCCGTTACCGACTTCCTGTTTTGTCGACTACGCCTGAGTAAAAAGGCAGCGCAGTGGTGCCATTAATTCACCAACATCTCAGCCGCACCTATTTTCACACTAACCACTTCTGGCAGGCCAGACCCTGCATTCTACCTGCACTGTTTTCCTTACCACAGTTTACTGTTCAGAACTGGGTCAAATAGCAGGCCTGATGCAAACGGGGTCAAACAACAGGCTTGCTTGCTGCAGCATTTACAAGCCCGCCCCCGACCTACGTGCAAACACGGCTGCATGAACTATGCAACATGGTGTATTTCGATTCAAGAATTACATCATTCTTACCTCTTCGTTTGGGCATGCAGTTAGAAGCATGGAACCTCAGTTCACCTGGAACATCGTCTACATGGTTTAAAGACCTTAGGAACCATTTCCTTCTGACAAACTGCAGCCAAACAGAAATTCGCCAGCTGCCAGACCTATCGGATTCTCCCAGCTGCTTGCCAGCCTACTCCGATTTCACAGTTAAAACCACTTCCGGTGTCTTTCTCTAGAAAAATCCGGAATCCAAGGGCTAATTGTCTCTACTCCGTCAGGGGTAGATTTACATGGATTATCTCCTTTTGACCACTAGGTGGGTGTATATATATTGTGAACTGTGTTGCAGGCCGTGAGATCTCATGTGTCTGGTCCGTCCCTATCTCCTGATCGCCATTCTCCAGTCGCATTATGTGACATAGGCCCCCTCTTAAGAGAGTTGACCGTGTCGACTCTTGCTTCCTGGAGACTCGATCCTGGAGATCTACTCCTCCTCTTCAGGGACTGGATGCCTAGACAGAAAATCAGCTCCAACACTCTCCTTGCCGAGAATGTACTCCACTGTAAAGTGGTAGGGCTGAAATTTGTGCACGTCCCATACAAGTGACAACATTCTCTTTCGACGGTCTAATAATTCCTTTCAGCCGGCAAATGTTTTCGACTGGCGTATGCCACGGGCCGCAACACAGACGCATCCTCCCTTCACATTAAGCGCATGTGCAATTTCCGGGAGATGGCTCTGCCCACCAAATGTTGATGGTCTGCCTATGCCCTCAAAAGGTAAGGCTTCCCCTTCAATTAGGCGATCTCACTGACAGCCTATATCATAGTCATGATAGACACTAGTGTTGTCGTATCGCCTCTGTACGTTCGGTCGACCCAATTTCGACTCGCGTAAGCGACGGCTCACAATACAGACGGATCGTCCCATCCTGACTGTAACAGTGTCTCCATACCCGCTTAATTTCCCCACGCTTTTCAACCGGGGTTTTGCGGTATTGTCCTCGTTGGACCGAATCGTCTTTCCCAAAACCCCTGGACTTTTGCTTCCAGGAACATCTCGGTCGATGTTGGATATGGTCAGCCAATCTTCGGTCGGAGTCCTGGGTATCTCGCGCCGTTCCCGACGTTACCCACCCCTTCTGAATTGGGCTACTAGCGAAGTTTTCACTATGGGCCTCTCCCTGACTTGTGATTTCCCTCCTCTCTTCGGCTGGAAAATCTGACCTACCCGGTACGTTCCCATAGGCCCTCCTATGTAGTACTTGGGATCTTTGGTCTTCGTCTGGACCCGTAACCCTTTTCACAATGGCTGCCATCACCCTAAGGTAAGAAGATTTTTCACCGGATCTCTCCTCATATTTCTGAAGGAGATGCCTAGGTAGACTTTTCAGTTCTTCCCCGATCCGGATTTCGTAGGTGGTCTTGGATACAACCTTTACCACAGGATAAGGTCCTTGCCATCCTACTTGGAGTATATTGGTCTCTGCTGGACCCCACACTAATACTCCGTTTCCCACCCTAAATGCTTCTTTACTCTTTGTCCGATTTTTGGGTGGTGCCTTCTGGCACTCTGGGCAAGACTTAACCCACCGGCGCACATCACCGGTCATTCCTGGCCAGCAATAATGGCAGGAAATCTGCTGCAACATCTCTCTGACACCAATATGTCGAGTTCCGGATATCTGACTACCGGATATGGTGTGCCCGCTCTGAAGAATGTGGGGACGGTTGGTTTCTGGGACCACTAACTGCTCGTGCAGTTTGTCTCCCCTTCCGGCTCTCCGATAAAGCAGCCGATTCCTCAGAAAGTACTGTCCCTGTCTTGGTGGGTCAGCACTTCTTTGCAGCTTCTTGTAGCAAGGACGCAATGTTGGGTCCTTCCTCTGGGCAGTATGCAATTCCCCTGACATCGGGTTGGTGCATAGCGAGTCTGCCTCTTCTTTCTTCCCTTTGGATCCAGTGGCTGCTGCTCCCATGTGGACGGGTTGCTTGGGTACACCCAGGAACACGTACTTTGTGCCAAGGATCACGGGAAATAGGGGATCAGATAATACAGCTGCTGGAATAATGCCAGTGACGTACCTTGACTTAATCTCCACCTTGGCGATTGGCAGCGTCATGGCCACAGCACTCCTCATTGCAGGCTGTATCTCAATGGTCTCCCCTGTGAGTTGGTCTGGACGTACCAGGCTGGCATCAATTACGGCTTCCCCGTCTAATCCAGTGTCATAGAGACAGTTCACCTGCTGGCCGTTGACTTCGATCAGTTCGACCACAGATGGCCTCTCTTGGTCCAGAGTTCCTTCGACGACCTCGACTTTTTCGGTGGCAACCGGCTTTGGAGCCACGCGACAGGCCGCAAAGTGAGAGCCTTTCATTTTCAATCTGCAGTCTTTCGTGTTGTGAGAGGGCGACTTGCAGATCGAACACCACTTCTCAGACCATTGCCGTTTTGGTTGACAGTTGAGTGGGCTCTGTCTTCCATCCTTCGTCTTCTCTGGACTCTTCTAAGTTGATTTCTCATTAGATTCTACCTTCCGTGTTTGAGAGTTTTTAGTTTTCTTCTTATCTGTCTTGTCCTGACTTTTGGGATTTTGGGGATGGGTTTCACTAGCCTCCCCATGAACTTCGACGAATCGTTCGGATAGCTTAGCCACGACGTCCACACGTTCCGCCCCTTGTTCCCCCAAGAAGGTTTTAAGAGGTTTCGACATATGTTTACGCATCTGGTCTACGATCATGAGTTCTTCGAGACTTTCGTAGTCATGAGCGAACCCAGCTAAATCCATCCATTTATTGAGGTAGGATTTGAGACGCAGACTATATGCGGCGAACAGCTCACCCGGCTCTCGTTTCTCGGATCGAAACTTCTTCCGGTAAGTGCGCGACGTGACTTCAAAACGTTTCAACAACGCGGTCTTCAACTCGTCGTAATTGTTCTCATGTCCTGGTGGCAGGCGAGAATAAACCTCGTAGCCTGTCCCGCGTAATCCCTGGGATAGCTTGAGATTCCATTTGTTACGCTCCAGACCCATAGCAACAGCCATGGCCTCGAAGCGTTGTAGGTACTGGTCAATCTTCTCCTTGTCCTCCTCGTAGATTGCTAGAGGAAACTTCATAGCATGGTAACTATGTCCACCTGCTGAAGTTGAGCCTGGGACTGAGGAACCTCCAACTGCACCCTCAGTTTCCCCATTAGATTGTCTCTTCAAGCTCGAAGTTCCCTCATCCTGTACTCGTGCTCCCTTTTCTGAGCCTCCTGCTCTGCTTCCCGATTCTTAGCTGCCTGCTCAGCTTCAATTTCCAGCCTTCTCATGGCTTGTTCTAGCTCCATTTCCTAGCAGCTTGTTCTAACTCCATCCTTCTCAATTCCAATTCGGCCTTACGATCTTCTCTTTCCGCCTGACGGAAATCTCTTTCCAACCCCTGTATGTACTCTTGAAGCGCAGTACCTGACAGGCCAATTCCTTCACCTCTTGCTCGCAGTTCTGCCAGATCAAGTTTGGGAGTTGCCATGGCAAGTGCGGGTGTGAGTTGTGTAAATGCAAAATCAATAATGCAATAGATAAATAATCAATACAAAGATCTTATCTATACACACAAAACAGCACGCCACAAGCCAAAATATCAGTGTCAAGAGTGGAAATAGGACCAAAGACCTACGCAGACTTATGTAGAGATATTAGGAAGGTCGTATCCTATCAATAATCACCAGAGCTGAATCATTACCATCCCGGACGAGCCCCCATATTAAATGTCACATAGCTTCCCTGGGGTGAAGGGAACAGGCTATTGCATTTATTTATCAAGATCCATTCACACATATATCTCTATATTTATTTATATATGTATATGTATAAATCTCGGGATTACTTCAGTTCTGGGATTGGGACACTTTCAGTCTGCGACCCCACCAGTCCTCAGATACATATCTCTCTCTCAACCAACCAAGGGATGTTACCCTTTCAAATATCGTCCTGAATAAATGATGCAACTCCGGTATCTACAAACTCAATAACAAAAGTGTATTGTACAAAAAAGGAAAGTGAAGATAATGTAGATGTAGTGCAGATCTGTCTGGTGTGCTAGTTGCTACTAGATAGTTAGCTGAGGCAGCCAGATAAAGATGTCTTCATAGCACAATGCCAACGCCTCACACCACACATGGATGATACTTAGCCAGTGTCTCTCGCATCAAATCCTCAGTCTTTGACCAGATAGAACCTCCAAAGAGTTGACCTCAGATCAGGCTAATGGCCGTGGAACACCAGAGCATATGCTCAAATAGTACCATGAATGTTCATCTTCATCCTATCATGTAGGTGCCTCTATAAAAGGTTTGATTTATTCTGCAAGTTCGTTGGTTTACCCACAGTAGCATCAACTCAACAATATATTGATTGAAACACAGTTCCTGAATTACAGTTTATCTAATCACACTGTCCAGTGCTAAATCAATATATTGAACCTTGTTCATTGCCAGAGTCACAACTGCCTAAAGTCTGTGGCTGCATTCATTATCAGGATCATAATCCATGCTTACGAAGTGTGGAATATCATCAATAGCAGAGTGGTTGTCGAATAGATAATGAGTGGCACATCTGGACGATCACACGAACAATATACTTGCCCAGACGTTGACTCTATCATAAACGGTTGATTAGTTCTCTTGGAGCTACTCTGAGTCTATAGACGACTGACCGTGTAGTGGGCAGTATGATCACCTTCCATTGACTGGTTTGTCCAGACTGCTGATTCTGGAACAGAATGAGGGTTTTACTGACTGTCCATCACTCCTCTCCGGAAGGTAAAATCTGGAACAAAAGGACACAGGCAACCCTCGGTGAGAATCACGTGACCACTACTCATCATATGGGCCAGACATCATCTTTGTACTCAGAGAGTGAATCACCTCTCCAGGACGGGCGGTGGTTCAATTACAGGCTATGCCTCAGGGTCAGGGAAAGAATAAGGTCTGGGGTCTGAAAGGCAGCTGATCAGCACATCTGTTTCCCTGGAATGGGGATGGAGTGAACCCACGGTAAATGGTCATGAGTGTTTGTGCACTAGTTCCCCATAGGAAGTCCTCCAATGACATACAGGGCTGGACGGTATACAGCACCCATAGGTAAGATGGCCCCTGAAAGAGGCCGTTGGCAAAACCGCCTTCCATCCATTCCCAGGTGGTCATGCTTTCCCCAATTTATTTCCCCTTCAATCATCAGACATGTCTGTAGCATCTCTTGTCCTTCTCTCCCCTCCCCGTTGTTCTCCTCACAGGAACCCATTGTAGATTAAGACAGTATTCCCCTAAGGAAACCTTGAACATAAAGTGTATGAGGAAGGCAAAGAAAAAACCCCAGTAGTTTCCCTGTCAAGAGAAGCGAACTTCGACACGCGCGGGATCGCTCAAATGCCCGTCAATTCGACCGCGGACATTCCCATTAGATTTGTCTTGACCGGCCGAGTCAGAGGATATATTACACGATAGGGTTCTAGTTACGCCGTTACCGACTTCCTGTTTTGTCGACTACGCCTGAGTAAAAAAAGGCAGCGCAGTGGTGCCATTAATTCACCAACATCTCAGCCGCACCTATTTTCACACTAACCACTTCTGGCAGGCCAGACCCTGCATTCTACCTGCATTGTTTTCCTTACCACAGTTTACTGTTCAGAACTGGGTCAAATAGCAGGCCTGATGCAAACGGGGTCAAACAACAGGCTTGCTTGCTGCAGCATTTACAAGCCCGCCCCCGACCTACGTGCAAACACGGCTGCATGAACTATGCAACATGGTGTATTTCGATTCAAGAATTACATCATTCTTACCTCTTCGTTTGGGCATGCAGTTAGAAGCATGGAACCTCAGTTCACCTGGAACATCGTCTACATGGTTTAAAGACCTTAGGAACCATTTCCTTCTGACAAACTGCAGCCAAACAGAAATTCGCCAGCTGCCAGACCTATCGGATTCTCCCAGCTGCTTGCCAGCCTACTCCGATTTCACAGTTAAAACCACTTCCGGTGTCTTTCTCTAGAACAATCCGGAATCCAAGGGCTAATTGTCTCTACTCCGTCAGGGGTAGATTTACATGGATTATCTCCTTTTGACCACTAGGTGGGTGTATATATATTGTGAACTGTGTTGCAGGCCTTGAGATCTCATGTGTCTGGTCCGTCCCTATCTCCTGATCGCCATTCTCCAGTCGCATTATGTGACACTGTTGAAACACAAATCTTTGGGCTGCCAAAAGTAGAAGAACATGGAGTCGAAGAATATCATTGACGTATCGTGGTGCATTAAATTCAGGTCAACACGTGCATTTGACACTGTAAAGAACATTTCAGGCAGAAAATTTTACTTACAAACTCATAAAAACGCTCCCTTGGATATCTATGCGTTTCTTCTTTTTGAACAATATAATATCTCACACTTCGCTGGGTGTATCCAGCAGAATATATGACACATTAGTGTCTATTTGAACACTTCCGGCTCTTCATTATATAAGACATTGATGTGTTATGACCTGGTCAGTGGTAGGTCGCCCGTATTCAGTTAGACACACATATTTTATTTTAACAGCCTAAGGTCTCTAAAGCAATTACTGTACTAGACAAAAGCGTTAAACGTCCTTTCGTCATCATCATTACAATCACCGTTATCATCATGGTCATCTCCCTCATCATCATTATAAAGTTAGACATCAGAAGATCGGTGATAAATTCGATTGTTCATACAATTTCAAAGTCCTTATTCTCAGAATTCACTTCAGCTCTCCGCAACTCTGAACTCCAATGTCCCCATCTGCATTTGTATTATACAATACTGTTTATTCAATCAATCAATCATGTGCCATGCCGGAAAGCGTGGGCGGTCATGATTCGCCATTTCACTCGATCACCAGAGTCGTGGATCAGCTCAGTGTTCCTGTCTCGTCCATGCCATGTGGCCAAGCCATCCAGGTATTTTCCTCTCGGTCTTCCTCTTGGTCTGTTCCCTTCGATCTTGCCAGCTGTCACTAAGTTCTCCAGTCCATTTCTTCTCATAACATGTCCAAAAAATTTTGACTGTCTACGTCTAATTTCTATAATCAATCTACGATTTTCATTTGTCTCTTGTAGTACTTGGTCATTGGTTTTTCTATCTGTCCATGGTATTCTTTGCATTTTCCTCAGAAACCACATTTCTGCAGCCATCAGATGTTTTTCTGCTTGACTGCACATTGTCCAAGTTTCACATCCATACAAAAGAACAGGCTCTATGTATCCCCTCAACACTCTTTTTCTCGTTTCAATTGACATCATTTTATTGGTCAGAATGTTTTTCATCTTGCTAAAGGCTACTTTCGCAATGGCGATTCTTGTTCTAATCTCTTCAAGGCATCTGCCATCAGATGTTATGACTGTTCCGAGATAATTGAACCGATTCACTTGTTGAAGAATATTCCCATTTACTTGTATATTACATTGTGGCACTTCGTTCTTCCTAGTGACGACCATAACCTGTGTCTTCCTACAATTTAATTCCAATCCCCAGCTGCTCACTGTGTACAACCACAGCGTCTACTAATTGTTGCAGATCCTGTGCATTGTCTGCAATTCAATACTGTATCATCTGCATATCTAATGTTATTTATGTTTCGTCCTCCAATGCTGATTCCATTTAGGTCTTCTACATTTCTGAAAATATTTTCACTGTATAGGGAAAAAAGATCTGGAGACATTACACATCCCTGCCTAACACCTCTCTTAATAGGTTGGTATTGTCCTACTTCATTATCAATCCTTATGGCAGCTTGTTGTTTCCAATATATGTTTTTTATAAGTCTAATGTCTTTCCCATCAATTTGTAGATCTGCAAGCATATCCACAATGTTGACATGTCTAACTCTATCAAAAGCCTTTGTGTAGTCAATAAAGCAAAGATGTATATCCTTGTTTACTTCTAAAGCACGTTCAATAACTGTTCGCAGCATATACACAGCATTTACTGTACCCTTTCCTTCTACAAAACCACATTGTTCTTCCCCTATTTCAGGTTGTATTTTCTTCCTCACTCTTTGCATGATAATTCGTAAGCAAAATCTTTGTGATGTGACTCATTATACTAATTGTTCTATGTTGATCACATTCTAAGGCTCCTGATTTCTTTGGGATTGCAATAAATACAGAATTACATAATTCAGAAGGTACTGTTTATTACATTCACAAATTGCATGTTCAAACCAACTCTATGCTACCACTGTCAAGCTAGGACATGATCCAAATCACACATACACAAAAAAAATAACACCTGCGATATGAGATACCTTGGAAAAACTGCCAACTTAGCCATCCGAGATCGAGTAAGAAATGATGTTATTAGACAGACAGTGGGACCAACACCTTGTGCCACAAACATCAAAAGTCAGAAGATCACATGGTTCGACCATCTCGTTAGATTGCAACACTATCAGTTACCCTCACTGGCGTCACACCAAAGACGGTATGAGACAAGAGGGCGTTTTCAGAGACCTGTCTATCTTCCCACTTTTGCTCACTGATCTCAGACAGGCAATTTACCACATTCGGATTCACACACACAATGGTAACAATGACTGCACTAGGATACGAACAGGAAATGTTTCCTGTACAAGATTTATTACATTGTAACGTGTTTAAAAGTTACTTGACCACACGTTCACTCTCTCTTGGGGGGGGGGGGGGGCTGAGTGGTCTCGAGGTATGGTGTCCGCCTCGAGTGCTGGAGGTCCCGGGTTCAGGCCCCGATGAGGACCGGGATTTATTTAAAAATTCCACTTGGACTTCCACTAATAAAATTTCCCCTGGTCTCTGGATAGTGAGATCGGACGCCAGTGTGTATTGTTGCGCACGCAAAAAATCCCTTGGCAGTTGGAAATCGAAAAAGAGTAGCCTAACGGCCCTGCCCGGGCAAAATTTCGAGTTAAAAATCTACCAAAAGTACTTCAGGATCCTCGCCGATGCAACGGAGTTCGTGCATTGAGCTGAGTTTCTCCAGACCCAGGTTTGAGTTAGGAGGAAAACGGAGCACTTATGGGTAAAACCGTGTGCCGTGATGTTGATCCAACGACTGAACTAAACTAAACGTTCACTCTCTACACAATTCAGTCCACACAACCCACTCTTACGGTCGGACACTCATTCTCACGGACGGCCAGACATTCGGTCCGTCTACGAAGAAGATATATCGCACAATATCACACCTCGCACTATCAGCTATCACAGTCTCCCGCCTTGCGGTCATATCCCATCTAGCCCACGACTAGAATCCCGACACACACACATCAGTCGCATCTATCCGTCCGACACTATCGTGCTATCGTCCACCTCCCTATAATCTCAAAACGTCCATCTCTGTTCGTCGTCTCTCACCTACTGCCTTGTTCCCTGTCTAGTCTTCCCCCCCCCCCAGTCACGTGGGTCTGACCACGGGCTTCTTGCCTGATCTCCAGTCAGTCAAGCCGAGGCGTCTCTGTAGTGCGTAATATCCTACTGTCCTTGATCCCGGTTAAAGTCTGTGGTCGCTTGTGACCTGTCTTAGGTCACTGTCTATTTACTAGCTGTCACGCTGTCGTTTCTTACATTCATCAGGACTCTGACAGGCGCCCGAGACAAAAATAAATTTCGACATCAATCACACGGAATGACACTATCCAATACTACCAATCGGGCACTAGAAATGTGGGTAATTCTCTCAACGACACCTGACGGTAAAAGTAGGAGATGATGACGACACATGTTTGATTGCGCAAGTGGTAAACTTTTGTTCCGGTAGCCTGGGAAATGTCGACTACAAAAACTGGAATCTATGGTTGGTTTCATCCTTAGTGTTGAAGTTTGTTGCATGTCCTTTACAGCACGTCACAGTCAACCCCAGCACTTGCTGACTGTTGGTGAGCTGCTAGGATTTGTGAGCTGAATAGTTTCTATAGGTTAACTAACTGCTGACGTCACCTACCATCAACATCAACCTGCCTGTTTCCAAATAGCTTGATTTCGAACCCACGTGTCGTTATGCCGGGGAATTATGAAACTGCGCCTGTCACTATCCCCTGAGGCATTAACTCCTGTTTTGCTAACTAGCTAACTGACTTACTTAGAGTACCTGATCAAACACAGCCTTCTATGAACGACATTTTGGGAACTCGTACATTTCTGGTCATTGTTAGTAAAAGAAATGTAATGCTCAAATCTCGTAATTATATCAGAAGGTCTCCCCACATGTTAACACGCAGATTACCAGAAAGGGTCTTTAGGAAATCGCCGAAAAGAACACGAGCTGTATATTGTAGTAATCTGGGCTTTTGGAGTTTCCAATCCTAGAGCCGATCTGAGCAGAGTTTACACACAGAAGCAACAAATAATATGTTGGACGATTTATTGCCTGGCATATTTCGCTGCATCTCGCCAGGTGTCGCATATACTTTACAGGACGTTGCAAGTGTGACTAATCGTCCCTGGAGGAAAGTGGACTCGACAAGCACATCTTTAATATCCTTCTACTATTGGGAGTATTGAATGACTTTTGTCTACATTCCTCCCTTCCGTCTTTCATACACTATATCTCTCTCTTTCTCTCTCTCTCTCTCTCTCTCTCTCTCTCTCTCTCTCTCTCTCTCTCTCTCTCTCTCTCTCTCTCTCTCTCTCTCTCTCTCTCCTTCATAACATACCCTGACAACAGTTTCCTCCAACAATTAATAACCTGTTTATTGTTGAAAACTATGTTAGTTGTATGTATTGAATGTGTATCTGTAGTTGTTAGTGTCTGCTAATGTGAGTGCAAGATAGGACTTTTAGACGTTAGTCTTCGTAGTTTCTCTAGCATATTCAAACGGCCAAAACATCGGACATTACACATATACTTGTGAAAACAAAGGTATAAACAGGAAGCAAGGACCACTTACTTCTGCTACGGTGATGTGAGGAGAAGAGCGCAAACCCTGACTGCGTAGGGCCAAAGAAGAAAATGAATAAAGAGAAAGAACCCCTCACCGTCCTCGGTTAACAAGAATAGAAAAGAATTAAGGTTTAAGAAGATCCCAGGGTGGGCCGACAGGGGATTAGAACAATATTCTCCAATCCCAGACAAAGAATTACTCCAAGGGCTGTTCTAACACCAATGACTATAACACTAGAGTCTATCAACTAAACAACAAAGTAAGGGTAACACAAGCATCATTTGTTTATTACACTTCTAAACTTCACAATAATATACAGACATGTAGCATCAACAAAGAAATTAGGATACAGCAAAAATCAAACAGCAAAGACACTAACCTAACAAACCAAATTCCTAAGTGTAGCAAAAACTTCTGATCCAGTAAAAGCTACAAATCTACCAAACACTAATCCACTAGAACTAATTTACCAACAACTTCTAGTCCACCAAAAACTAATTTACCAAAAACTTCCAGTCTACTAAAAACCCAGGAAAATCTAAAATCTAAAACTAGAATTCTGGCTTTTCCACTGCAAAACTTCAGGGTCTAACTACTAAACACACAATAGAAATAGGCATTGGCGCCTCGTCACTCAGTGTGGTGGACTACGGAAAAAGGGCCAGTTCTACCTGTGCGGGGCCTTATATACTGGGGTCCCAGAGTTCCAGACCAATCAGACGCCCTCTTGCAGAATTCCACCATCATCGCGAGCCGAGTACACTTGGAACGGTCTCACCCTGGATGCTCCTTTCCGTCTTGAGTCTGGACTTAATCCAAGTATGGAAAACAATTGTCAATGTTTTATCATCAGAAACATAATCCAATAAAGGTAAGTCACTGAAGTTCAGATATGTCCTGTTTTGGAAGGTAGTATAGTCCACCACTGAATACACATCATCACTGTATATAAATGTCTATTTCTATGTTAAATGTTCTCGTGTTCTTCAATGTTTCTTTTAGGGGATTACCTAATTGCACTATATTTTAGCCTATTTGCTCTGCTTGAATAAAGGTCTTTCCCTGAAGTTCACCAAAACATATTTCTTGCCATTCGTTATGTCACCCCCTCTTATTGACTGTTTAGGTTGAATTTGCTATAGTGACATATTTTCACTGCACCTGTGAAGTGACTGATTAAAGTGACAGTTCTTTCCTTTATTATCAACACGGCTTTCTCTGTACAAGAGACGTACTGGTTTATCTTCTTTGGTATGTCAGGCTGTGTAGTGGAACCTTATATATATAGAATTAATGTAAGTCCCCGAATCGAAATTTATCCGCACATAAGCACTCTATCCCATTATAAGGGAGGATATTTCTTTTCCTTTACAGGACACATAAATCCAGCTTTCCGTCCAGTTTGGTAGCACACTAAATACAAAACCACTTTTCTACCAATTTATACTCAGTGTCCAATCCTTCGTTGTTTGTTTGATCTACAATCAAATTTGCCGTAAGTCCCCACATCAAACGTCTGTGAATTCACGTATTGTTAATTGCTCGTTCCTTTCTGTTCCTCCGTTCATCGCTCGTCGCACTTCAAAGAGATCTATTCTTTGATCACCGTCTTTCTGTTCCCCGTTCTTCTATCCGTTCGTTTTCCCGTCGGCCGATACGAGCGGCAGCCACTGACCTCGGCGAGCACCTGTCCCTGATAATCGGTCAATAACCTTCCATTTATCCTTCTCTCAGATTGAACGACTCGATTGTTAACCCTTCTCCTATATTGCCATTAATGGTACATCCAATTCTATCTGGGAATCACTAAACTATCATCATTCTGTGACAGCAAGTATCTCCAACATTGTTTCGCTGTTTGCGATCTGTTGGCAAGTATACGTGCAGTAGGTTGCTATTGCTTCCTGAACGGTCGGCACACATACCATTGTATGAAAACTAACGCAAGGCGGTATGCTGTCAAATGGCCCGCAACTGTGTTTCGAACACAGAGCCGGCATATCATATGAAGTGAATAATACTTTAGCTGAAACACATGAGACACATAGACACATAGACACATAGACACATAGACACATAGACACATAGAAACAGGTATTGTTCCAATGTGGAATATCTGTTATCCTCACG
Source organism: Cepaea nemoralis (assembly GCA_014155875.1). NCBI lineage: Eukaryota > Metazoa > Mollusca > Gastropoda > Stylommatophora > Helicidae > Cepaea > Cepaea nemoralis. The sequence goes on along the minus strand of JACEFZ010012316.1, from coordinate 146,155 downwards.
GTATGGTTTATGGCTTTTGTATTTACATTCACTAAATGTTAGTTGCATATCCCCCCCCCCCCACCCCCCACCCCCGCCCCAGGACGAGCAGCCAACTTCAACATTGTTTGGCCGTTTGTTATTTCTTGGCAAGTTTAGTTTTAGTTGTTTGCCATTACTTTCTGAACTACCGACACTCATACCATTGTATGCCCGGTAGCTTTCTATGAGTCAAGATACTAAAGGTCTTTAGCTGAATGTAAGCAGTTTCTGATGTCCTGATAGCTTTCTGTGAATCAGGATACTAATGGTCTTTAGCTGAATATAAGCAGTTTCTGATGTCCTGATAGCTTTCTGTGAATCAGGATACTAATGGTCTTTAGCTGAATGTAAGCAGTTTCTGATGTCTGGATAGCTTTCTGTAAATAAGGATACTAATTGTCTTTAGCTGAATGTAAGTAGTCTTTGATGGCCGGATAGCTTTCTGTGAATAAGGATACTAATTGTCTTTAGCTGAATGTAAGCATTTTCTGATGTCCGGATAGCTTTCTGTAAGTCAGGATACTAATGGTCTTTAGCTGAATGTAAGCAGTTTCTGATGTCCGGATAACTTTATGTGAATCAGGATACTAATGGTCTTTGGCTGAATGTAAGTAGTCTTTGATGGCCGGATAGCTTTCTGTGAATAAGGATACTAATTGTCTTTGGCTGAATGTTCCTGCCTAGTTCATTTAACCTGATGTTGGGGTTGATCGCAAAGTCCTAAATTTGTTTTTAAATCCCCATTGTCCGATGTGTTATAGTTTGACGAAGACTGTTGTGGAAACGTTGGTGCCTGTACTTGCTTGTGGCGATGGTTTCAGGAGCTGTCCGGTCACGTGTCATGTCCTGTAGCTTGTGGCGCTGGTTTCAGGAGCTGTCCGGTCACGTGTCATGTCCTGTAGCTTGTGGCGATGGTTTCAGGAGCTGTCCGGTCACGTGTCATGTCCTGTAGCTTGTGGCGCTTGTTTCAGGTGCTGTCCGGTCACGTGTCATGTCCTGTAGCTTGTGACGTCATCTCATCCCCAGTGTTTATCGATCGCTTTGAACTTCAGTGTAGTCCATACACGTGCTTCTACTTGGAGTTCACTGGCCTGAATGTTGCGTGTGGATTAGCTGTCCCTGTTACAAGTGTCCCTCGCCATCAGGCGAACCTACAGCGAATTTGGGGTATTTGTAAATTACTTCCTAAAGTCAAGGACCATAAGTCAACATTGTAGTGCAACTGTCCGGTGTAGAGGTTGAACCTACTACCTTAGAATCAATACACCGACAATTTAAGACAGCAGTGGTTAGTATGTTCGCAAAGAAGTTCCTGGTAAATTGTCATCGATGTTTGAGCCATTTCCTGTAATGTACGGTATTCTAAGAATTAACACTCCTGATATTAACCTTTGATGTTTACATCGTCTCCTGTGTCCGACACGTCGAATGAGAGGAAAGCCAGAGTGAGTATCGGCATACATAGAAGTAATCCCAGCATTCCTATGACACGGGGCTCCATTGTATATGTCTACGGGCTACAGTAGAATTCTCACAAATCTACTCGGTTGGAACGTAGACTGAACAGAAACACACATTTGTTTAATTTTATAGTTAACATAATTTATGGCTATAGATTTTTCAAGTGGAGACGTATCGTCTATGTGACAGATACAATAAATGATTGATCCTTCTGCTTTGTTCCTCTCTCCAGGGGGATGCACCAATCCCAATTATACACCCCTAAGATAAGTGTGTCCGACTTCGGCAATCCTTTGTGTCAGGTCTGTTTCCTCTACACAGATTACATCCAAGGTCACGGCCTCTATCTACCCGTGAGTAGGTTTACTTCCCCTACACATATTTCATCCAAGGTCACGGGCTCTGTGTACCCGTGGGTAGTTTTTTGTTATTTCAATATTGCCCGGACAACGGTTTTGCGGCCTACATTTTGTGACCTTCAACTGCCGTAGGAGTTTTAACATTTCCAGCTTTCTCACGGGACCTCCAATGTTAACATGCCCAGGTTTCTCACGGGACCTCCTATTTTAACTTGGCCTGCTTTCTCACGAGACCTCCTATTTTAACTTGGCTAATTTGCTCACGAGACCTCCTATTTTAACTTGGCTAGTTTGCTCACGAGACCCTCCTATTTTAACTTGGCTAGTTTGCTCACGGGACCTCCTATTTTAACTTGGCTAGTTTGCTTCACGGGACCTCCTATTTTAACTTCGCCAGCTTTCTCACTGGACCTCCTAATTTAGTACGCCCAGCTTTCTCACGGGACCTCCTATTTTAACGGCGTTATCCGAGAAAGCTAGGTATCCAATCTCCCCACCCTAGAAATCAGGGGGACACCTAATATAATTAAATGCCATTGGTTCTTGGAAAATGCCGCTGGTTCCTGGGAAATTGCGAGCCCTATTCTGGGACAGCACCCTGCACATTCTAAGCCAGGGGGAAACGATACATGTCAGCCTCGGCTGGTTTTGTTCCATTCTAATTAAATGTAGTAACCATTGAATAGTTTGTTGTTCTGTATTGGAGCTGAGTGGTCTCCAGGTATGGTGTCCTCCTCGAGTGCTGGAGGTCCCGGGTTCAAGCCCCGATGAGGGCCGTGATTTTTTCACGTGGACTTCTAGTAACAAAAATTTACCCTGGTCGCTGGGTAGTGAGATCGGACGCCCGTGTGTATTGTTGCGCACTTAAAAAATCCCTTGGCAGTTGGAAATCGAAAAAGAGTAGCCTAACGGCGCTGCCCGAGCAAAATCTTGGAGTTAATAATCTATCCAAAGTATTTCAGGATCCTCTCCGATGCTACGAAGTTCGTGCACTGTGCGGAGATTCTTCGGACTCAGGCTTGAGTTAGGAGTAGAATGGAGCACATATGGGTTACACCCGTGTACCGTGATGTTGATCCGTCAACTAAACTAAACTTAGCTAAACTGTTCTGTAAAGTCAGCAATTGGTTTTATCCTTGACTAAGCAAACTGAGTTAGTGAGGTGGATACTAAGTTAATGAACCTTACTCAAAGGTTCTTAAACTAGTGACCTCATCCCGTGAACTAGTAGAATATCAGACAGTTCTGGCGATTACTCAACTGGCGAATTCTGGTGCTAAATGTGTTTGAGATTCATTGTACGAAACTGTACTTGTTTGTTGCCCATTGCCCTGTTTATCTTATTGCATTTAGATCGGTTTCCTGTGTTATCGGTGGATTCTTGGCTCCATGGTTATCTTTTGGCCCGTCTTCCACATATCGAGTTGCACCAATCAGGCCTATCTAGGCACTCCAGTCTTTGAAGGACATGAGCACACAGACTGGAGCCTGACACTGGCTTGCTCAACTGTAATCTGAGACTGGCAGGATTGTCGTGTTGATTGGGCTGTGGGCTCAATATAATGTCTGCGTCTCCCCTTAATACAGCTAATTATAACATTTGAAACCAACTTGAAGCTTCTATTGTCTCTGCATTACTGTTTCAAGTTAGTGTTGCTACATTTAATGCGACATCTGTGTTGACTAATTACTTTATTTCTTAACTGGGCGTTAAGCACAAATATTTCATGCTGGTAATTCCAGAAATTTACTGTTTACAAATTAATGTTAACTTCACTTGTTAAAGTTACGAAGATTCTCCCAAAGCAGGTTTATGCTACAGGGCTGTGAAATGATAGGTCTACCACATGTTGTAGGCTTGAATGCATGCATGCATAGGTGGCCAATATTGACCTTACTTTCGCAAGCGACGAACCCAGGCGTCGCACTCGATATGATCAGTGCAGTTCCTTGTAAACTATGCTATCGCGCCAGCAATCTCAGTGTGTACATGTCGTGAATGAAGCATATTTTACAAATATTTTGCTGTGTACAATGTTTGTGTCGTGAATGAAGCATATTTTACAAATAGTAGCTATATACAATGTTTGTGTCGTGAATGAAGCATATTTTACAAATAGTAGCTGCATACAATGTTTATATTCTTCCAGTAAATGTTGAACATCAATTAGATTGCCAGCCTTCGAGTGAGTCCTTTTTATAGATGTTCCGTTGATGCTTCTTTGCTGGATCGTTTTCTGCACTCTAGACGGTGTTTTGTTCGAGCTTATATTTTGATGTTATGCCAGATACGACACAGCAATATATATAATATATGAAACTCAATCCATAAATTCTTCTTCTTCTTTCGTTCGCCTGAAATATGATTATAACTGCAATGTTATCTCTTGTATGAATCTAACAGTCTATATTTTAGTTCACTCAGCGGTCCATAGAGTTTATCTTCCACTGTTGTCTCTCTAGGCCAGAAGGTTGGCCTGGATATGTTGTAGTTTGGGCAGTCCTGGAGTATGTGCTCTGCTGTCTGCGAAGCCAAACCACATGTGCACATGGCTGAGTCACCAATCTTGAATTTTGAATACACGTGGTTGCGTAATCTATTGTGTCCTGTTCTGAGGCGCAGAATAATGACCTGTTCTAGTTTGTCCATAACGTGGTAGTCGTCTTGAGTAGGGTTTGGTGGCCTTCTGACTGATTTGATCATTCTTTTCTTTTGGTGGTATGTAATGGACACATCAGGTTGTTCTTCTTTTGCTCTGTCGTTTCCAGGTACTCCACAGTGGGATGGTATCCATTGTATGGTGACCTTATGCTGACTGCTAAGTTCAAAAAGTAATGTCCTTAGAACTGGCAATTTCCCAGGCACGAGCGCCTCTAATACAGATTTTGCATCTGTCAATATCACCACAGGTTGTGTACGATGGCTGGTATATTGTAATTTCTCTGTTGCTATCTTGATTGCCTCAATTTCAGCATCATAGTTTTGGCAGTACTTTCCTTGTTAGAACTCTGGTGTTAATTAACATCGACAAAACCAAATCCATGCTAATAACGACCAGACAAAAACTACAGACCCTAGCCATAACTGGGACACCGCTCGAGCTCCACGTGGACACGTTACCTATAATTAATGTAAATGAACACAAAACATTAGGTCTTTTAATTGACAGACATTTAAACTGGAGCCCTCATGTTCACGTCCTCACCAAGAGAATAGCACAAAAAGTTTACCAACTTACTAAAATTCAGCACTTCTTGGATGAAAGCACGCGAAAAATATTCTATGCTTCTTATATCCAATCACCTCTCGACTATTGTTCCACAGTCTGGGATGGTTGCCCTAAATCTAATATGAAATGACTGTGTTCGCTTCAAAACCGCACTATACGTCTAGTTTCTGGCATAAAGCACGTCGAAAGTAATAACGTATATAGTCATCTAAGACTTCTACCACATCGAAAGCGATTCTTTTTTAACAAAGCCAAATTAGTGAATAAAATTATATCTGAAAATACCCCAGAGTATCTTCTACATTAATTCAATCTAATGCAATGAACAGTAAGCGCTTAAATTTATTACAGGTTCCAAAGCCTAGATTGGACAAGTTTCGCGTATTCTGGTTCTCACTTGTGGAATATCCTTCCACTAGATCTGAAAACGCCAATGAGTCCCTACACCATCAACCGAAAACACTTTCAATACTTACTTCATACCGACTATATGCCTCCATAAGTCACCTACTGGTATCATTTTTTCACTATCATTTTTCACTGTGTGAGTGAGAGAGTGGGTGAGATAGTGAATAAGAAAGAGTGTGAGTGAGACAGTGAGCATGAGACAGAGAAAGTGAGAGAGTATGTATGCGCGTGTGCCTGCGTGAATGAAAGAGTAAGTAAATGTCTGTGTCACGTATGTGTGAGAGATTGAGTGAGAGAATGAGTTAGTGAGAGAGAGAGGTTGTGTTGTGTGTCGGTCTGTCTGTGTGAGAGAGTAAGAAAGTGAGTGAGTGAGTGTGAGTTAGAGAGCCAACGAGTGAGTGAGTGAGTAAGGGAGAGTGAATTAGTGAGTGAGGGGGAGAATTTGTGAGTATGTGTGAATGTGCGTGTGTGAGTGAGTGAGAGCGAGTGAGTGTGTAAGAGAGAGAGACAGTGGGTGAGTGAGAGAGTGCATGAGAAGTAATTGAGTGAGAGAGAGAGAAAGAGTGGATGAGTGTGTGTGTCTGTGTACTTGTCTGTGTGTGCGAGTAAGAGAGAGAGTTAGTGTGGTTTAGAGAGTAAATGAGTGAGTGTGAGTGAGAGGGTGAGATTATGTGAGGCAGTGTGTATGTGTGAGTAAGTGTATGGGTGGATGGGTGGTTGTGTGTACGTGTGTCCATATGTGTGTATGTGTGTGTTTACATATGTGTTTGTGAGTATATGTGTGTGCATGTTTAAATGTGCGCATGTGAATGTGTAAGTGTGTGTAAATGTGTGTATGTGTGTGTACTTGTGTGTGAACATGTTTATATGTGTGTTTATGTGTGCGTACATGTGTCTGTGTTTATATGTATGTGCGTGTGTGTATGTGTGTATGTGCATGTGTATATATGCGTATGTTAGTGTATGTATGTGCATACGTTGGTGTATATGTGTGCATGCATGCAGTGTATGCGAGGGATTGTGTATTTGTGTGTGCGTGTGTGTAAGTATGTGTGTATGGGTGTGGATGTGTGTATGTGTGTATGTGTGCGTTGGTATATGTGTGTATTTGAGTATGTATATTGTGTGTATGCTCGTGTGTGTATGTGTATATGCTTCCATATGTATGCGAGGGAGTTTTTATTTGATAGCGTGAGGGTGTGTCTCTCTTTGTGGGAGTGAGAGTGAAAGAGCGTGTGATATAGAGTGAATGAAAGATGGAGAGAGTGACTTAATGGGTGAAAGAGTGATTGCGAGAGAGAGAGAGAGAGAGAGAGAGAGAGAGAGAGAAAGAGAGAGAACGAACGAACGAACGAACAGACTTTATTTTCAAAGGGTAACAAATTGGACACGCAGGCCCGTCTTACATTCGGCCTTCCAATCACTAATCTTTCTTTTATCAACAGTGCATAGGAAAAAATATTGTCAAATGAATTTTGTAAACATAAACAATGCATATTACTTTGTTATGAGACACATCCACCACCCACCCACACATCCCCCAATCACTCCAACTTCGCCACCCAACCACACACATAACCCACACACACATACATTCCCCCACCCATCCACCACATCCCTACACCTACACATCTCCCCACCCACACACACCTCTCACCCACCACACATCCCATCCACCCATACCCCAAGCACACATAATTCCCCAGCCCACATATCCCCCACCCACACACACCCACCACCTACACATATCTCCCAACCCACTCAATATCCTCTACCTGAGAGAGAGAGAGAAAGAGAGAGAGAGAGAAAGAGAGAGAGAGAGCGAACGAGAGAGATAGACAGTGGGAGAATGGATGTGTTAGTGTGTGAGTGTATGTGTGCGCGCATTGTTTGTGAGTTTCTGTGTTTGAGTGTGTGTGTATGTGTGTGTGTGTGTGTGTGTGTGTGTGTGTGTGTTGTGTTGGTGAGAAGAGAGAGAGAGAGAGAGAGAGAGAGAGAGAGAGAGAGAGAGAGAGAGAGAGAGAGAAATCTGAGCTCACGCATGTCATGTAACATGCTATTCAATATTTTGCGTGTATTTTCATGTTCATATTATCATTTTGTATTCCAATTGCTGTTATCATTTATACTATGAACACATGTACATCACTGTAGAGTGGGTGAGAGTTAGGGAGTATGAGTGAGAGAGAGAGAGAGAGAGAGAGAGAGAGAGAGAGAGTTAATGAGTGTGAGTGTGTGTGTGTTTGTGTGTGTGTGTGTGTGTCTGTCTGTGTCTGTGAAAGAAAGAAAGAGAGAGAGAGAGAGTTGAGCGCACGCATGTCCTGTAACATGCCATTCCATATTTTTTGTGTATTCTCATTTCTCATATTATCATTGTGTATGCCACTTGATTTTATCATGTATAATATAATATTACTGTAATGTGAGTGAGAGAGTTAGTGAATGGGAGAGAGAGAGAGAGAGAGAGAGAGAGAGAGAGAGAGAGAGAGAGAGAGAGAGAGAGTGTGTATGTGAGATAGACAAAAGAGAGATAGTTGAGTGTGTCTAGATGTGAGGATGTGTGTGTGGGTGTGTATGTGAGGGATGTGTGTGTGGAGTGTGGGTATTGTATGTGTGGAGGGGTTGTGCGTGGGAGATGTGTGTAGGTTGATGGGTGATGTGTGTATAGGAGAAGGGATGTGTGGTCCGTGGGGGATGTATGTGTGTGTGTGAGGAATATGTGTGTGGGTGGGGATATTTGGGAGGATGTTTGGAAGTACGTGGGTGTTGGTGGGTTGGGGGTGTGGGTATGGAATGTGTATTTGGGTGGGTGAATGGGTGTGTGGGAGATGTGCGTGGGTTGAGGATAGGTGTGTGATGGGTGTGGGGGATGGGTGTGGGGGTATGTCTGTGAATGGGATATGTCTGTATGGGTGGGAGTGTATGAGTTTGGATGGGGTAAATGTGAGTGGGTTGCGGATGTATATGTGGGTGGTGAGGATGTTTGTACGTGGGGGATGTGTGGGTGGGGAGATGTGTGTGTGTGGGTGAGAGATGTGTAGGTGGATATGTGTATGGGGAATTCATGTGGGGGATGTGTGTGTGTGTGTGGGGGGGGGGGGGGGGATGTGTTTATAGGTGGAGTGTTTGTTATGGGAGGGGAGATGTGTGAGGGGTCGGGGAGGTGTGGGATATGCAGGTGGGTGAAGGATGTATGTGAGGATGGGGGATGTGTGTTTGGCTGGGTGGTTTGGGTGTGTGTTGTTGTGAGAGCACATGAGAGATGAATATGTTGATGGGTGGGTGGGTGTGTGATGTGTGGGTCTGAGTGGTTGATGGAAGAGTACGTGAGTGCGTGGATGTGTGTGAGAGATGACTGTATGGGTGGGGGATGTGTAGGTGGGTGAGAAGATGTGTGTGATCTGCGGATGTGTGTGGGTGGGGTATATGTGGGTCGTGGGGTGTGTGTAGGTGGGAGGTGTGATTTTTTGTTAGTGGGTGGGGATGTGTGTATGGGTGTGGGGATGTGTGTGTGAGTGTATGGGTGGTGAGATGTGTAGTTAAGGGATGTGTGATTGTGGATTGGAGATCGGAGGGGTGGGGTGGTTGGCGAGTGGGTGGGTGGAGGATTGTGTGGGAGCGTGAGTGTTTGTAGGTTGGGGTTTGGTGAGGGATTTGTGTGTGGCTGCGGGATGTGTGGGTGGGCGAGATTGTGTGGGTGGGGGATGTGTGTAAGTGGGGGATGTGTGGTTGGATGCGGGTTTTGTGTGTGGGTATGTGAGTTAGCGGGAATATGTGTATGTGGTTGTTGGATTTGTGGTTGGGGATGTGTGTTTGGCTGAATGGTTGGGGTGTGTGGGTGGGTGGTGGAGGATATGTGGGTGGGTGAGTGTTGGTAGGTTATGGGATGGGTATAGGATGTGTGCATGTGGGTGGGGAGATGTGTGAAGGTGGGGGATGTGTGGGTGGGTGATGGATGGGTGGGTGCATGCATGTGTGCCTGGGTTTGTGTGTGGTTAGGTGTGGGATGTGTGTGGAGGGAAGTTTGGTGGTTGGGAGATGTGTGTGTGTGGGTGGGGAGATGGTTATGTGGGGGTGTGTGTGGAATGTGTGGATTCGGGGATGGGTGGATGGTTGGGGGCATGTATGTGCCTGTGGGAATGTGTTTGTTTGGGTGGTGGATGTGTGTGGGGGGTACACGCGGATGGGTGGGTGGGTGGGTGGGTGGGGGATTCGTCTCATAACATTGTAACATGCATCGTTTATGTTTACAACATTCATTTGACAATGTTTTTTTTTTCCTATGTGAATGCACTATGTACTGATGAACGAAAGATGAGTGATTGGAAGGGCCGAATGTAAGACGGGCCTGCGTGTCCAATTTGTTACCCTTTGAAAATAAAGTTCGTTCGTTCGTTCGTTCATTCGTTCGTTCTGGCCGTGTCCCTAGTATTATTTGGGTGTTCTATGTACACTCCCGCTGCTCCATTTCGAACAGCATTTTGTGTTGACCCATCTTTGTAGACTCGTTTCCAGAGATCCTATGGGTATTCCAGTGATTGTGGTTAGACCCTTACAAGGCATAAGGCCCGGCACAGCACCTGTCTGTGGGACCAGAGCAGGGCGAGCACCATAACATGTAGCAGTTGTCGACATAATTCACGGCGTTATTGCGTGACAGCCTGATTTCTGTGGTGCGCCTCCTGGCTGGCTGCCTCCGTCTTCAGCACCTATCTTTTGCAAGAGTAGACTATGGTCTTACTCGACACACAAATCCATAAATAAATGGATACATGAAACCATGCGTGCATAGCCAACATAAATACTTTTCCCTTGATTTCTTGTTTTTAAGGTTCGACATCATGGCACTCGAGGTAATCCCATAAAAGCTCAGTCCTCAGGGTAAATGACTACGGTGTACAGGCTGATTGTCCCAGGGTAAATGACTAAGGTGTAGGATTGTCCCAGGGTAAATGACTAAGGTGTAGGATTGTCCCAGGGTAAATGACTATGGTGTACAGGCTGATTGTCCCAGGGTAAATGACTAAGGTGTACAGGCTGATTGTCCCAGGGTAAATGACTAAGGTGTACAGGCTGATTGTCCCAGGGTAAATGACTATGGTGTAGATGCCTATTATCCCAGGGTAAATGACTATGTTGTAAGGATGTCCTAGGGTAAATGTCAATGGTGTAGGATTGTCCCAGGGTAAATGACTACGGTGTAGGATTGTCCCAGGGTAAATGACTAAGGTGTAGGATTGTCCCAGGGTAAATGACTATGGTGTACAGGCTGATTGTCCCAGGGTAAATGACTAAGGTGTACAGGCTGATTGTCCCAGGGTAAATGACTATGGTGTAGATGCCTATTATCCCAGGGTAAATGACTATGTTGTAAGGATGTCCTAGGGTAAATGTCAATGGTGTAGGATTGTCCCAGGGTAAATGACTATGGTGTAAGATTGTCCCAGGGTAAATTTCAATGGTGTAGGATTGTCCCAGGGTAAATTACTATGGTGTAAGATTGTCCCAGGGTAAATTACTATGGTGTAAGATTGTTCCAGGGTAAATGTCAATGGTGTAGGATTGTCCCAGGGTAAAAGACTATGGTGTAAGATTGTCCCAGGGTAAATGACTACGGTGTACAGACTGATTGTCCCAGGGTAAATGACTATGGTGTAGGATTGTCCCAGGGTAAATGACTATGGTGTAGGATTGTCCCAGGTTAAATGAATATGGTGTAGGATTGTCCCAGGGTAAATGACTACGGTGTACAGACTGATTGTCCCAGGGTAAATGACTATGGTGTAGGATTGTCCCAGGGTAAATGACTATGGTGTAGGATTGACCCAGGGTAAATGACTATGGTGTAGGATTGTCCCAGGTTAAATGAATATGGTGTAGGATTGTCCCAGGGTAAATGACTACGGTGTACAGACTGATTGTCCCAGGGTAAATGACTATGGTGTAGGATTGTCCCAGAGTAAATGACTATGTTGTAGGATTGTCCCATGGTAAATGACTATGTTGTAGATGACGATTGTCCCAGAGTAAATGACTATGGTGTAGGATTGTCCCAGGGTAAATGACTATGGTGTAGGATTGTCACAGGGTAAATGACTATGGTATAGGATTGTCCCGGGGTGCATGACTATGTTGTAGAGCAGTGGTTCTCAACCATTTTTGCCCATCCCTCCCCCCTTTTTTTTTCAACATATGTTCAGAACGTCATTCCTCCTCTTTCGTATTTTCTCCCTATAAATTATCCCCCCCCCCCCCTTTTATTTTTACACAGTATACGTAAAAATGAAAGCTAAATTTAATAACACATACAAGAACAAGTCTAGACGTCTACGTAAAACGTGATTTGCGGATCTACTTATGTTATAACACGAAATTCAAAAGGGCAAGAAGTACAGAACTCTAAAGTATGGAGGGGGAAAAGCAATATTAAGTAATCAGTTCCTGTAATAACGCGAACTTGAAATAATCTTAATTTCCCCCTTCAAAACTCTAAAATTTCACCCGAGGAGGGGGGGGAGGGATTCCCCACCGGCTGAGAACCACTGGTGTAGATGCCGATTGTCCCAGGGTAAATGACTATGTTGTAGAGGCTAATTGTCCCAGGGTAAATCATTATGTTGTAGAGGCTAACTGTCCCAGGGTAAATGATTATGGTGTAGAAGCCGACTGTCCCTGGCATACCGATGATACAACACGTCGGACACGTCGTCTCGTGGTAACTTCTATGCTGGAACCAACTTTACGTTAAAGCTCAAGCATCCTTAAATATAGGGTTTCATCCGTGACTGTCTTCACCTGGCACTCGAAGACATATTTTCGTCAGATTGTCAGTGAACATACTGTCCAGCCGAAAGGTTAAGAGTGATCGATCGTAAACTACCTGTTTGTTGATTGTCGGGTAGTGGGTTCATACCCTTCATCGGTCAGTTAAGACAAAATATTGACTTCTCGTTTAGGAAGCAATGGCCAATAACTGAACGTAGAATTGTCTGGAAAAAACAACTTGTGGTTGATGGTAAACACCTGAAAATGTCATGCAACATTGTTATTATACTGCCCGTGCCATGCTAGAGTACCAGGCAACGAAGGAGCTGATCTGTTTGTCCACCATTCCCAGTACTAGAACACTCACCATGGACAAAGCAAACATTCGAGAGCTCCAGTAGTAGAGCAATCACCATGAACAAACCAAACACTCCAGAGCTCCAGTAGTAGAACAATCACCATGGATAAAGTAAATATTCCAGAGCTTCAGTAGTAGAACGCCCACCGTGGACAAGGTAATAATTCCAGAGCTCCTGTAGTAGAACACTCACCATGGACTCTGTTATTCCGCCTGTCGATCGTTTACATGATCGGCCTCATTTTCTGGTTCAATGTGGTCCACATATCATTGCTTGTTGTAGTATACTGTCAGTTGGTTGCTTAGTTATGTGGCCGAACAATTTCACTTGCTGTTTTCTAATGAAATCTAGTGCTCCTTTTACCCCCGTTTTAGTCCATTTCTGATTTCCTCTCTTCTGACTTCAAGTACAGTAAATTCTCTGTTTTCGTCGATAATCCGTTCGAAAATAATCGGCGAAATCTGAAAACAACGAAAAACGAAGAAACAATTTCCATATGAATCAATGTAAATCCAATTAATTCGTTCTAGAAACTCCAATATATATAACAAAACACGTGCTCTAGAGAATAAATATAGTGTTTAATACCATTTGTCGGCCCCAGACTTGTCCGAACTCGTACCTTCGCCGTGCCTAGTAACACTGTGTATGCCAGTGCGCCTCTTGAATTTTTCAAACCAACCTCTGCTAGCCATACAATCACTAAGAAATAAATGGGGAGAACCGTTGAGGCCACTAAGACGATTACATAAATGGACACATATAGTATTATTTGGCACTCACAGAAGAAGAAGAAGAAGGAAATAGAGATTAGAAGACGAACTAGACAACATAAAATTTGAAAGCTATAATAGTTACCGACCGGGATCGAACCTGTCGCCTCCAAATGACGACGGCGCCTCGCTGCAGGAACAAGTGTACTTCGACGGACGACCAACTAGACACTCCAGTGTCTAGTTTGTCTTCTAATCTCTATTTCCTTCTTCTTCTTCTGTGAGTGCCAAATAATACTATGTGTGTCCATTTATGTATACAATCACTAAGTACACTATCACTCGTTCCAGGCATTTTCTTAATGAGATCGGCATACAACATTCTGGTCTTTTCATATATGATTGCCCCCGAAACAGAATCGCTATCTAACTGGTTTTGATTTATCCAAATTAATAATAACTGTTCGACAACTTCAATTGCTTGCGATCTATGTTTCGTTAGAAGAGACATGCTTTTGACTACATTAGCCTCCTTTATTGCTTCCTTTTTAGCCACAATGGAACTTATCGTGGATAGCGACTTCCTGTACATGCGGCCTATTTCAGCAATCTTAATGCAGCCGTCTTATTTTATTATTAGCAAGTTATGCTCATACAACCAAAACCAACCCCAAACTGAGCAGAAGAGCGCGTGGGTCCCTTTGTGTTTGCAAAATTAGCAGCGAGGTCCTGTAGGCACGCCGACAAAATTCGAAGCAACCGACGAAAACCTAGACAAATTTTTCGCGGGGAAACAGTCGACGAAAACCGAAACTGACGATAACCGAAGGCAACGAAAACAGAGGTGTTACTGTATTTTATTGTTAAGATACGTATACACATTGCGCTTTTACTTACAATACCTAAAAATATAACCTTCAAAATAAAATTTAAAGTTATTTTTTGTATTATTTCAGGCGAGGTTCGATTTCGGACAGTTTGTGAGAATTGTTCTGTGGCCAGTAGACTCAAACAATAAAGAGCCGTGCCACAGCAGTGATGGGATTCCTTCTCTGCACGCCGATACTTGCCCTGGCTCTCCTGTCAGTTAACTCGGGTATGGAGCTGGCTCTAAAAAGATAACTATGAATATCGATAGTCTTATTTCTTAGTGAAGGGGACGTAGAGGTGTTTCCAAGGCACCAGGGCCGGGTTACATACTGGCCAAGACCTATTGACGCGTCCTCGTCGAGCGTCCTGGGCAACAGGTCCTTCGGGGTCCTGGCTAAAGTCAGTAGGATCACCGATTCCTCCGAAGTCGGAGAGTGTCTGCCTATACGGCGAGGAACCACCAGTCTGCACACCAATAAGCCAGACATGGGACAACGGATACTCACGCAAACCTCAGGTCCTGTATGACATCACACTGATGTTGGACAACAGGATGCCTTCATCCGACATACAGGACTTCACGTTGGAGCTCAAGCCAACGAACACAAGCAAGCAAGCAAGCATTTCTTAGTGAATTATATACCGCTTGAGGTGACTCCGCCAACGCTCACGATTGACCATAGTATACTTAGCTGACATGTGGATCACGGCTTTGAAGGTGTTGAGCTGATGTCAAAAGCTAACCAGCGTGAATTGTGACCAGAAAGCTCAACAAACGAACGGCACCAATCATTTCTGGTGCTGAAGTTCCTCCATGCCATGATGTAAAACTGTCCAGTATCTTATCCATTTTGAGTCTGTTCTCTTCCAACTTCCCTGTTGTGACGACATACACCGGATTTCCTCTTTTCATGACATGCTCAATGAATGTGGACTGTCTGCTTTTGATGCGATTGACCAACTCTCTTTGTGAGTTAACGTCTTTCGAGATATCTTCATTACTCATTCTGTGTTCTCATCATTCCTCTATGAAATATCGCCGCAGCGTACATATAATTCAACACTTGTCTGCTAATTGTCTATGATCCACTTCCATAGATTAGGTCTGGCTGAATATAGATCTTAACAGCTCTAGAATTCACATCCATTGACACAGATTAAATGCAAAGTATCCACATTTCTATTAACAGTCATCACCCGGATATATCATTCCCAAAATGATGTTGAAAAATGGCTGCATTTGATCGGAAACATCCAGGGTCAAATAAAGCGAACATCCAGAGTCAAATTCTACAAACGTCCATGTTTTTATGTTTGACATTGTCCATAGACTACCTGAATAATAGCTGGACATTAGAACAGTCAAATGATGTGTGTACTTAACGCCGTTGGATACTACACATGTATCAGTAATGAGCTAGCAATTAGGAAATTAAGGCAGTATACATGTTAATATACAGTTCAGTTAACTTGAGTGAAGACTCTGGATATTCTCATACGTGCTCCCGTCTCATTTTCAACAGCCAGCGAAGAGTCCCAATACTAATAGTTCCAGTTGCAGTCTTATAATGTGTCCGTGTGGCCTTTCCTCGAAGTACTGTTTGCCTGCCAAATCCTCTAGTCACTCCCTGTCGCTTTATTGTCTCACGGCTATGATGATTTATCTGTTCATCCATCTATACACATAATCTCAAAGTGCAACATTTGCCTTATCATGCACCAATACTCCACCAAGAGGTGCAGACCCGGACAATCTGTCCGCCTGCTCGTTTCCCAACACTCCAGCATATCCTGGGGAACAGGTCCAACAGATGCTACCTATCTTTGATTGTATTAGTTGAAGCACGTCACACACGAGGCATACCTGTCGTCACCTTTCTGAGCATGCTCCGTGAGTCCGTCACAATCACGTGTGTTTGTTGTTTTGTCCTCCAACCAGCGGAAAGCAGCTGTGGCTGATTACACCTACATTCTCAGACTGGATATACTGGTGTCGTATACCATGCTCTCCTGCACTAAACACCGTCCATTGACCTTCACAATGAACCCAGGCACTTCTTTTATCTCTTAACACTGAGCCATTCGTGTAGATGTTAACATCACCTGGGCGCGAATTGTCATGAATCAATTGTTGCAGGTCCCATGCAACGCAGCCTGCCAGTCGATCCTGAACTACCGGTCCAATGTAATTCTGACCTTGTACGGGTCTGACTTTCCCTCAGGCATTCAAACCCACCCTCCCCTCTTCCCGTGTTCTCAGGCATGTGCGCTTTGATTGTATCCTTTGCATATTTCATCCATGATTGTCCTACTGTCAGCTTATGTCCCTCAGCTGTGTTCACGGCGTCGCGCTGGGGTGTTCCTTGTCTGCAGCCACTCGGAGATATGATTTAGCCTGCAGCACCTTGAGCCTGTCCACAGTCGTTGACAAATCTAGGATGTATCGAATGCACACTATCGACGTGTCCTTTGTGCATCACAGTATCATCTGCATAGCTTCATTCTGAATGTGCTTTGATTTCGCTGGCTGACTTTTTGACACTGCGACAATTAAAATTGCTGAGAGCATCAGATGTTGATAAAGTATGAACAACATTCTCTATGCCGTGTCCATTTCACCATAACCTCAGCGCACTAAGTCCTTCTTAGATCTCATAACACCTCATTCTACATGATCCTTGAACGGTAGGCTTCAGTATAAAGTCATGACCAGGTATCTCAGTCTGCTCTCTCTGTTAATATTTCTGCTATTTATTATGTAACATGTGGACATAAAGAAGAATGGTTTATGCTTCAAGAAACTGCCGCAAAAAAATCTAAATCTTCCAATGACGCATGAAATAAAACAGTCAGAGGAAGAAATGTGCGACAAGTCAAATAATATGGCCATGTTAAAAGACACGACGTTCTTATAAAAATCCACTCTGGAGGAACACACGGAACACAACAGTGCAAGTGGAAAGTTAACATCAAGTGATGGACGAATAACGGTCTGTAAGACTTTACATCGACAGAGAGGCATATTAGAATGTAACAAGGTCATGACTCAACACAACATCTACAGGCTTGAAGAACTAACGAACTTTATTTTCAAAGGGTAACAAATTAGGCACGCAGGCCCGTCTTACATTCGGCCCTTCCAATCACTCATCTTTCGTTCATCAATAGTGCATGATACATTAACATAGTAAAAAACATTGTCAAATGAGTGTTGCACAACTCTCACACATCCACACATCCCACACGCACACACATCCCCCACCAACTCACACATACCCCTCATCCACATACACCCCTAGGCACACATACATGCCCCACCCACCCATCCCCCACCCTCAGAATCCACCCACCTACACACATCTCCCCACCCAGAAACACATCATCCCACCCATCCCATAATCCACACAAACTCACCCACCCACATATCCTCCATCACTCACCCACACAATCCCAACCACCCAGCCAAACACATATCCCCCAACAACACACACACACATCCCCCCCGCCAACAATAGATTAGATCTAGCCACTTTAGTAACATTTTCTAAATTGCTTTTTAAGTATATAACCTGCATAGTTGGATACCCCTTGAAAAAAACAAATCCAACGATACCTTATTCAAGTCTGTAGGTCATATTTTAGCCGAGATATTAAAGTGTGTGTTAGTTAGTTAGTCGCAGTTCCAACTTCACAGCAACGGGTCGTCCCCATTATGCTCCGTTCCTGTGCCAGTGAATATCACACAAAATTATCTCCACTGCCCAATGTGAAAAGTGGAAAAGACAGGAGTCTCGACAAACAACAGCCCGCACGGATACACTGAGCATAATGTCGCCGCCAGAATGTCAACACAATAGTCCCCCACAAAACACCCAGTTCATTTCTGATGGAATCGGCAGTCATTTTCCCATCTGGGTGTTTCCTAGATGTTCACCCACACAGTCCACGAAGTACAGTTCATCGTCGATGGTAGTGGCAGTCAACCAGAAGCCCAGCAGCCACGCATTTCTGCATAAGGCAAAAACCGGTCAACTCTGGGACATAGCCATCTGCCATCGCTCCGAACATGCAGTCACGTTCCAAAAATACTCGGGCAGATTCAAAAGCATTTCACATGAAACTCACAACTCACAGTGTCGCGCCACGCACTCACTCAGTAGCAGGGCGACGGAACCATCAAGCCTCCTTAGTCGCCTCTTACGACATGAGTGGTAGGCTGCAGTGTTGCTATTCTTTGCTTCCCTTATGGGCCCCGGCAACACACGGGAGTAAAGTGTGTGTGTGTGTGTGTCGGTTTATCATTTAAAGCAGACATGTAGAAGAAAAACGATTTTGACCTTTCATTTGTTGTGACCCTACTTACACACTCACACAACTGTTGTTTACACTGTCGCCAAGGGAGATTACCAATATATACACATATACACATATACACACATACACTCACACACCCAGATATACACATCTCCATGCCATGCTGTGATGACGTCAGGCGCAGTGCGTGACTGCTCGCGCTTTCTTGCCAACGCGAAGGTCGCCGGTGTAGATGCATTTTGACAAAAGAAGTCCCGTTGGAAAGATGCAAAATTATCAATGATCTTGTCAGTAAAGAGTGATGAAAACTTACACATACATACAATAATGGGTGTTGAATGTACATATGCATTCATTATCATGTTAATCGCTCTGAATACTCCATAACAGTAATTAAATGGAGTATGACAACGAAAACTGTCATCCCCCGCCATTGAAATACCACATTACAGCATGCGATCTTCATAATTTTAGTGTGAGATCGAATGCCAACTTAAATGGTGAAAAATTACAACATACACGTAAAAATGGATGCTACATTTAACTATACAAAAGCATAGCAATGTAATACGTCTTATAAAACGGTATTTGCGGGTTTACTTACCACTTAGAATAGACAGTCTGGTTCTCCGGTATAACAAGGGTTCCCGACTTGCCAGAAATGCATAACGCAAAACGAGGTGGGAAAAACTATAGCAAGTAATCGGTATCTGTTTTAACTCGATCTTGAAATAATCTTGGAATTTAACATCATGGGTACGCTTACTGTCCACATATAGGAGACACAAAAACAAATAACCGAACGTAACCGCAAGAAAACATCCGGTAAAATACGGCAAACCGGAACCAAAGTACCTAATTAGATCTAGGTTGTTGACGTATCCTCCATCAGTTATAGGTAGTTTATTGTCAACATTGTCACATCTAGGCTGGTGATGTTTCCTCCACCAGGTATATGTAGTTTATAGTCAAACCACCAGTTATAGGTAGTTTATTGTCACGTCTAGGCTGGTAATTTTTCCTCCACCAGTTATTTGTAGTTTATTGTCAACATTGTCACATCTGCATTGATGATGTTTCCTCAACCAATTATACGTAGTACACTATCAACAGACTCACTCCAATAACTAGTCCTCGACCAGTTATAAGTAGTTCATTGTCAACAGGCTTACTCCAATAGCTAGTCCTCAATGAGGCAAGAACTTGTATCTCGGAGGTGAACTATTAAAGCAATCCTCGTGTAGCGTCTAATCCCTCAGCCAGAAAGACAACCTTAGGCACACACTAACTACCACGGGCTCAACATAAGTAAAACAGCCAAGGACCCCCTTTCTCAAGTTATGAGGCGTATTGGGTACATGGTGATAGCGCCATATTTGCTTACAGACCTGGCACTAGACGAATGATATGATCAGTACCATTCCGCCGCTGTTAGTTCCAAAGATATTTCATGGTACCATTTTACGCTGGGTACCTGGTGCAAGGTCAGTGTAATAAACACCTACATGTAAGAACGTTAGAACATACTGTAAGAATAGTTTGTGCATAAATGACAGACATGGCTTCAGTAACCCTCTTCTGTACATGCATCTATAATCTTTCAGTGCCCGTGAAACAGACCTGGAGCTGTCCCCCAGGCTGGTCTACCTACCGCAGCGATACCCAGCTGTCCTGTATGTTTCTGTCTACAGAACGTAACACATACCTAGTTGCAAAATCTAAGTGTCATGGTCTGGGAGGAAATCTTGTCATCTTAGAGGACGCAGACAAGAGACATTTTGTGAAAGGTAGGTATTTCTTACGTCACAGCTCAGATGTCGTAAAATATTAATAAGGAAGGCTCGCATTGGATTGGCTACCAAATCCCACAAAAGACTGCATTTGCAAAACGCAATCAATTACGAAAAAGTATAAATAGTTCACACACATAAAAAAAAAATAACAACAACTCAGTCAAACAGGATAACAAAAGGCTCTTCTAGAAGAACTATGACGCGATGTGAAGAAAGCAGAAAGGAGTCCGGATGGCCCCCCTTCTACCTGCACCTCGAATGTTAGTTTATTTGTTGTTTTTTTCTTCACAAATCCTTTTACAGGAAATCGCTGTCAACATCAGTATCTTTCAGCTGATTGTTGATTTCTTGGAAAGATTACGCTCAGTAGTTTGCCATTGCTTTCTGGGCGACCGGCTCACATACCCCCGTAAGTAGTCAACGCGGCTCGATCCGCTACCTAATCTCACACAGCTGCGTTACTCACGAGAATATACAGGATTACGGAGAAAGACGTTAACCTTTACGCCAGGGAGACCGGCAAATGGAGGTTAAATGTTAGAAGTTTGTGTGAATTTGGAAAGGCAACACAAATAGCGGGTAAATGTTAGAATTATGTGTGAATTTGGAAAATATTATAGGTTGAGCATTTAGGGATTATGGGAAACAAGATGGAAGAAAGCTGACAATAACTTCCTAACACATCTGTATGAAACACTGACGTTCTCACTGTCTCTCACGGTGATGGAGCGGCACTAATGTTATCAAAAGAGGCAGAGAAAGCGCTAATCATTCATTCTTGTTCATTGGCACCTTGCCGTCTTGACAGACGATAGTTTGTGCTTTAAAAAGGCATAATAACTATTAGACATGGCGGTAGCGAATGTGACTGATAAGGCCAATTCGCGCTGTAAATGTTCATCCACATTGGGTGCATGTGAACACTTGATCATTTCCACCATCATGCACCATCTTACGTCGAACACTCTCGGTGTGTGACTTATCTGCAATAATTTTCTCCTTTGTCTTTGTTCCATTTCTGATGTTTGCCCTCCATGCAACACGTTCAGCGGCGACTTGCTCCCAATGTGCATTATCAATGCCTGTATCAATCATGTCCCGTTTACACACATCTTTGTATCGTAGTAGAGGCCGACCCTGAGATCTCCTACCCGTCTGTAATTCACCAAAAATGATGTCCTTTGGGCTAATAGAAAGAAAGAAATAGAAAGCGCTAATAGAATGGGAAATTGTGAGTTATAGAATAATAACAGCAATATTAAAGGAAACAAAATAAACCAAAGCAAATATGAATGTGATCCAGAGTTAGGTAGTGACAAATGATAAGGATGGACCAGTTAAATAGGAATGTTACATAAAAAGTCAAAGTAATATCGGTAATCAAAGAAATGGTAATGCAACATTTGTTATTGGTGTTCTGAATGCCAAAAGAGAATGGAATAACTATGTTTATGAAGAGACCACCACACGCAAGGAATCTGGGTCATCATCGTCATCATCATTATTATCATCAACATCATAACCTTCCACTTTTGCTGTTAAGGGGCGTTCGGAGGAACAGTTGGCACTTCATCGCCTGATAGGTGGCACTGAATAATGTCTGCTCTGGGGGGGGGGTCCAGTGATTGATGGATCGGGGTCAGGTTTGAGAGGTTGGTGTTGAGAGTGACG
This sequence comes from Cepaea nemoralis, assembly GCA_014155875.1. Taxonomy (NCBI): domain Eukaryota; kingdom Metazoa; phylum Mollusca; class Gastropoda; order Stylommatophora; family Helicidae; genus Cepaea; species Cepaea nemoralis. The sequence goes on along the minus strand of JACEFZ010012316.1, from coordinate 124,191 downwards.
CCAGTGGGTGGTGGGTTTGGGTGTGGTCTGTTTTTTCGGCCGCGGACCGGGGCTCGGGCTCCGTTGCTCAATGGCTGTGAGGGAGGTGTCTTTGCTTTTGGGTGGAATTGTATATATGTTTGGGTGTGCCGCTAGTGGGTGGAGCTGCGCTCATGTATTCGTTCGGCTGGAGTCCTATAAGATGCATATCAGTTTGTTAGGCGTCAGGAGGGAGGGTGGAGCGCGTGATCGTAGTTCTGAATTGGTCATGATGAGGAATATGGACCGCATATAAAGGCACGGATACATTGCATGCTGGAATCGCAGAAGGAGCTATAAGGCAACTCTTCGCGAGTTCCCAGCAGTGTGTGGCAGTGAGAGAAAATGTGTACGGGGTCTTCGATGTTGTGTGACAAAGAAGAGGCCACGCGAGAAGAAGATAGCAGAACCAGCAAAGCGGAAATGGGAGAGGGGCCGCACTGACGGGCGCAAATGGCACACACGGACGGATGGTCGATACCAGGCAATGCCACCGCCAGAGAGGACCTCCGCCTCGCCGGGCGGGCCCCCCCCCCCTCCCATCTTACCAATTAACCTTCCGAGTTATCTCGAGATGTGCCAATGTTTACGGCGATCTATTTCTATAATCAAATTACGGTTTACATTTGCCTCGTGTAGGACTTGCTCATTTTTTTTTTAAGTCTATGGTATTCTTTACATTTTCCTCAGAAACTACATCCCCATTACCATTAGATGTTTCTCAGCTTGTCTGGTCATTTTCCACGTTTCACATACAGAAGTGCAGGTTCTATGTATCACTTCAACAGGCTTTTTCTCGTTGCATTTGACATCTTTTTATTGGTCAGAATGTTTTCCATCTTGCTAACTGCTACCTTCATTCACCATGACGATTCTTGTTCTAATCTCATAAAGGCACCTCCTATAACTGTTCCTAGGTAGTTGTACCGATTCACTTGTTTAAGAATATTTCCATTTATCAGAATATTACAGTGTAGTATTTCTTTCTTCCTGTACAGGTACCTTGCCGTCTTGACAGACTATAGTTTGTTACATTGTGCTTCAAAAAGACATAATAACTACAACCCATGGCGGTAGCGAATGTGACTGATCAGACCAAGTCGCGCTGTAAATGTTCGTCCACAATGGATGCATGTGAACACATGATCACTTCAGCATTACCGACCATCTTACGTCTCACTCGCTCAGCGTGTGATCTATGTCCAATCATTTTCTCCTTTGTCTTTATTCCATTTCCGATCATTGCCCTCCATGCAACACGATCAGCGGCGACGTGCTCCCAATGTGCATTATCAATGCCTGTATCAATCATGTCCCGCTTACCCACATCTTTGTATCGTAGTAGAGGCCGACCCTAAGATCTCCTACCCGTCTGTAATTCACCAAAAAAGATATCCTTTGGTATTCTACCATCATCCATCCTCCTAACGTGTCCTATCCATCTAAGTCTACGAAGACTGAGCATGGAATACACCGTCACACAACCTGATCGTTCCAATACTTCAGTATTTGTGATTTTGTCTTGCCATTTAATACCAAGAATTCTTCGCAGACACCGCATATGAAAGCTGTTTAAACGTTTCTCTTGGTGTGAGTAAGTTGTCCAGGTTTCACTGCCATAAAGAAGAGTACTAAGCCCACAGGCTTGACAGACAAGGACTTTTGTTTTTGGCAGTAAGCTTCCTATTCTCCCAGACTCTTTTTGTTAACCTGTTCATTGTTGCTGCTGCCTTACCAATCCTATGTTGAATTCTTGATCGAGGGATAATTTACTGTTTACCACTGATCCTAGATATGTCTAGGTAAAATGGTCTATTATCTCCATATTGGCGTCGTCAATAAAGATTGATGGTACCTCATGTGCACCCTGTGGCATAATTTGTGTCTTCTTTTTTTTTTTTGGCTGATTGTTAACCCAAATTCAGGACTCGCATTGGAGAATGTAAATCGTAGACGTAATTCTTCCTACGAGTGGGTTGTAATTGTAGCATCATCTGCAAAAAGCAACTCTATGATCAGTATCCTCGTAACTTTGGTCTTGGCCTTCAATCTTTTTTGTTTTTGCTAGTGACAACCATAATATGTGTCTTCGTACAATTTGATTCTAACCCTAGTTGTTCACTGTGTGCAACAACCGCATCTACCAAATGCTGCAGATACCGTCCATTGACTGCAGTCAATACTGTATTATCCGCATATCTAATGTTATTGATATTACGTCTCCCAATGGTGATTCCTCTCACATCTTCTAAATTTCAGAAAATATTTTCCCTCATGATGGGAAACAGATTTGAAGACATTACGCATCCCTGTCGCACCCGTCTTTTAATAGGCTCATATTGACAAACTTCATTATCAGTCTTTAAGGCAGCTTCTTGTTTCCAATATATGTTTTTTTTTAACTAACAAGTCAAAGGTCTAAAGCGCAGATATAGATTCATATTACTATCTGTTGATACTTAAAATGAAATTGAACAATTAAGATTTGAAGCCTTCTTGTGAATGTTTGTATATGTCCCAGAGCAACACCATCACCTGGTAGCAGGCTCTTCCAGACCGCCAATGTCATCCTAGTCCTAGACAGCACTGTCCTACCTTGGAGAATGTCTCTGACGCACGCCTGGTCAAGCCCAGTGTGTCTTGAATATCCTCCATCCAGCATCGTGTGATCGTACCTCCTGCCTTGTCTTCCGGGAACAATACTATCCATCGTTGCTCTCTCTCTCTCTCTCTCTCTCTCTCTCTCTCTCTCACACTCTCTCTCTCTCTCTCTCTCTCTCTCTCTCTCTCTCTCTCTCTCTCTCTCTCTCTCTCTCTCTCTCTCTAAACACTAGGAAGTATAATAAGACCACAGTATTTTAGTTAAGAAGACTTCATTCTATTTGTTAGCCAGTTGTCCTCCTTGTTCTAATCTTGAAGAATGTCAGTATTGTCTTTTATTCGTGATCAACGATATTCTAACAACTGTTACATTCAAGGTCGAAATCCATAATGTTGCCCCATTGACATTGTGTACAAATTAATAATGTCTCATCATTCTGGCAGAATTGGCAAGAACTTCAAATGTGGGGCACGCCTGGACCGGCCTATACAAAGAATCTGGCAGCTACGAAGTGCTTCAATGGCAGGGACGCAACTCTGTGATCGCGGTAGGTTATATACAACAAACAGCCACACCCAACATGTTTGACCATCATAGAGTCAGTGACGACTACCACACTCTTGATTGTCCTACATTTGAGTTGACCGCTGTGTATGAGTTAAGTATATGTTTGTCAGCGACTTGTTCGCTACAGATTCTCAGGACTCCCCTACTTTTGCACCGCACGAAATAACAACTCGTGACATTTGCAAAAGGAATGCAATTTATTTACAGCTGACATTTGAATAGCTCTGTGAGCGTTATACTTCATCATCATTATACAACATGAATGCAATGAAGTGGTGAGAAATGATGCTAGTAATCACAATCTAAATTAACAGCCTATTATTTGCCTATTGCCTAGAAACTATAGCATTTGTCAAGGATACGTCTGCTCTCTACCGTCTCCAGTCGGGTCTGTCCACACGCTACACATTGCGTGGACAAGCACGGACACTGTCCCCTCCGTGCAGTAGCTATTATTGCGTGCGTGGTGTCCCAAGCACGCCGCCTTGTGAGTTAGAGTAACCTGGCACTTCACGGTTACTCGCAAGGACAAGCTTCCCAATGGCTTGGGGAAAGCCCTCGCTCAGTTGTACGCATTGGCCCCTGGTCTGACACAAATGTGTCTCCTTGTGAGGCTATTTATAGTGCTTGGTGTTTCACCTGTCGGGTGTCTCCCTACTAAACTAGTATTAACTCTTCTCACCTCTAAGGCCTTATTGGAGATGCTGACAGGCTCCCCTCCACTCTGTGAAGTGTTACTTCCCCTTTAACTCATGTTTGTAACACACCTGGTCACAAAGAAAAATTGGTTGCTCCAATTTTGTCAGATATCCAATAAGTTATAAATCTCTAGTAATAACTCTCTTCTTCCTTTACTCACACTGCTCTATCTTTTCACTTGGCTAATTAAGTAGCCCATGTATCAGTATAGTTGACTCTATCGATATCTTTGGGAATTATATGGAACCGGAACCGTTGTCTTATGTCTTATGTCCTGGCTTCCGTCGTTTGACCCTATGTCACTTGACTTTCACCTATTGACTTTTGTCTTGACCTGTCCTCATATTGCCCGAAAATGACAACCCACATACAAGTTGACTCTATTATGAGTGCAACACATGAGCACAAAGTGTTCATGTTCCCATTAATATCCCCTCCAACTCCTATACACACAGTTCTACTTTTCACCTTCTCGCTTCCGCTTGTGAAAAGCTATTTTCAATGTTACATTAAGGTTTCTAAGAAGTTATTGTGTCCCCGGAATTTAGAGTTGTTGTTCTTTGAACGACATGGTGTGTGCATCTTTTATGTGTTTGTTTTTCTGTTTGTTTGCGTGTTTTCTAATAAACTACAATGTACTTAACTCTCTAACATGTGTTTGCGTTAGTGTACTAAATGTGTGTGTTCCTTCGAGCGCCGTAAATCGGTTTATTGTGGTTACAAACGTTCGTTATTCTTATTTGTGACCACAACTCCGCTTTCTGAAGCTCAAAGTAGATTCCCTATATACTCTATTAAAGTGTGGCAGTAACACACATAAAAACTCGACAACACATTGCTTACACAGATGACACAGAGAAGTCAAAATAAGACGTTTGCAGCGGCGAAAAAAAATTTTCCGCTATCTTTCTCTCTCGCTCTCTTTCTTTCAATGTTTACTAATTTTCACTTTCTCTCCTCGCATGTATTCCTCTTGCATACATCTTTCATTCGCTTTCATACTGTTCTTTTGCTCACACATTCACTCGTCATTAAAATATGTTTCATAGCATCAAATACATGAACATTATATATATATACAATAAACGATTGGCTGAGTTATAACAATAATCACGCCAAATGACTGTGCGTTTTGTTTGCACGTGTCATGTCTGTACACAATATACCAAGTTATGAGGATGGTTTGTTACTGATCCTGTAATAGTAACTAAATATGGTTTGGTGTGCTGACCTAAATTACCCTCAAGGGAAATAATCTAATAAATACTTTCATTTAAGTGAATTGGGTTAACTACCTTAACGTATTATTTGCAAAAAAGATGATGTTAATTCCTAAATGGTTGGGTTAGTTTGGAAATGATATTTAAGATAAATGAATTTATAAATGATTATGATTATATGGTAATAAGGTAATATAATATATAACAATTGTATTTCTATAATTGGTGTTCTATTAAATGGGTTATTAACTAAATGATGGTGATTTCTAACTACCAAATGACAAAATAAAGTTATATATGCATTTGAACAATTTGCAATTCAATTATTAATTTAAAAAATGAAGTTATAGGTACTGTTAATAAAATAATAATATACATATATCACAGTTACATTTCTATATCTAATTACGCTAAGTCGAAGTCCTCCTTTGCGTGGTGAAGATGGAGCAATACTCTTTGTAGGCTATTATAACATAGTTCATTTCGCCAAAGTCTTTTATGCTCTTCTTCATGGATAGTGTATAAATATAGTTCACTACTAACTTATGTAGGTTCATAGCTAACACTTGAATGTTCTTCTAGCTTATGTGTGTGTCAGCGCATGTTACTTCTGCGTCTGTTCGTTACACTTCTTATAGCACTGTTAATTTCTCACAGGTTATATATTTGGCGATGATAACGCACTTACAATATCTTAATCATCACATACGGCACTGGGTTACTTAACATTACAGTGTCACTGTTTCTGGTGATGTGTGGTCGATCCCTTCCTGCAAATCAGGTATTTCGATGGATGATGGTCGACTCAAAATGTCTGCAACAGTGTTCAATCTTCCCTTTAAGTGCTGGATGGTAAATGTGTAATTTTGGAGAATCAAAGCCCACCTGTAAATTCTGTTATTGCTAGGAACTCCAGACTGCATCACAGACAACGGAGAGTTATCGGATTCGATTACAAACTGTGATCCTGCCAAAAATCTATGAAATTTCTTGACACAATAGATCAAACTGAGGCCCTCCAATTCTGATGCTGAGTATCTTGATTCAGCAGGGGTAATCTTGCGACTTACGTACATTACGGGGTGGAACTTCCCTTCGTAGAACTGTCCTAGTATCCCAGATATGGAGATGACACTCGCATCTGTGCGTAAAAAATAAGTGAGTTTTGGATTAGGCATACGAAGGATAGGTGGAACGCTGAAAAGATGTTTCAATTTTGATAACGCACTAATTAATCGTGCATCTTGTACAGATAACTTAGCCGAAGCTTTTAAGATGTTAGAAAATACACTGGTGATTTCCGCCAGATTAGGAATGAATTTACTATAGTAGTTTACCAGACCCAGTAAACTTGGGACCTGTTTTTTGGTCGTTGGCATTGTCAAATTCAGAATCTTGGTGACGATTCTGTCATCAGTTTTCAATTGGCCCCTGAAGATGGTATGACCCAGGAAGTCAATTTGTTCCATGCCCAACTCTACTTTGGTAGGCTTCGCTGTGAGCCCAAATACTCGCAACCTGTCGAAGACTTGTCGAAGTTTCAGTAGGTGTGTTGTCCAGTCTTCTGTATCTCCTGGGATGTCGGAGAAAATGTCTCTGTATTCTGTTATTAGTTCTATGATTTGTCGTCGTTGGTCGTCTGTCAGTTTCGTTTATATCTTTATACTGTCGATGGTCCCAGTCACGTCAGCAGTCGGGACTGGCAGTTCCATCTCGTCTTTGTCTGTCTCGTTCAATACTGTTGTGGTGTTAGCTGTGTGTGCTGTTACCTGGCTAGGTGTGTTTGCGTTGTCGCTGTCGTGCGTCGCCCTATCTAGTGAAGTTGTGTTGTGTACGTCTGTCGTCTCATTGCTTGGTGTTGGTGCAATTTGTTCGTCTGTCTGTTGTTCTTGTCCTGAAAAGTATGGTTTCAGCATGTTGATATGAAATATCTTTAAGTGTCCTTTTATCGATATCTCATAATCCACATCTGATATTTTACGTTCAACGTTGAATGGCCCTTGCCAAGATGTTAGTAACAAAAAAAATAGTAGAAGCAAAACCTTTTGGTTTGGTTCAAGGTGACTAGTCATAGCATCCTTATTTGCATAGTCGTGGTTTCCATTGCTCGACACCTGTTGTAGGGGTCCAGCAATATCGACCGTTATACTCTCATGTCGTCTAGATGCTACTACTGACCGTTGAACTTCGGCCTTCACGTTCTTTCCTTTTTGTACACGATGTTGACAAACAGTACAAGATCGACAGAAAAATTTTATGTCGGAATAGAATTTCGGCCAGTAAAATTGTGAAAGAACTCTGGCTAGTGTTTTATAATAGGCCAAATGTCCAGCAAACGGTGACTCATGTGCGATTTTTAGCACCTTTTGTCGGTATGTTACAGGTAACACCGTCTGCTGAATTTCATGGTTATTATATGTGTAATAACGCATGAGGATTCCGTTAACTTTTCTAAAGTACCAGGAAGCATTTTTAGACACTTTCGTTCGTTCACCCACCAAGTTAAAATAAGGTATTATTGTTTGGTCGGTGCTTTGTGCCTCGATCAGTTTTTGTCGAGTAGTGTTGGTATCTGCACCACTTGGTGTTAATAGCTGTAGCATTTCATTTTGTAAGTCAGTATAGTTTGTTTTTGTATCTGACTTTGTTACAGCGTTGGACATGTGTTATCTTTCCAGGCTTTTATGTTGTCGTCTGTACATTCTTTCAATGAATCTAGGCATCCTAAAATGAGATCCGTACATGGATCTTGCAGGATTTCGCACGTGAATGTGCCGGTAAGGAACGGGGTATTGATATGCGCTTTTGCCAGTGGATATTTCTCAATGGTTCCTGAGAAAGTACGGCATTTGACAAATTCGCCCGTATAATCTTCTGGTCTAGCAAGTTCTTTCCTTAAACCCAGTAGAGTGCTCCCGCTATCAAGCAAACATTGGCATGGCTGATCGTTGACCAGTGCATCGTAGAACTTAAGTTTACCTCTGGAGGTACATGCTGTGTTCGCGTCTTCATTTGAACATGATATTATGTGCCCACATTTTAATTTACCAGTTGCATGAAATTGGTGGCATACGTTACATTTCCTAAAGTCTAAAATATCTGTTACTAATGATGCACTCTCACATTCATTCGTTGGCAACACATTCACAAGTTCCGGATCAATGTCACTCTCATCGTCTGATGATGTATCGATGAGTGCTGCGTTATTTGCCTTCATTCTTTGTCTCCCAATACATTTATTGCTATAATGGCCATAGCTGGAACAAAAGAAACATTTAACCGCACGTTTAAAGGATGATCTTCTGTTTTCTTGCTTCTTTAGCACTGCCTCTAAGTGTGACGGATATGCGGGGTTCTTATCACACATCGAGTAAGCAGGATGGAAAAGACTACAATAGTTACATCGAGGTGGTTTCTGATATGGTTTGTCCTTCTTACGGTATTCTTTCTGGTTGTAAGATCTATCAGGAACTTTGTTTGCAAAAGCTGTAATTTCTGTGTCATGTGATGTAGATTTAAAAATGTCCCGATTAGATGAAAAATAAGCTGAGCCCCGTTTCTCTAATTGCTGAATGGACTCAATATCTGATTGTTGTAAAAACTTCGCAAAAAGGGTAGGGACGGTAGATATTACTTTGTCCATTACCATTAGTTCTTCTAGTTTTTCATAGCTGTTACCTACTTTCGCTGCGCTAGTCCACTTTTTAAATGTGCTCTGTACGTTAGAAATATAGTCTAAGAAGGTTTCAGTTGCTTTTGGCTTAATTTGGGAGAATTGAATTTGGTAACCAGTAGCGTCTAAAAGAAAATGTTGCATTATCCTGTCGTGTATGTACTGATAATTGTTTCCTAGCTCTGTAGGTATGGATTCTATTACTTTTAACGGCTCACCACTGAGGTTCCTCATGTAGATCATCGCCCAATCATCTAAAGGTATTTTCTGTGTCTTTAGTTGGAATTCTATGTTCTCAGTCCATGCGCTAATTGAATCTCCTACACAGTATGGTTTGATAAGGCCCTTGTACTTACTAAATTTGTTCTGTTCTTCTTGGCTCGTTTGTTTGCTAGAGGCTATTTGTATGTTAGAATCTACCTCCATTTCCTTTATCTTTAATTTGGTGGCTTTCTCGATCTCTTTCATTTCTTTTTGATGCTGCCTTTCTAATGCTCTTTCATCTATGTCAAGAGCAGCTTTTCTTTCTGTTTCTTCTCTCTGTAAGGCAATTTTCCTTTCTGTTTCTTCCCTATGTCGAGCTATTTCTTCTTTATACTTTTGATCCGCCCATTTCTCTAACTTTTCACCACTATGGCCCATGTCTTTACCTGCCTGGATGCACTCACTTAGTGACGCCATTTTGTGGCGTAATGTTAGTTCAATATGGTATCACAATAATATTCACACAATCGTTTGTAATAATGTGTTAGTAAATATACATCTTTACTGAAAAAGAAGATGCATGATTAATTTAGAGCATACCAAAATATTCTGAAAATATACTCATCTTATTCTTTGGAAAGTACGGTTCTTGGGATGTTCCACCGCTGTCTTTCACACTTACAAAATGATTTGACTTGATAATACAATGGCTGCTTCTGTTTAGTAGAGCAGCAAAAGTTAGGCACACGCTTATGTTGTCAATACAAGCTTATATTTCATGCGAATGATGAATGAAAAATGTGTTAGATAGTGATAAATGGTATTAATGAATGATATGATAGTCTGAATGAGTGTTAGATGATACGTGAGATGATTCGTCGTATGACAGTCTATGTCGTCTTGTCTTCACTTTCTGACTATGGTGTAACCTCGTTCTAGGCTTAAGATCGTCGCTAATCTACTTACTGACTCTGTAGAATGGTGACATTGATGGCTGTATCACACATAGTGAAATGTACACTGTGGTTAAGATGGTAATGTTCACTGATGATTGTATACATTTTCATTGATTTTTGCATAACAACACACTTTCAAAATAATATTTGTAAAATTTCACACTTTATCGATTTAATTTGGCTCAATTGTGGTTCACGCTCCACGAATGGTATGATTGTATCCTTCACCAAAGAAAATTATTTATGCCATGTATGGAAACAAATTTACATTACTTTGAAAAATATAACACAGCAATGATGTTGAATCGTGCAATGGACTGATGCTGGTTCAGAACTTTTCTGATACCAATCGATAGCTGGCGTTGACTCAGTGGTTTACTATAACACCAATTGCCTGCTCTAATTACACTGCTGGCGTCCAATAATATAACCAATCGCCTGTTATAACTGCTCTGTTGGCGTTGGTTTACTTGTTTCTGACACCAATCGGGGTCCTACAATTGCTCTGTTGGCGTTGGTTCACTTGTTTCTGACACCAATCGGGGTCCTATAATTGCTCTGTTGGCGTTGGTTCACTTGTTTCTGACACCAATCGGGGTCCTATAATTGCTCTGTTGGCGTTGGTTCACTTGTTTCTGACACCAATCGGGGTCCTATAATTGCTCTGTTGGCGTTGGTTCACTTGTTTCTGACACCAATCGGGGTCCTGCCTGTCAGCGACTTGTTCGCTACAGATTCTCAGGACTCCCCTACTTTTGCACCGCACGAAATAACAACTCGTGACATTTGCAAAAGGAATGCAATTTATTTAGAGCTGACATTTGAATAGCTCTGCGAGCGTTATACTTCATCATCATTATACAACATGAATGCAATGAAGTGGTGAGAAATGATGCTAGTAATCACAATCTAAATTAACAGCCTATTATTTGCCTATTGCCTAGAAACTATAGCATTTGTCAAGGATACGTCTGCTCTCTACCGTCTCCAGTCGGGTCTGTCCACACGCTACACATTGCATGGACAAGCATGGATACTGTCCCCTCCGTGCAGTAGCTATTATTGCGTGCGTGGTGTCCCAAGCACGCCGGCTTGTGAGTTAGAGTAACCTGGCACTACACGGTTACTCGCAAGGACAAGCTTCCCAATGGCTTGGGGAAAGCCCTCGCTCAGTTGTACGCATTGGCCCCTGGTCTGACACAAATGTGACTCCTTGTGAGGCTATTTATAGTGCTTGGTGTTTCACCTGTCGGGTGTCTCCCTACTAAACTAGTATTAACTCTTCTCACCTCTCTAAGGCCTTATTGGAGATGCTGACAATGTTCATACAATGAACACTATGAACTATTTCACAGCATGAAGTCTGTGAACTAACTCATAGCAATGAAAACTATGAATTAACTCATAGCAATGAAAACTATGAACTAACTCAACGCAATGAAAACTATGAACTATCTCAACGCAATGAAAATATGAACTAACTCAACGCGAAGAAAACCATGAACTACCCCAAAGCAATGAAAGCGATGAACTAACTCAACGCAATTAAAACTATGTTCAATGCTGTGAAACATACTTCTGCCATACTGGAGTTCGTTGTAATTTATGCATAAAGTGTCTGTGTTTATTATCTCTCACTTTCTCGTTACATGAACTTGTCTTTCTTTTGTACCTTAACCTGTCCTTACTTACTCATCTTTCTCCAACAAAGTGCTGTCCTCATATGTGGGTGGCAAGTTCGAATCTGATATGGCTTTAGCTTTTAATTGCTACATAACCTGATTTGTCATCTCATCTCTACTTCTTTAATGTCTTCTCTGTGAGTGCCCATCAATATCTGAAAATGTATCTCTCATGCTGTTTACATGATCAGTGATCTTAAGTTAAAAGTTAGTTGCATATCCTTTGGTGAATTACAGGACGTTGCAGTCAACATCAGCATTTTTTGCTGTTGTGATCGCTTGGCAAGTTTTGGTTCATTAGTTTACCATTGCTTTCTGAACGACTGGCACTCATACCGTTTCGTAAAAAACCAACGCAACGCGGTCTCCTGCCAAATCACGCGCAGCTATGTTTCAAACGCGGATATGCGGGATGACGAACTACGTCCGTAACCCTTAGTCACGGAGCTAGAAATGACTTTAAAGGTCAAAGTTTATTTCTGCATGCCACCTGGATTAATGATAAACTGTCTTCACTTTTTAGGCTGATTTGACAAACGTAAATCGAAGAAATATATACTGGGGTGCTGATGGAGAACAGTGTGGTTACATATCAACCTCTTCCAACAACCTGGAAATAGACAATTGTCAGAATTCATTCCACTCGATTTGCGAGCGAGAAGTATGTAAGTCAGCATGTCATTTACCCTTTTGTTTTTCCCCCTGAATATGGCTTTAGCTAATATTATATGGATATTTAGTCTCGATTATGATGGACTATAAGAAGAATGAAATATCACAATGTAATATACGGGTAAATGGGAATATTTTTAAAGAGGTGAATCGGTACAGTTATCTCGGAACAGTCATACCATTCGCTGGGAGGTGTCTTTAAAAGATTAGAATAAGAATCGCTATGGTATATTTTTGCCTTTCTCAAAATGGAAAATATACTGACCCATAATAAATCTTTCTCTCTCCTACAGCTACCTCTGTGCCCTCCCAATGTTCTTTATCTGCCCATAATTTTCTTCTCCGTGAGCTTTTAGGTCTCCCGTTATTTCATTTACCTTGTGGGTTCCAGACAAGAGAGAGTCTAATTATACTGTCCTCCGGTTTTTCCAGTGCTTTCCCTATCCAGCGTCTTTTCCTCATCTCTTGATTCACTGTAATGTCTTTAGTTCTCTCCACGAGCTCTACATTAGTGATTCATTCATGCCAATTTATTCCCACAATTCTGTGCAGGCACCAAGTAGTGAATATTCGTTGGATGATAGACCTGGCTAATGAAGACACCTTTTATACGGCTGTACAGTTGGACATGCGTCGAAGTACACTCGTTCCTGCAGCGAGGAACTATCGCCATTAGGAGGTGTCAGGTTCGAATCCCGGTTGGATAACTATAGCTTTCAATTCTTATATTGTCTCTTGTCTCCTCTAGTATGCCCTTATTTTGTCTACTTTTATTAGCGCCGAACAATAGCCAAACAATACACGTGAATGTATTTATCAACTGAAATGTTGATGTACACCTTTTTATGTTTATAACAAAGACACATATTTAAAACTAACAGCATGTTTGCCTGGATATTATGGCCACACGTGTGAGCGGGAATGCCATTGTCTGGGGGAGCTGTGCGACGAAAAGCTCGACTATGGAAGGGAAAGTCTGGTCTGCAAGTACGGCTGTCAGACAAACTGGGCTGGAGCTGCTTGCGACATTAGTAAGTTTAACCCATTCTCGAGGAGAATATTTAAAGGAATTGGTGCATGTATCTTGTTAGTTGTTGAAAGTTACACTATACTATACTATACCACACCACACCACACCATACTATACTATACTATACTATACTATACCACACCATGCTATACTATACTATACTATACTATACCACACCACACCACACCATACTATACTATACTATACTATACTATACCACACCATGCTATACTATACTATACTATACCACACCACACCATACTATACTATACTATACTATACTATACCACACCATGCTATACTATACTATACTATACTATACTATACTATACTATACTATACCACACCCCACCATACTATACTATCACACCACACCACACTACACTACACCACACCACACTACACTACACTACACTACACTACACTACGATACACTACACTACGATACACTACACTACACTGCGATACACTAAACTACACTACACTACACTACACTACCCTACCCTACACTACACAACACTACAGTACGATACACTAAACTACACTACACTACACTACACTACCCTACCCTACACTACACAACACTACACTACGATACACTAAACTACACTACACTACGATACACAACACTACACTACGATACACTAAACTACAGTACACTACCCTACCCTACACTACACTACATTACCCTACCCTACACTACACTACACTACACTACGATACACAACACTACACTACGATACACTAAACTACACTACACTACCCTACCCTACACTACACTACATTACTCTACATTAAACTGTACTTTAGTGCACTATACTGTACTATACAGCTCCGACGACATAAAGAACGAACGAACGAACGAACGAACAGACTTTATTTTCAAAGGGTAACAAATTGGGCACGCAGGCCCGTCTTACATTCGGCCCTTCCATTCACTCATCTTTCTTTCATCAACAGTGCATAGGAAGAGGAAGAACTAGATACCCTTCACCAGACTCTGAAATCTAAAGGACATCCAACCGACTTCGTCAAACTTTGACAGTCACACAAACCCTGCCCATCACAGAAGCAACGTTTTCTCAAACTGCAAGTGTTTCTTCAGCTCACCTTTGGAGGAGGCAACGTAATGAAACAAATACACGATCGACTTCAAACAGCTATACACCGCACATTCTTAGCTGCCGAACCAATTATCATATACAAAACCACCTTGATACCTAAGCCTTCTGTGAAAGGACCATTCTCTACGTACACTAAATCAAACTGCATTTATCAATTCAGTGGGGGTGCCAAGCCATTGACATAGGTACAACGGAAAGACAATTAGCAAATCGAGTTGCCGAACATATACCAGTGTGGGTGGAGAAGAGATTCAATCATTCTTCAGGAATCTCTGTGCAGTCGAAAGGTCATAAAATGTTGAATTGGCCATCACAGATCATTTTCTGATTTGCAATCACACAGTCAATAAACAATCAGCATTTCGTATATTGTATTCTACGACAGAATAACCAATGATCAAGTCCTAAAAGAAACAAATGAAAACCGTAAACTGATTAGAGAAATTAGACGTAGACAGCCAATTTTTTGGCCACGTTATGAGAAGAAATACATTGGAGAACTAGGTGACAACTGGCAGGATTGAGTGAAGAGAACAAGGGGAAGTCAGAGAAGTAAATATCTGGATGGCTTGGTTACGTGTTATTGTCGAGACAAGGAAACTGAGCTGGTCCACGACTCTGGTGATCGAGTGAGACGACGAACCATAGCCGCTTACGCTTATCGGCCTGGCACATCATGATGGTGATTCTACGAAAAATAATTGATTGCTCAAATATATCGAAGTACTAAATATTAATCCACTCCGGGGTTACTATGCAAACAGAAGGACTTCCTGCTAAGTGTTAGACTTCCGTGGATATAATGTTCTACACATTCGCGCCAGGTTGGCGACGATGTTCATCATATTTCAGCCAAAGTTCTCTTCCGCATAAAATGATATCTATCTCTGCAGTATGCACCTGTTGAGATAGTGCGAAATATGCCAGACATGAAATCGAGCAATATTTTATTCATGTCGTGCGTGTTTATTTGTAGAATTCCTCAGAAATCACAAAATTAATGAACAATTCACGGTCACAGTTTCAGATAAATAACATATCCTACAACAGGCAGTAGATGAAGTGAGTACTGAAGTCAGCTGGCAGCCGGCTAAACCATTTGGAGCGAATCATGTTTAGAAGTACTTGACAATAGAGAAAGAAACCATAATGCGTCGATACCTCTGGAAACCCTTACACAGAAAGAAGCAAGGATTAGTAAGGAAGCAGAATTAAATATTAGCAACAACCAGAGTTTCGAAAAGCCAGAGTCCAGGAAAAATACCATAAGCTAATAAAGGAGGTAAGAAGCCGACAAAAGCGGATAGAAGCCAATATACAGATAACCTAGCAAGAGAGGCAGAAGAGGCAGCATCGAATGGAAGCCTCAGAGACCTTTACAGCACCATATGGAAGATAGCAGAAAAGTATAGTCAACTAAGTGAACAGATTAAAAACAGAAATGGGAAAGTTCTCACTAACGTCGAGGATCAAGCAAACAGATGGACTGAATACTTTGAAGAACTCCTATATATACCAGTCCCAGAAGATAGCCAACCTACACCTGAGGAGCTAGATATCATTTAGTTAGTTAGTTAGTCTTTCCTCTTGAGCCTAAGGCGGCGCATAGGGCAGAAGTCCTGTCTCTCCATGCCTGGCGGTTCGCTGCTACCTGTTGTAGATCTTGGATATTTACTTGGCCATTGAATGAGCCTTCTCTAATGATGGTTCTACGCAGGGTCTCTCTTGGTCTTCCCCGTTTTCTTTTCCCTACTGGTGACCATATGAGGGCTTGGTAGGGGAGTCTTGACTTGTCCATTCTGAGTACATGGCCGATGTAGTTCCAACGGCGTCTTCTTATGAAATTGGATACTGTATCTTGCTTAGTCTCTTGTCTTATTTGCGAATTGGTTCTGAAGTCTGTCCAGTGGATGTTTAGAAGTCTTCTAAGACATTTGTTCTCAAAATTGTATAATTTTTTATCTAAAGCTACCGTTGATTTCCAACTTTCACATCCATACGTTAACACTGGAATCACACAAGAGTTGAAGATTTTAAGTTTTGTGTGTTTGCTGAGTGTCTTTGACTTCCAGATGTTTGACAGTTTATTGAAGGCACTAGATAGATGCCAGTGCGATTCTAGATGATATTTCTGGTGTTGAGTCCCCTGTAGATGTCATTTTGCTTCCTAGGTATGTAAAGCTGTTGACTTTTTCAAGAACGTAGCTGTTCAATTTGGTGTCATCTGAACTGTTGGTAAGATCAATAGTCTTTGTTTTTGTGGTGTTAATTTGGAGACCAATTTGCCCTGAAACATTTTGGAGGTGGTTTATTTTCTCTTGGGCATCCGGGTGTGTTGAACTCAAAAGCACTATGTCGTCGGCAAAGTCCAGGTCTTCTAGAATTTTGTCAACCCAATGGATACCCATATTTGTGTTGTTTGTGCATTTGCGCATGACCCAGTCGATAGCTATTCCAAAAAGCATCGGTGATAAGACACAACCCTGTTTCACTCCTGTTTCGACTGAGAACCAGTCAGAGTTGCCTGTTTCTGTTCTTACGCAGCAACGTGTTTCTTTGTAGAAAGATTTTATGACGTTGGTATATTTGGTAGGAAAACCATAGATGTTAAGTAGATTCCAAAGTGAAGGACGGTGGATACTGTCGAAGGCTTTTTGAAAGTCGACAAAGTTGGTGATTAATTTCGACTGGAATTCTACGGAGTCTTCAATGATTATTCTGAGGGTGAAAATGTGGTCTATGCATGACCGTTTTGGTCTGAAGCCTGCTTGTTCTTCTCTGAGCCTTTCATCTATCGCCTTTTTCAATCTCTCAAGTAACATGCTACAAAAAAGTTTTCCTGGTACTGACAATAGAGTGATACCACGCCAATTATTGCAATCAGACATATCGCCCTTTTTAGGCAGTTTGAAAATTACACCATCTTTCCACTGTTGTGGTGGGGATTCGCTTTGCCAGATTCCATTGATCAGCTGTAACAAACGTTGTAAGGTGTTCTCATCTGCTGCTTTGAGCATTTCTCCTGAGATTTCATCTTCACCAACAGCTTTGTTGTTCTTCAATTTTTTGATGGCTGCTTTAATCTCTTCCATGGTGAATGACTCGCAGGAGGCATCTAGTGGGGGCATAGTAATTTCTCCATCCAGGTTCGGAACAGTGTCAAGCTGCGGTCTATTTAATATTTCTTTGAAATGTTCTGCCCATCGTTGCTTTTGAAGGTCATCGGATAACAATTGATTGCCTTGTTTGTCTTTGATGGGTATATTTGGTGTAGGTGAGTGATTGCATAGTTGCTTCATGATATGGAATACGGCTCTGTTGTTTCCAGTTCAGGATATCATTTGCCAGAAACCATTTAAAGAAGAGATGAGCAAAGCCGTCGAACTACTAAAGGATGGGAAAGCTGCTGATCGCAACCCCGCAGAGAGCACTAAAACAAACGTAAACACCTCAACTGAATTACCGCATAGATTATTTAGCAGAATCTAGGAAGCTGAAGAAATGATTACCTGCACACTGAAGAGCATTATATCTAGTGAAGCTGCCAATGAATGGGGACCTAAATAAGTGTTACAATTGCCAATACTGGGACGATATTAAGCAGGATCATTCTGGCGAGAATTACGAGATGACATTGACAAACAAGTAAGGGATGAACATGCCGCCTTCAGGCCAAATAGGCTCTGTACAGATTAGATAGTTCATCTGCGCATAATAATAAAACAAAGCATCGAACTGGACTTACCACTTTATGTTGAATTTGTGAACTACGAAAGGGCCTTTGACAGCATTGATATGGAATCTGTTTGAAAATAGATGAAACATAGAGAAATGAATACTACAGAAAACCATTAATTTGGTAAAGACAAAATATAGTGACATGATGGGTAGGGTCCTCAATGAGGGACAACTAAGGGAGGAATTCGAGATCAGAACAGGAGTGAGACAAGGATGACTCTTGTCACCAGTGATGCTTTTACAGATTATAGACAGGATTATGAAGTCAACAACAAGCACTGCCCAGAAATGGAATCCCTTGGACTGCCCTGGCAAAGCAGCTCGATGATCATTTGGACTTTGCCGACGACATTGTCCTTCTGACCCACGAAGGAAATCATATGCATTATGTAAACTAACAACACACGATGAGAGATCACAACAACTAGGAATATAAATGCATAGAGGAACGACACAGATAACGAGAATACATCAAGCAAATAAAAGCCTGATCCACTTTGGGGAAACCTCACTTAAAGAGACAGACTCACACATCCACTAAATTTGGAATGTAGACAAAGGGGGTCAAGAAGATACAGATATAAGAATGAATACACAGTAGGCTAAGAGAGCTTTTAAAAGAATAAGAAATTTGTGGAAGTCAAAAGAAATTAAACTTAGCACAAAACTTAGAGTATTCCATTGTAACGTTACGTCCGTACACATGTATGGATCAGAGACTTTGAGAACCAAGAAAAAGACTTCACATCAAATACAAACATGCACTAATTGGTGTTTGGGCAAAATAGGAGGTCTAACATGGTATGACATGATCACTAATGTGGAGCTCATGGAGACAACTAGACAGACACAAGCAATCCAAGCAGTGAGAGAGAAGACGCTGGCGATGGGTAGGACATACACTGAGAAACCCGGAGAATGGTATAACTAGAACGAATTTTGTCTGGAACCCACAGGGCAAGAGAAGTAGAGAAAACCTAACAACTCACGGGGAAGAGAAGTGGACACAGGAATGAGCAACATGGGAAGGACATGGACAGAGCTTCATGGGGCAGATAAAGACAGCGGGGCTGGGGGTGGATTGGTTGAGGGCTGGGAGTGAGTTGGTTGAGGGCTTGTAGCCCACTGGTGGATGGAGGGCCCAGGTCACTTAATGGATACTGGTGTATTTCACATAGAGTTATTTTGGTCAACTTCAAAGGCAAACCAATAGATATAAATATTATACAAGTATATGCACCAACAACAAGCAGTAGTGATGCAGAAATACAACACTTTTACTGATGAAATAGAAATGGCGATGGCTCAAATTGGATCACAGGAAATAAAAATAATACTTGGAGATTTTAATGCAAAAGTAGGAAAGGGGAAAATGGAGGATGTAGTGGGGAATTATGGTTTAGATACAAGAAATGACAGATGGGAAAAGCTAATAGAATGGGCAAATATCAATGATATGATAATTGGAAACACGTGGTTTAAACACCATAAAAGACGACTATACACATGGAAAAGCCCTGATCAGAAAATACGCAACCAAATTGACTACATACTAATTAATAAAAGATTTAGAAATGCTCTAATTAATGTAAAAACAATGCCTGGCGCCGACTGTAATAGTGATCATGTACCACTATGTGGACAAATAAAAGTAAGATTAAAGAGAGGGAAACAAATGGTTAGGAACATGAGACTTAATAAAGAGGTTCTGAAAGTAGATAAAGAAATTCAAGAACAATACATAGTGACTGTGAAAAATAGGTACAATGCAATAGCTAAAATACAGAGTATAAATGAACAATGGGAAATGTTAAGGGACTCCATTCATCAAACTAGCAAAGAAATATTACCGGAGAGAAGTCAAATAGCTAAGAAAAAATGGATGAATGAAGAAATCTTAATGCTGATGGACAAAAGAAAACAGAGTAAAAATGACAAACAAGAATACGCTAAGATAAATAAAGAAATAAACGATAAATGTTGGAAGGCAAAAGAAAGTTGGTTAAATGAGCAATGCAAAACAATTGAAATAAATGCCATTAAAGATACAAAAAATGTGCACAGACAAATCGGTGAGCTCACGGGAAGAAACATAAGAATAAATACAGGGTGTTTGAAATCAAAAACAGGAAAGATATTATTGGAGGAAGATGATATAATGAAGAGGTGGAATGAGTATATAAAAGAATTATATGATGGGGAAAGGGAAGAATTAACAGAAGAAAGTAACTTAGAAGGTCCACCTATTCTAAAAGAAGAAGTCACTGACGCTATGAAACGTATGAAGAAAGGAAAAGCAGCTGGACCAGATAAAATCACAACAGAAGAATTAGATGTATTGGGAGAATTTGGAGTAGATATATTAACTAAAATGTTAATGATATTTACAGTAGTGGATATTTACCCAGTGATATGCTGAAATCTGTATTTATAGCTATACCAAAAAGACCAGGAGCAATTGATTGTGAAGATTTTCGTACAATTAACCTTATAAACAATATCACTAAGCTTCTGCTTAGAATAATAATGAGAAGAACCAGAAAGAAAATAAAAATGGAAATTAGTGAAGAACAGTATGGATTTGTGGAGGGAAAGGGCACAAACAATGCAATATATACATTACGGACACTAATAGAATGGTCAATAGAGAAACAGAAAGACATATATGTATGCTTCATAGATTATACTAAGGCATTTGATAAAGTAAAACATGATGAGCTGATTAAAATGTTGGAAGATATCAACATTGATGGGAAAGATTTAAGAATAATAAAGAATATTTACTGGAACCAAGTAGCAGCAATTAAAATTGGAAATAAAGAGGGTAGTTACGAACACATAAAGCTAGGAGTACGACAGGGATGTGTCTTGTCACCAGATCTCTTCTCCCTATATAGCGAAGTAATAATGAGAGAGATCAAAGAGATGCCAGGAATACTAGTTGGAGGTTATAATATAAATAATATACGCTATGCAGATGACACAGTATTGGTGGCAGATAAATCAACAGACCTACAACAATTGTTGGACACTGTAGTAACAGAGAGTGCAAGGAAAGGACTCTCCTTGAATATCAAGAAAACAGTAACAATGGTGATATCAAAGAAAATGGTGACACCAAAATGTGACATAGAAATAGAAGGAAAAATTCTTAACCAAGTGGATAATTTTAGATACCTAGGGACATTTATAACATCAGATGGAAGATGTACAACAGAGATTAAGAGCAGAATAGGGCAGGCAAAGGCCGCATTTCAGAAAATGAAGAGTATCTTGTGCAATAGGTCACTATCACTGAGTGTAAGAAAGAGAGTGCTGAAATGCTATGTAGAACCAGTTTTGCTATATGTTGCAGTGAATCTTGGAATGTAAATGAACAAATTAAGAAGAAATTAGAAGCAACAGAGATGTGGTTCCTGAGACGAATGTTGAGAATTCCTTGGACTGCCAGAGTAGCTAACAACGACTGCCTGAAACAGGCTAATGAAACTAGAACATTATATACAACAATAAGACAGAGACAAACAGCTTTCTTTGGTCATGTAATGAGAAGAGAGGCATTGGAGAACATCGTGACAACTGGAAAGATCGAGGGGAAGAGAGGCAGAGGCAGACAGAGAAATGATGCTGGATGGATTGAGACGGTGGCACGGAGGAATATCATCAGCAGAGTTGATCCAGAACACCAAAGACCAAGATCTGTGGAGAGCCATGAACGCCTACGCCAGCTGGCAGGGCACTTGACGATGATGAATATTAGCTCTCTGTCTGCCTCGTCAGTTCCACATGCCAGGCGGTTGGACTTACATAATACTTCCCTGTCGGAAAGCAATGGAAACTTTTATTTTCATATCCTTTATAGGACATTGCAGTCAACACCAGCATTTTTTAGCTGCTTTTGATGTCTTGGTAAGTTTTACGTTCAATAGTTTGCCATTGCTTTCTGAACGACCGGCTCACATACCATCCGTAAGTAATCAACGCGATGCGATCCGCTGCCGAATCTCGCGCAGCTGTGTTTCTTACGAGATTATACGCAATTACGAACAGCGTCGTTAACTCCTTTGCCAGGAAGACCGGTCAATGGAAACTACTGAAAGTAAAATTGTCTAGTAAATCACAAACAGCTAATAGGGACTGGATGTGATTGCTATATCCCACACAAGCCACGCAATTTTAAGAATTGATATCGTTTCCTGCTGTGACAATGCATATACGAGGGGACTTCTAATGAAACCCTTACATTTATTTTGTGTTGTAAATATGTTCTGAAAAAAATATATCATTTTTCGATGTAGTCAACACTGCCTTCAATGCAAGTCCTCCAACGCCGTTAAAGTGCTTGGATAAAGTACGTACAACTCTTTCCATCCTTAACAACAATATTGACAGGTTACAAGACAATGGCATGGTTATTGCATGTTCTATCACACATTTACGGTTTTAATTTAAAGTCCCCTCGTGTGTGTGTGTGTGTGTGTGTGTGTGTGTGTGTGTGTGTGTGAGTGTGTGTGTGTGTATTTGTGTGTTTATATTTACATTGGCACCTTTCCGTCTTGACAGACGATAGTTTTGTACATTGTGCTTTAAAAAGGCTTAATAACTACAATCCATGGCGGTGGCGAGTGTGGCTGGTAAGGCCAATTCTTGCTGCAAATGTTTGCCCACAGTAGGTACATGTGAAAACGGTCATTTTCACCATTTTGCACCATCTTACGTCTCTCACGCTCAGTGTGTGCTTTATCTGCAATCATTTTCTCCTTTGTCTTTATTCCGTTTCTGATAGTTGCCCTCCATGCAACACGTTCAGCGGCGACGTGCTCCCAATGTGCATTATCAATGCCTGTATCAATCATGTCCCGCTTACACACATCTTTGTATCGTAGTAGAGGCCGACCCTAAGATCTCCTACCCGTCTGTAATTCACCAAAAAAGATGTCCTTTGGTATTTTACCATCATCCATCCTCCTAACGTGTCCTATCCATCTAAGTCTACGAAGACTGAGCATGGAATACACCGTCACACAACCTGATCTTTCCAATACTTCAGTATTTGTGATTTTGTCTTGCCACTTAATACCAAGTATTCTTCGCAGACACCGCATATGAAAGCTGTTTAAACGTTTCTCTTGGCGTGAGTAAGTTGTCCAGGTTTCACTGCCATAAAGAAGAGTACTAAGGACACAGGCTTGGTAGACGAGGACTTTTGTTTTGGCAGTAAGCTTCCTGTTCTCCCAGACTCTTTTTGCTAATATGTTCATTGTTGTTGCTGCCTTACCAATCCTAATGTTGATTTCCTGATCGAGGGATAATTTGCTATTTACCTCTGATCCTAGATATGTAAAATGGTCTACTATCTCCAGTTCGGAGAGTTCCAGTGTGTTTATATATATATATATATATATATATATATATATATATATATATATATATATATATATATATATATATATAGAGAGAGAGAGAGAGAGAGAGAGAGAGAGAGAGAGAGAGAGAGAGAGAGAGAGAGAGAGAGAGAGAGAGAGAGAGAGAGAGAGAGAGAGAGAGATCTGTAATTATATTTGTTTTACTCTCCAGAAAAAGAAGACCCCGAGGTAAAATATTATTGCATTAACTCAGGAGAAGATAACGACAAATACGTGTACATAAGGATTTATACCAAAGGCTTGCAGTACAGGTAGTTTAGTGATTCATTCATTCTTTTCTTCATTCATTCAACGACTCTAAGTACAGGTAGCTTACCGATTCATTCATTCATTTATTCATTCATTCATTCGTTCGTTCATTCGTTCGTTCGAAGACTTGCAGTGCAGGTAATTTTCCTGTTCAATCATTCAAGAGCTTACAGTACGGGTAGTTTACAAATTCATTCATTCATTCATTCATTCATTCATTCATTCATTCATTCAAATACTGGCAGTACATGCAGTTTACCAATTCATTCATTCATTCATTCTAAGGCTTGCAGTACATGTAGTTCACCGATTCATTTATTCATTTAGTCATTCATTCATTCATTCATCATTGAAAAGCTGGCAGTAAGGTAGTTTATTCATTCATTCATTCATGCATTCATTCATCTGTTCAGTGGACGATACGTGATTAATTGTAATTGGTGTGTGATTGTATTCCTGTATGCGATCAGTGCTGTTCAAAGCGACGTACTCCCTGAGTTAATTTAACCACAGAAACACAAACAAGGCGGTGCACGATTTATTGCCTGTCAATTTTCTCTGCATCTCGTCAGGTTAGAACCTGCTGAGGTGAGCTAAACGTGTCTCATAACCTGCGGTCATAAAGTTAACAAAGAAAAAGCGTTTCGTATGTAGGGAACAATACACGATTGTTCAAATATAGTGTGGCCTCAGCAATTTGGCGGTTCCAGCCAGTCTTATGCAAACAGAACGATTTAGTTTTAAATGTGGGGTTGCCTTGGGGATAAACAATGCTCAACACTCAAGCAATATATGTGAATATGTAGTTTAAGTATTTCATTGAAAGTATTATTCATGTATTCACTTCATATGATGTACAACTCTGCAGTATACACCTGACGCGATGCAGCGAACTATGCCAGGCAATCAATCGTGCAACATATTGTTTGTGACTTCTATGTTTAAATAAATGCTGTTGCCGATGGAGATGTTATGCAGCTGTAAATTTGATCCCTTATTTACTAGAATTCATTTAAATCACTTGAAAGCCGCCTTACATTGGCTCATATATGAAGGTATGTGTGCTAGTCGTTCAGAAAGCAATGTCAAACTACTGAACGTAAACTTGACAAGAAATCGCTGGTGTTGACTGCCAAGTCCTGTAAAGGATATGCACCTAGCTAAGAATATGAAGCTGTTCTCATCATACACAATCATCTGTCCTCTAAGTGATGAGTCCAGCTACTCAAAGACTGTCATCATCATCATCTTGTGCCCTGTGTGTGGATGTGTGTGTGTGTTTGGATGTGTGTAAGTACTAGTATTCTGCAATGCACTGATAATTATATGATGATTTACATTCACAGAGCAATCTATGGTTTGACGTCAGACAAGGTCAGAGGTGAATGGTGCAACTCTACGTTTACCGAGAGTGACAGCTCTGACCTGACCACCATCAAAATTCCGGTCAACAACATCAGCATTGATCAAATGTCCAGTAGCAAATGTGCTGGCCAGGTGGGTATAAACAGGCAACCGTGTGTGCGTATGTGTGTGTGTGCGTGCGTGCGCGTGCGTGCGTGTGTGTGTGTGTGTGTGTGTGTTGGCACCGAGGCTAGCACAGTTACCTGAAAACCCTGAAGAGCTCCACAAGAAAAGGATGGAATTACAACATGGCCACGTGGCTGAAAGGATAAGAGTATTCGCTCTTAAACTTCCGGTTTGTGATTGCCATTTAGATGTACATACATGTTGATTTTTTTTCTTTTCAGAAAGCAATGGCAAACTACTAAACTTAGAACATCAACCTGGGGACATGCAACAGTTTTATAAACATGGCTGGCTACCAGAGCTAAATAAATAACACACATATAAGTTCTCAATTCTGAGCTGGAAGAGAGGAATAGTCCCACAGCCATGAGCAGAAGCTGGAAGAGAGGAATAGTCCCACAGCCATGGGCAGAAGCT
Source organism: Cepaea nemoralis (assembly GCA_014155875.1). Classification (NCBI taxonomy): domain Eukaryota; kingdom Metazoa; phylum Mollusca; class Gastropoda; order Stylommatophora; family Helicidae; genus Cepaea; species Cepaea nemoralis. The sequence goes on along the minus strand of JACEFZ010012316.1, from coordinate 98,384 downwards.
GGAAGAAAGGAATAGTCCCACAGCCATGAGCAGAAGCTGGAATAGAGGAAAAGTCCCACAGCCAAGGGCAGAAGCTGGAAGAGAGGAATAGTCACACAGCCATGGGCAGAAGCTGGAAGAGAGGAATAGTCCCACAGCCATGGGCAGAAACTCTACTAATGCAACTAATACACATTTGTACCATTTGAAGTCTAAAGCCATTTTTCTTATTTGGTGATTGTGGAATAGTCCATGACCCACATCCATACGTTGCCACAGAAAGATGCATGTCCTCAATAATATTACTGTAACCTGCTGGCCGGTGTTGGGGTAGAGGCTCTTAATACTGTTTAATTTCTGCTTTGCTACGGCCGGTCCACGACTGATTTCGTGTGAAGTCCCCACACAAATTTGCTGAGTATGAAGCCAAGATATCCACAGTCTGTGACATTTCCAGCTTCTACATTGTTGGGTTGAGTCCACTACCGATATCACAGCACTCGGGGCATTCCCATACACACTTCGTCCTCATCTTCAACAACCAGAGAAGAGTCCAGTTGCAATCTGATTATGTGTCCGTCTAGCCTTTCCTTGGAGAATTGAATGTCGGCCAGAACCGTTGGTGACTCAATGCCCCACCATTCTATCCAAGCAAAGATGGTGTGTCTGTTCTTCCCTTCCACACTATACACATTAACCCAAAGGGCACACAGGCGGAGATACAGCTAATGCGTCCACCTGCTCGTTTTCAGCATGCCCTGGGGAAAAAATCCAACGGTTGCTCCCTATCTTAGATTTTTTAATTGAAGCATGCCACTCTTCCCGAAGCATACCCGACTTGGTGATCTTTGGCTGGCATGTACGTGGACATTAACTTCAGAGATTTTGATTTTCAGTGTTTGTGAGGAACATGATGAACTCCTATAATCCGTTAGCACTGTTAGAGAGGAGGACCGTGTCAGCTGCATATCTAAGGTCTGAATCTGGATAGAGAATGCGTTCTCAGCAATCTGCTGGGAATTGTTGCAGGAGCTGTGGTATACAAGGCTATTACACGTCAATCTGATCTATTGAGTAGTGAGATAGGATACCTAATCTACTCGCTTAAAGGTGAAAAATAGGTGGTCTCGTGTGCAATTGAAAAATCCCACAGCGGTTGCTGGGATTGATTGCGGCGTCCTGTGATGTCCTTGCAACTAATTGATATGTTTTTGTTTCGTTTATTGAGCTACCCTATGCGTTGACATCAACCTGTTATCAAATTGACCCAAGTTGTGTATCCTATGATGGTCAGCAGAATGTCATGTCAGTCACTCAATGATCATCTACTTGCAGCAAGTTGGCCCGGACACATTCAGCTGGTCCATTGTGTTGAAGGAGTACGGTGGCTACCTCCAGGAGCTGGATGCCCAGTTTAAAATCACATGTGATTTTAGTGTTGCCGACAGCTTGCTCCGTTCTGGGGAATTTTTGTTAGGAAGGTGGTATACGTTGTTGTTGTTGTTGTTGTTGTTGTTGTTGTTGTTGTTGTTGTTGTTGTTGGTGTTGTTGTTGTTGTTGTTGTTGTTGTTGTTGTTGTTGTTGTTGTTGTTGTAATGTACTAATACTGCGATTTCTGTCATAATTGTCGTCATCATTATCATCACGATCATTATCATCACGATCATTATCATCACGATCATTATCATCACGATCATTATCATCACGATCATTATCATCACCATCATTATCATCCTATCAGTTGGATAAGAGCACTCGCACTTAAATTGCCGGCACCCTGATGCCGAGGTAGCGGATTCAACACCTACACCAGTCGGTTGGACTAAAATGTTAACCTGGAGGCGTAAATTACAAGTGCCTCAGAAGTCGGAGTGGGTTTGCCTGATGGCGAGGGACACAAGTACTAGGGAAAGCAAACCCACACGCAAATATCACTCCAGTACACTAGAAGTCCTTGAAAAGGTTGGATGTCCACCCACCATTCTTAGTCTCGTGAAATCATTCCACGAAAACATGCAGGGGACCATTTTATTTGACGGCTCAACATCCCAGTCATTCAGCATCAGCAGCGGAGTAAAGCAGAGCTGCGTGCTTGCTCCTACACTCTTTGGTATCTTCTTCGCTGTTCTCTTAAGGCAGGCATTTGGGACTGCCACTGAAGGCATATACCTCCACACAAGATCTGATGGCAAACTTTTTAACCCATCAAGACTCAAGGCAAAGACCAAAATAAGATCAACATGCGTAAGAGACCTACTTTTTGCAGATGATGCAGCACTGACTACTCATACAGCAGAAGATCTCCAAAGGCTCATAGATCGTCTTGCAGCCGCCTGCAAAGACTTTGGGCTCTCCATTAGCCTAAATAAAACACAGGTGATGGAACAAGATGCTGGTGCGCCTCCGTCAATCAAAATTTCTAATTACGAATTGAAGGTCGTCCACGAGTTTGTGTATTTGGGGTCGACAATATCAGATAATCTTTCATTAGAGACAGAAATCGACAGACGCATTGGAAAGGCAGCCACAACATTTTCCAGGCTAGCTAAAAGAGTTTGGGAGAATAATAGACTAACAGAGCGTACAAAAGCTCAAGTATATAAAGCTCGTGTTGTTAGCACACTACTCTATGGGTCTGAATCCTGGACCTTGTACTCAAGACAGGAAAGGAAGTTGAATTCCTTCCACATGAGATGTCTGAGACGTATCCTGGGCATAACATGGAAAGACCACATAACAAACAAACAGGTGCTTGAAAGAGCAGATATTACCACAGTGCACACCCTCCTCAAGCAGAGACGCCTCCGGTGGCTGGGCCACGTATCTCGAATGGAGGATGAACGTATTCCCAAAGATCTCCTTTACGGAAAACTAGCCACAGGAAAGAGGCCAACCGGAAGACCCCAAATGCGATATAGGGATGTGTGTAAACAAGATATGAAAACCATTGGAGCAGATCCAGACACGTGGGAGAGAGTTGCAGCAGACAGATGCTCCTGGAGAAGAGATGTACGAAACGGACTGGTGCTCTTTGAGCGCAATCTGATCCAACAAACTGAGGATAGGCGGCACAGGCTCAAAGCGCAGTCACTTACAGCGGGACTTGCCTCGTCTTACAGAGCGGAAACTGTGACAGGGATTGTCACTACCGCATTGGACTATACAGTCACCAGCGGTGCTGCCAGGCACCTCCCAAGCGGCACAACTCTATAGTCCATCAGGACTGAAAGGGGCCTACTACACTAGAAATAGTGCAAGAGGCAAGGACTACGCTTGAGTTCAAGACCAGTGAACGTAAACTTTTTTTAAACATCATATCAGCAGAAGCATCATTATTATCATCTTTATCACCATCAGTAACACCAACATCAACGCCATCATATTCAATATCACCTTTATCATTATCACCATCATCATCACCATCATTAACACCATCATATTCAAAATCACCTTTATCACCATCATCATCAGTATCATCATCATCGGCACCATCATCAACACCACCACTATATCATCAACATTGTCATCAATATCATCATCACCATCATCAGCACCATCATTATTATAATAATAAGGATCCTCATCATCATTATCATCCTCTTACCACTATTATTAGCACCATCATCATCATAATCTTCATCAACATAATTATCACCATCATCAGCAGATTCATTAACATCATTATTATAATCGTTATCACCATTACTATCAGCGCCATCATCACCATTATTATCACAAACATCATCATCATGTGCATCGTGACCATCATTAGCTGCAGAATCATGTTAATAACAGCTTGTATGATCAAAGACAAGTTACAGACAAGCTAATACGCTTGTGGTCACACGCCACAGCGACAGTAACGTTAGAGATGTTGTTGCTCTTGTTGTTGCTGCTGTTGCTGTTGTTGCTGTTGTTGCTGTTGTTGTTTGCTTCTATTGCTGCTGTTGTAGCACGTGGCCTAATAGACTTGTCCCCGCTTGAACAACAGAAACACCTGGGGTCAGCCAGTCACGTGCTTTCAGGCCTACTAAAACAATAGGCTGGCCCTGTAGCGGGGGGGGGGGGGGGGAGGGCTAGTGAGACGGACAGTTCCAACATTCACCGACAGACCGGATCCAGGGTTAGACATCGGAGGTCACAGATTTGGAAGAGGGACAGTTCCAACATTCACCGACAGACCGGATCCAGGGTTAAACATCGACGGCCAGAGATTTGGAAGAGGGACAGTTCCAACATTCACCGACAGACCGGATCCAGGGTTAGACATCGGAGGTCACAGATTTGGAAGAGGGACAGTTCCAACATTCACCGACAGACCGGATCCAGGGTTAGACATCGGAGGTCACAGATTTGGAAGAGGGACAGTTCCAACATTCACCGACAGACCGGATCCAGGGTTAGACATCGACGGCCAGAGATTTGGAAGAGGGACAGTTCCAACATTCACCGACAGACCGGATCCAGGGTTAGACATCGACGGCCAGAGATTTGGAAGAGTGACAGTTCCAACATTCACCGATAGACCGGATCCAGAGTTAGACATCGGCGGCCAGAGATTTGGAAGAGGGACAGTTCCAACATTCACCGACAGACCGGATCCAGGGTTAGACATCGACGGCCAGAGATTTGGAAGAGTGACAGTTCCAACATTCACCGATAGACCGGATCCAGAGTTAGACATCGGCGGTCAGAGATTTGGAAGCATATCGCTTTACTTTTGTTTCAATGGTATATGGCTTCGGCCGCCAAGAAAGCAATTGGAAACAACTGAACCAATATTGCATAGTAAATCAAAAATAGTAAATAAATGCTGAGGTTGATCGCAACGTCTTGTAAAGGGTATGAAGCTAAGTATATAAACAATACATAAGCACATGCATATTCTTGAGATCTCTAAGTAGGGAGTGCAGTGGGTTGGTGTTGATTGTCTACCATCATCCTGGGGAAATCTAGGACTTTTTCTTCTTCTTCTTCTTCTTCTCCTCCTCCTTCTCCTTCTCCTTCTAAATCTTCTTCGTCTCCTTCCCTCCTTCTTCTCCTCCTCCTTCCTCTCCTCCGCCTTCTCTTCCCTTTTCATCAGTCTCAACAACAGATGAACGTATCAATTATTATGACCAACCTGTCCACAGAGAAGAAATTCTTGTTGAAGAAAATGTAATCACCCCTGAGTCTCTCCTAGATGATGTCCTTCTACGGATGATAGACGGACCCTCGGGAAAGTCGACCACAAAGGCCGTCGTTGGTACCCCAGTCATACTAGAAATGAAATACGCCTTACAGCAAGGTATGTGTCTCTTACACGTAATGTTCATATCGTCTTCTTTCTTCTTATTCTGCCTTTTATCTCCCAATAGTTGCATAGTGCTTCAACCAACTCGCCAACAATTATGGTATGAAACAGCTCTTCCATGTTCTCCCCACATCATACATCTGTCTCTAAGTCATTTCCCTGTGTTGTATGCTACTCATTATTTCCCTTCCCAGTGGCTGCCATTACTGGACCTTCCAGCTCCACTTTTTTTTTTTTCCTTTACAGGACATCGCTGTCAACATCAGCATCTTTCAGCTGTCTGTTGATTTCTTGGCAAGATATACGCTCAGTAGTTTCTAGCTCCACTAGTTGTAATTATAAACGAAACCAATGGGCTCTCTTCTATTCCTTGAGGAGTAAAGTGTATACAGGTGCTAGCCACATATTTGTATAGCCCAGTCTCCAGCCGTGGGTGATGTCTTCAATACCACACTGACCGCCATTACTCCCCATCATATCCTGGTACCCATGTAGTCGACCCAGGAGTCCATTGCAATCTACAACACAATGTTGGCCTCGATGGGGGTTCGGACACGTCACCAGCAGGTTGGCAGATAACCGGTTTTTTAATGAAGAAAGTAAAGAACCCTTTTCTACACATATACTCATGTAGGGTGTATAATGCTAAACCCATAGTTTTATGCAACCGTGTATAGAGCTTCGACCACACGACGCCCAGACCTCCCATCTGTTGCTGTATCGTGCAGATGGCTCCGTGATCTACCCGTGTTGTCCATCCTTCTGTCATTCCCTTCTAGGTCTCCGTCAACTTCAGCTTCCCCGTGTGTTCAAGCGAAATATCTTTCTAATTATAGTAGGCACGTTTTCTCAATGTTCATTCTACCCAACGACGGTATCTTGTCTCAATGTTCATTCTACCCAAGGACACCATCTTGTCTCAATGTTCATTCTACCCAAGGACACCATCTTGTCTCAATGTTCATTCTACCCAAGGACACCATCTTGTCTCAATGTTCATTCTACCCAAGGACACCATCTTGTCTCAATGTTCATTCTACCCAAGGACACCATCTTGTCTCAATGTTCATTCTACCCAACGACAGCATCCTCTCCCCACCCCTGCACTGGCTTATATTTGTTTAGTTGTCTCCATCGGCATTGCATTGATGCTTCCGTCGTACAGTTGAGGCAGCCTGGCCACAGGGTGTAGAACACTCGCTCTTAAACTTCATGTGCGCTGATGGCAGGGTAGTAGTTCATTCCCTACACCAGGCAATTGGTCTTATACGTTGAATTCTTGTTCAGAAATCAATGGCAAACTACTTAACTTAATTTTTTTTTCTCATAAAATCAACCTGGGGTTGATCGAACGTCCAGCAATGGCCATGCAGTATGTGTATTCTGACGCAGGCTGCTATTGGTGAATATTTGTAGTTTATTTGTGTGTATTTCATTCGTCTTTGAGTTTTTATATTATTTCAATAGTTTTAATTTTTATGACGCTATTAACGTTATAAACACGTCATAATGATACTTTATGTTCAAGGGCTGTCTATAACGTGTTTATCTTGTCCCAGGGTCTCTGCTACTGGGAGCCCGCCCTCACAGTTGTGTGGTTTACACCCAAGATGGGAATTACCTCCAACAACTGCTGGATGAGAACGGGTATGTCTCTCTGTCACGTTATTGTCTCTCCATCTGCAGAAGACCTTCTTGTGTCTTTGTTAGAATATTATTATTAATACATTCTTGTTTGTATTGATTGGTGGAACATTGGTGTATCTGTACCCGTCTTGTGACTGACTATCTGTCTTTGTGTCTGTCTGTTTGTCTGTCTGTCTGTCTGTCTGTATGTCTATCTATCTATCTCAGTCGGTTGATAGGTGGGTCGTTCATTCGGTCGGTCGCTCGTTCGGTCGGTTGGTCGGTCGGTTGGTCGGTCGGTCGGTCGGTCGGTCGGTCGGTCGGTCCACGGTCGGTCGGTCGGTCGGTCGGTGGTTGGTCGGTCGGATATAAGTTCATAATAATAATAATAATAATAATAATAAGTCTTTATTTTCAAAGGGTTAAGAATTGGGCACGCAGGCCCGTCTGACATTCTGCCCTTCTTCTCTATTTCCTCTCATACATTCTTTCATTCAACATCACTTATGAAGCAACTTTTGACAACAAAAGAACATTAAAACGCATGAAAAATAATCAATAACAAATGACTCACTGAGGCAGTGTTTAACATGGGCATTATAAATACCTAAGGAGGGTGTAACGTGCCATACATAAGGGAATGTTTTTTGGCTAGTTGTCGTTTGAGATAAGTTACCATTATTGTCTTTTTTGTGTTATTTGTTATGGGGGCATGTAGTCTGTACTAAGGTAGTGTTCAAACAGGTTGCGAATGTATGTATCATGATTGGTGGTGTCTTTGATTTCTTGTGGAAGATTGTTCCACAACTGAGCGGCAGAGTATGCTAAGCTTGTTTTATATAAGTCTATCCTAGGTTTAGGGACATGAAGTATATTTAGTCGTTCGCTATGTCTAGCGTTATATTTAAACAATGGCCAAAGGTAGCTTGGAGCATTTTGAAATAGGATTTTGTGAATTAGTTTGGTCTTATTAAAAAGCAGGCGCTTGTGGAGTGGCAGTAACCGGAGACGTTTATATAGGTTAGCATTGTCGGTAAGCTTTTCACCATTAATTAAACGCACTGCCCTTTTCTGGAGTGAATATAGGCGTTTTGTTATTGATTTGGAGCATCCATCCCAGACTGTGGAGCAGTAATCAATATGTGTTTGTATATGAGAAGTATAGAATATCTTTCTTGTGTTTTCGTCAAGGAAATTTTTAATTTTGGCAAGTTGGTATACTTTTTTGGCTATTTGTTTAACTAGAGCATGAACATGTGAGTTAAAAGTTAGATTTTGATCTATGATAACACCCAGTGTCTTGTGCTCGGTGACACTTTCTACAGGCGTGCTGCCAATGTGCAGCTGAAGAGTTCTCTGCGAGTTTAGAGTGTGAAGTCTTTGCCTGGTTCCTATTAACATAGACTTTGTTTTAGTAATGTTAATTTGCATGCGGTTTGCATGACTCCAGTTAACTACACTATTTATTTCCTGTTGCAAGGATAATTCTAGCACATTACGATCAACAGCGTTTGTATATACTGTGCAGTCATCAGCAAATAGATCGCAGGACGACGACAGATTTAATGGAAGATCATTTATATAAATGGCAAATAATAGAGGGCCAAGAATAGACCCCTGAGGTACTCCAATATTAATGGTAATGGCTTGAGATAAAACTTTATTGTGTGATACTACTTGCTTTCTGTCTAATAAGAATGATTTTATTAATGTCACTATATTAAAACTTACTTTCATTGTTTCTAGTTTTTTAATTAGAATAGTATGATCTATCATATCGAATGCTTTCCTAAAGTCTATAAACACCGCTCCACATAGAGTATTGTTGTTAATATTTTGATGCCAGTTTTCTATCATGTTTGTTAGTGCCGTATGGCAAGAATATTTTGGCCGAAATCCTGACTGGCTGTCAACTATCAGTTTATGGCGAACTAAGTGATCTAGTGTTGTTTTGTGGATGTGCTTTTCTAGCGGTTTGGATAATGAGGATAATATGGAAATTGGTCTATAATTACTCATGAGACGATCGTCTAGAGGACCAGCTTTTAAATGAGGATACACTTTAGCGATTTTAAAGGCTGATGGGAAGTGACCTCTGGTTAGACATTGATTATATATAAAAGTTAGTGACTCGCAGATCGCCGGTGCAGCATGGCGAAGGATCCGACTACTAATTCCATCTAGTCCTGATGAGTTATTGTTTTTTAGATTACGGAGATGAGTAAATACTTCAGTTGTCGTCATTAGCGGTATGTTGGAGGAAATGTGTCCATAGCATTTGTTCTCACAGAATGATGATAATAAAGATATGTCATGAGGCGCATCTGGTATTGCAGCCTTCAGTTGGTTTATGTCGGACTGAAAGTATCTACTGAATTGATCACATGTAACCTGATTTGATGGTAATGATTGTGATGATTTGTGTTTGTTTGTCAAGGTATTAATTGCTTTCCATATATCTTTAGTGTTGGTTTTATCTATTACTATGTTCTTAAAATAGTTTTTCTTTTCCTTCCGAATAACATATTGAACTTTGTTTCTCAGACTACGGTACATAGTTAGATCTCTATTTTTGTGAGCCCTGTCGCGATCTCTCATAAGTTCAACTACCTCCTGTGTGATCCACGGGGGCTTTGTGTGATGTTTAACACGAACTTCCTTAAATGGAACATGTTTATCAAATATACTTAGAAAGGTCTTTAGCCAGTGGTCCAGAGCATCGTCTGGGTCAGGAAGCTGGTAAACATAATCTAGAGATGAGTTGACCAAATCTTGTAAGAAGACGTCTCGATTGAAATTTTTGTAATTTCTATATTTTATGCTTATATGTTTGTGTTTGGGAGTTTTGGTGCCCCTTTTCGACCACGTGCAACATACTGGATAGTGATCGCTCATTGCATTGATAGGTACACTACATTCTGTGATGTTATCAGCACACGTAGTATAAATATGATCTATAAGTGTTGCAGATGATTTAGTGATTCTAGTGGCTTGTTTGACTAACTGTTGGAAATTATATGACTCTATTATGTTTTCCCATGTTTTGTTTGATTTGTTAGCGTCTATGTTGAAGTCACCTAGCAATATTATTTCCCTAGCATTACTAAAGACTACATCCATCATAGTGGTGAATTTTTCATACCAGATATTTCCTGCACTGGGGTTTCGATAAAGATAGCCAACTACTAGCGGTATGCAATTTTGAAGTTTAACCTCTATCCATACACACTCAATCTCACAGGTTTCAAAGTCTAGCCTGCGGTGGGCGTTAAGCGAGTTGGAAATATAAACTGCAATACCCGTCTCTTGTTTCTGATAGGGATCTCTTCTAATGGTTTTAAAACCTCTGATAGCGATGTCATCATCTGAGATGTTGCCATTTAATCGACTTTCGCTAACGCCAAACATGTGAAAATTTTGATTAAGTATAAGTGATAGTTCGGGCAGCTTCCCTAATAGATGGCATATGTTTACATGCCCGATTCTGAGCCCATTATTCCTGAGCCAGTGTTCGTACTTATTAGACATTTCAACAATGCGTAATCACAAGTTTAAAAGCAAAACACACACACACAAAGTGAATACAACTTACGTCCCTTATTACAAAACACACTCTAAAGTACAGAGAAACAGTAATATCTCTGTAAATATATATATATAAAAATACGTACACAGATCCGTAAGGAAGAGCAGTGAAGACCCCCTCACTCACCGTGAAAACACAATTAGAATTATTATAAAAGCTATACAGCTAAGTACTATCAATTAATATAAAGTCAAAACCAGTCAATGTTTGTAATAACTTATAACCTAATACGTTACTAGATCAAGTTATAACCAAATATGCAGATAAACGTTTAAGGAGAGGCTCTTTCTTGTACCGAGATCCGGTGTAGCTTTGTCCTAAGTTGCTAGTAAATACCAGGTTGTGTTGGTTGTTGGTATAGCGACATTATAAGTGCTTGACGAAGTGTAGCTGGGCTATACCGTGTGAGGTGCAACCATTCTGGATTACAATTAAATGGGTACTGATGATGTCTCATGGGTATGTAATGACTACCAACTAGAGCCTCTGGTTGGTGGCTAACAGGAGGTTGTGCTGGCACGTCGTTGTTGCTGAGAGTCGGATCCTTTCTGGGGAGAATAGGAATCATATCTTCGTAATTATTACCCTCCTGTGTGAAAGACGACGTATTTAACGGACTTGGTGTTGTGGTAGTGTCCCGTCTGGCTTGGATTTCAGGTGCAGTGGTTATGAGTGGTCTGCACACTTCTGTCCTATTTGTACTTGATGTGACGGGAGTATGTCGTCTGGCTTGAGTTTCAGGAGTAGCTAAAAGTGTCCGGCGCGATCCCGTATTGGATGTATGGTATGTCCGTTCTGGATATTTTAAATTCTTGGCGAGAAAACTGGTGCCCATTGTAGATAAATGTATTTGATCCTTGTAAAGACTCTTTTTTGGTGCACCAGCCTGTGAAGTGAATGATGCTGTATTGTTGATGAATTGTATCTTGTTTTGAGAACAGAACTTCTGCAACATGTTGTTATTTATGTCAGCTAGACGGCGCTGGTGTCCATAACTCGGTGATATGATGGAGGAGAAAAAAATGGATGAGTTAGGAAAAGTGTGACGTAATCCGTTCAAGAGTGCCATCAGTTGAGACCCTGTGATTTGTTGGTTGTTCATGGTGTCGGTGATGCCAATATGTACGCTTGCCCTTCTGACACTATGATTAACAGCCAACCTGCTAATCTTGTCTGTTAGCCGGTCTACACCAGCCCCAGGCAGTGGGATTATTGAAACAATGTCTTTGTCTGATGTGGCCATCCTGTCGCTGTATAAACCTTTCATTAAGGAATCGCCTAGTATAATATGTGTACAGTCAGGTCGTGCTGTCTGTACATGTTGGTTGTCAGCACGTCTCGACCGTTGTTTCATCCATTTCCGATTATCAGCAGTCTTTATGTCTCCATGTGGTTCTCCCGATGTATCTTGTTGGCTTGTCTTGCCCGTTTGCAGCATGTTAAAGCACTGTAAGTTTTCTGGTGACTTTTCTTGAAGTACTTCTAACCTATTGCTTATTTTGACGTCAATGGGGTAGACTGCTTGTTGTTGTTTATCTTCGTCTGCACATTGAGGTGTTTGTTGTTTTTTATCTTCCTCTGCGCGTTGAGTTGTTTTCATAGTGATTATCTGTTCTGGGTGGGATTGAGCTTCCCCAAGATTTCCCAAGGATGAAGCGGTTGCTTGAGAATTACATGCTTCTTCGGTTTGGTTTGTAGAGGACGCATTCTGTAAGATTTGAACTGTATTTCTCAGCAGCAAATTTTCGTCTCGCAGGAGTGCGACTTCTGTCTTGAGAGCATTGTAATCACTGCTTATCTTGTTGTTTGCTTCAATGTTGGTTGAAACAGTGACAATGAGCGCCTTTAGTGATTGTTCTAGTTCCTCAATGCGCTGTTTACAGTCGCACGAATGTCCATTGATAGTTAAGATGCTATTGTTATCTGAGGCAGGTACTTCTTCAACAATGTCAACATTGGGTTCTATGTTGTTTTGGATACGCTCCATTGGGTATTCAATAGCCAAGAGCGCTGGTGGGTTGGCAGGCCTCGTGTTGATGTTGTCATGTACACTCATCGTATGAGTAGATTCGGTGAATATCTGTGTCGAGTTTTCAAGTTCAACAAAATCTACTTTTAGCCAGGAATTAATGTTTTCATTACTGCCCTGTGTCATGAGTTTATTTTTACTGCGGTACAAATGTATCGTAATCACTGGCGTCGTAATCAGATCCTCAACGTGGGCCCCGTGCTTATCTTGCCTGTGTTCAATTAGTTCAAGCCTGTAGTAGTTGAGTAGGCAAGTTCGGAATGCCTCATAATAGAGTGTGTTGTTGAAGGAAATAGTAACACACTGTCCTGAGTTGGTGTGTTTAACGACTAGGCCGTTGGGATTTATGCACTTGGATAGCTTATTCTTCACGGCCCTCTCTTTGTTTAGTGTGTAAGTTTTATTGACAGCCGATCGTAAACCTGAGCGAGTCCTTTCACCATTCACTTCCAATACGGAGCACTCTCCTTCCCCTGACATTATTGCATAATATTACGACTAACTAAACTTGAAGAACGCAGCAATCGCATTGTTATCTAGCCACGCCGCGGGCAATTTGAGGTCCCGTGGTTGTATCTGACACGCCTCGTGCACTTGATTGGTTGAAATTTAATAGTGTTCAACTATCACTCGAAATGAATATTAGATATAACCCACATTTTTGCGATAATAAACACTTGTATTAATCTAAAAACTATTTCACCACATCCTCAGAATCACAGCGAGCACATTGATATAAAAATCCATGATAGGTGATTCAGCTTGCAGTAATAATAATCCGAGAAGTAAGAGATACAAAAACACGTCTTCACTCTCCGATGACTCTCCAGGTGCCTAATTGATTACCTGTGTGTATTGTCAGGTGTCAAGTGTCGAATTCTCCCGTGGAGCCGTTCAGAATTGAGGAGGACAACAAGATCAGAACCCCGTGGTTCAAATTGTTCACATTTGAAAACGAGACGTCTGTGACCTTCGGCTGTGCGTTTGACCTTTGCTTCAAGTCTGATTGTAAAGTTGTGAGTATGTCTTACAATGTTAAGGTTTTCTTCAACATGTGATTATCTTTTGTTGGTCTTGGACTGTAGCGTGAAAGTACTTCAACATGTGATTAACTTGTGTTGGACTCGGAATGTAACGTGGTAGCATTTCAACATGTGCCTAACTCTTGTTGGTCTAAGATTGCACCACAACACTTCAACATTTGACTACTGACATAAGCCTGGGTCATTGACAGTGAGTTGAGTGACCGGGCATGAGAAAGAATGGAGATGAAAGTGGGAGACAGTAAAGTGACTGACCTGGCTATGAGAAAACAGCCAGTCCTGAGAAATAAAATAGTGAGGGTAGAGAAAGACCCCTAGGGTGGATGGGGCGAGAGATAGGGTATTTGTGTGCGAAGTCAAGGGACTTCAGGGTGTTGAGTTTTAGATACCGGACGAGTCGGTAGTCGACGGAGAACTGTGTGGTGTGATTCTCCGAGCTGTGAAGGCAGTCCTAAAACCCAGAGTGGGTTACATAGAGAGCAGAGGCTCCGACCCAGAGGGTGGGTCGTAGTGTGTGAGATCCAGCCGTGGATAGTAGCTGGACTACATGTCTATGATTTTGAGATTCAGCAGGCCGTGAGAAGGCATTGATGTGTGCGTGTGGAGTTGTGAGGAATATATATTTATTCGGTGGATTACATTGTGTTCTGGATTTATAAACATGATCCGTTTTGTCCGTGTTCTTTCTGTAATAAAGGATTATGTGCGCCAACTCAGTCTTGTTTCATGACTGGTGAACGGGCACTGCAGGGGTGAGTTATATTGTAAGACATTTAGATAGCTCAATTGACACACCAGGAGTATCGTTACCTAGACAACGACCATCACACGACCATATCACGAACATATCATCGTAAGAACTTCGTGATATTATCATCCAGAACGTCATGTGACAACTACCTTATGTTACATAGTAGAATTGTAGTATGGCACTTCTAGGGAATCATGCAAGAACACCAAAGCAATCACTGCCATTATTATTAAGCGTTTTCCAATGGGGAGGCCATGCTTCTCCTGATCTCGCGATAGCCAACCGAATGAATCAGTCCGTGATACTTAGTCAACCATCAGATCATCCTCGAAACATTCGGCCTACGGGTCCTCATATGCCCTCCTCAGTATCTCTGTCAGCGTGTAGCAGACGACGACACCTATTCTGTGTTGGTAGACTATTTTTTCTTTGGCCCCCTAAATAGACTCTTGTCTGGTTTCACCCCTGTTTACTTGATATTCTTGCAGTCTGGTTCAGGTTCAGTTTCACAATCATCACTTGATTCGTTTAATCGCCCTGCCTCTCTCAGGACATCCAGTATATAAGCCGGGTCCATTGCCCCTCCGCTTTCCCCAGTAGCCCGGCCCACAATCCTATCTGTTTGTTCTTTTGTTCTGACATCCGCGTGGCCTGGCAAACATATGAAGGTGATATTTGTCTGGCTTGACCTCCTCAGACATCCGCCCACGGTCTTCGAGCCCAGCCCATCTCGAGTCTCCTGAATATATTCATCGAGGCACTGAAAGAGTATCCCTGGGTGGAAGTATGTCCCTCCAGTCGTGCTAAAGCTTTAGTTACTGCCATGACCGCCATAGTCAGGCTACATGTTGTCACGGCAAAGTCACCGCAGTATTCCTTCACTTTGCCCTCAGATCTGCATCCATAATCTCCTCACATGTCCAACAACAGTCGCATGCACCATGAAAAGGACGTATCACCCTCTGTTGACATGGGTATCCATTCTTCACACTGTTCTGTATCCTCATGTGAACAAACCTATTGAAAAAATGTCCTAAGCTTGATCAATCAAGAGACTTTGGCTTTTTAACCTGCTGCTCTTTCTGTTCCTTGGTCTGACTGTGCAGTAATGGTTGTATGCCGGCACTGACCCTGGGGTAATTATGTACTCTGCATGTCATTGTTCTGTCTTTGTAACTGACGCTACTGTAATCTCATGTTCTAACTCTCGTGACTGTAACCTCATGTTCTAACTCTCGTGACTGTAACGTGATATTCCAACTGTTGTGAGTGTAACTTGATATTCTACCTGAGGTGACAGTGATGCAATATTCTAGTCGAAATGATTATAACGTGATGCTCTAACTGTCGTGACTTAGTGATGTTCTTGTTGACGTGGTGTTCTAGCTGACGTGACTATGATTCACAGGGATGCCATCAGAAATCGAAGCAGCGAGGAGACATCAGCACATCTCACAGACGAGGTGGCCCACTTCCACAACAAGAACCATCCGGGTCCTACCAAGTATTCCCGCCAAAGGTAACCACTTCCTGTTTGTGAAATCATTGTCTATAACTCTCTGGTCACGTATGAGCTCATCGGTTGTACTATTGGCCAGGTCTGTAAAATGTAGACTGAGTGAACTCAAGTTGGCTGGATGCAATGGTTGCAATATTTGCCAGGTCTGTAAAATGTAGACTGAGTGAATCAAAGCTAATTAAATGCACCCGGTTGTACTATTTTCCAGGTCTGTATAACGTTGACTGTGTGAACCCAAGCTAATTAGATACTCCCAGTTGTATTATTTTCCAGTTCTGTATAACGTAGATTGTGTGAACCTGAGCCGGCTAGATGCACCTGACTGTCAAACATATATCTGAACTCTAACCAATGTTTTTCATTAGTGAATGTACACACATAAAGCACAATCAATGTGTTACACCATTTATTGCCTGGCATATTGTTTCTGCATTTCGTCAGATACACACTGTAAAGTTATATATCATATGAAGTGAATAAATGAATTATACTTTAACCTAAACAATTAAAGCACATAGTCACAGGTATTGTTCGAATGTGGAGCACCTGTTATCCCAGGGATAATTTCACACTTAACATGGACTCTTTCTGTTTGTATACAACCGACTTTTTTTTTTGTTCGCATATCCTTTGCAGGACATCGTTGTCAACATCAGCATCTTTCAGGTGATTGTTGATTTCTTGGCAAGATTACGCTCAGTAGTTTGCCATTGTTTCTGAGCGACCGGCTCACATACCCCGTAAGTTACCGATGCGGCTAGAACCGATTCTCGCGCACGTCACATTACTTACGAGAGTATACGGGATTACATAGAAAGTCGCTAACCCCTAGGCCAGGGAGACCGGCATAAAACCGACTAGAAACGCCTAATTGCTAACTCCTCACTATATTTGAGCAATCGTGTATTGTTCGTTGGATATAATATACGAAACGTTTTCTCTGTGTTCACGTTATGACGATAGATTATGAGTGTTGAGTAATCGACGAGGAGGACATTTAACTGTATTTCAACTGCACAAGGATTCCAGAAAAGAGAGTTAATCAGTCTTCAGGTATGACATGTTTACCTTGTACAGCGATATTGTTTTCTAGGACTCGGGTACAAAGACCGTTTGCCCAAGCAGTCGCCGTGAAGTCTACGAGCTAAGATTTGTGTTTAAAAGTTCTAATACACGTCCTACGATATTCAAACTCCCGGCCACTCACTGCCATCTACTAAATCACGCAATGAATTTGTATTTTTTCAAATGTGTAAATGCTGTAAATATGTTACCTTCATTGTGTAGATGTTGCATATTTGTTGCCTTGATTGTGTAGATGATGCATATTTGTTGTCTTGATTCTGTAGATGTTGCATATTTGTTGCCTTGATTGTGTAGATGTTGCATATTTGTTGCCTTGATCGTGTAGATGTTATGTATCTATTCCCATGATTGTGTAGATGTTATATATCTGTTCCCATGATTGTGTAGATGTTATGTATCTGTTCCCATGGTTGTGTAGATGTTATATATCTGTTCCCATGATTATGTAGATGTTATGTATCTGTTCCCATAATTGTGTAGATGTTATGTATCTGTTCCCATGGTTGTGTAGATGTTATATATCTGTTCCCATGATTATGTAGATGTTATGTATCTGTTCCCATGATTATGTAGATTTTATGTATCTGTTCCCATGGTTGTGTAGATGTTATATATCTGTTCCAATGATTGTGTAGATGTTATGTATCTGCCCCATGATTGTGTAGATCTTATGTGCCTGTCCCATGATTGTGTAGATGTTATATATCTGTCCCCATAATTGTGTAGATGTAATATATCTGTTCCCATGATTGTGTAGATGTTATGTATCTGATCCCATGATTGTGTAGATGTTATGTATCTGTTCCCATGATTGTGTAGATGTTATGTATCTGTTCCCATGATTATGTAGATGTTATGTATCTGTTCCCATTATTGTGTAGATGTTATGTATCTGTTCCCGTGATTGTGTAGATGTTATGTATCTGTTCCCATGATTGTGTAGATTTTATGTATCTGTTCCCATGATTGTGTAGATGTTATGTATCTGATCCCATAATTGTGTAGATGTTATGTATCTGTTCCCATGATTGTGTAGATGTTATGTATCTGATCCCATGATAGTGTAGATGTTATGTATCTGTTCCCATGATTGTGTAGATGTTATGTATCTGATCCCATGATTGTGTAGATGTTATGTATCTGTTCCAATGATAGTGTAAATGTTATGTATCTGTTCCCATGATTGTGCAGATGTTATGTATCTGATCCCATGATAGTGTAGATGTCATGTATCTGTTCCCAGGATTGTGTAGATGTTATGTATCTGATCCCATGATAGTGTAGATGTTATGTATCTGTTCCCATGATTGTGTAGATGTTATGTATCTGTTCCCATTATTGTGTAGATGTTATGTATCTGATCCCATGATTGTGTAGATATTATGTATCTGATCCCATGATTGTGTAGATGTTATGTATCTGTTCCAATGCTTGTGTAGATGTTATGTATCTGATCCCATGATAGTGTAGATGTTATGTATCTGTTCCCATGATTGTGTAGATGTTATGTATCTGTTCCCATGATTGTGTAGATGTTGTGTATCTGTTCCCATGATTGTGTAGATGTTATGTATCTGTTCCCATGATTGTGTAGATGTTATGTATCTGATCCCATGGTAGTGTAGATGTTATGTATCTGATCCCATGATTGTGTAGATGTTATGTATCTGATCCCATGATTGTGTAGATGTTATGTATCTGATCCCATGATAGTGTAGATGTTATGTATCTGTTCCCATGATTGTGTAGATACTATGTATCTGTTCCCAGGTGACGGCCAAGCCCAGGATTACCAACTGGCCCGCCCGCCAGCAGCCCCTCCAGGTTATGACATGGGCCCGTTCGTCTACCTCAACCCTGTCACCTGCTCGCTCTTTCTCCTCATCCTGTTAGTCTTTCTCTGCATGTATGTCGCCTTCATCCGCACACTGCGCAAGTCTGTCTACGACATCCGCAAGGAGATCGAGGTTAAGAGGTCACGGGACAAGTTCCTTCACTGTGGGTGTGTTCAACAGAAAGACAGGGATTATGTGGCTCCATAGAGAGCTGATTGCACTATTGGATGATTGTCTTAACAAAACATGTATGGCTCGCTCGCAATACTTTTACTTAGTGAGTCCAACCCATTTAATTCACTTCTTTTCAGTTCTTCCTGAGACGTTAAGGTACCTTATAATTGTGTTTTGTCTGTCCTCTTGGTTGTGTGGCGCCTTATGGCTGGGGTTAGTCTTTCCTCATCTCGTCAGCATTAAGCGTCATGCCGATAGGCGTGGGTGATAATATTGCTTCCCATCTTATGATCTCCAACTGCAAGTACCAACTCGTGTGCTGACACCCTTCTGTGCTGTGACACAAATCTGTCAAAAATATTCTCCCGTTGTTTTCCTTATCTCTCTTTCCATAAATATTTCCAGTTGTCACAATATGTTCTAGTGTTTGTATTCTCATAATGCGGTCCAAGAGATGAAAACTGTCGCTTTCTGATTGGCTGTCCCTCTGACCTCACAATGTACACAAGTTTCCGTGACGTCTCCCCTCTTCTACACTAGTGCTGTCTTTCTGTCGTAACGTCTTTCAAAGCGTAGAGGTTACTCATTTTGGTTGTCCATTGAATATTCAGCATTCTTTTATAAATCCACATCTCTGAATCTTGCATAGATTTTTTGTCTTGTTTACTGTCTACAAGATCACAAATACTGAAGTATTGGAAACATCCGGTGCTGTGACCTTTTGCTCCATGCTCAGTCTTCGTAGACAGATGGATAGGACACGTTAAGAGGATGGATGATGATAGAATACCAAAGGACATCTTGTTTGGTG
Organism: Cepaea nemoralis; assembly: GCA_014155875.1. NCBI lineage: Eukaryota > Metazoa > Mollusca > Gastropoda > Stylommatophora > Helicidae > Cepaea > Cepaea nemoralis. The sequence goes on along the minus strand of JACEFZ010012316.1, from coordinate 78,652 downwards.
AATTACAGATGGGTAAAAGATCTCGAGGTCGGTGTCTACCACGGTACAAAGATGTGTGTAAGAGGGACATGTTTGATACAGAAGATCATCCAAGTCGGTACACATCGGTACACTCCCAACAGTACTTGGGAGCAAGTCGCCGCTGATCACGTTGTTTTAGGCAAAAGATCAGGAATTGGATAAAAACAATAAAGAAAATGATTGCATATAGATCATACACTGAGCGTGTGAGAGGTCAGATGGTGTGCGATGGTGGAAATGACCATGTGTTCATATACATCCATTGTGGCCGAATATTAACCTTGCGAATTGGTGTCATCAGTCACATTCGGTATCGCCATGGATTGTAATTATAATACCTTTTTTTTTAAAAAGCACAATTTAAAAACTATCGTCTGTTAAGACGGCATTGTGCCAGTACTAACTGTCCTGTTTTCACAGTCATGTTAAAGCTGGTTCTATGTAACAAGCAAGAATTCTTTTTCTGACTTCCGGTGACAATGATTTACTGCATATAATGGTTTTCTTTTTATAACATGCAGTGTTTAATTGGGGGGAGGGGGAGACGCGTTTATTATCCTTGGTTCTGTATGTGCTCGGGTGTTCGGAATTAGCAGCAGGTAACTCTAGTCAACATATTTTCAACAGTTTGTTTAGTTTTAGTTTTAGTCGATGGATCAACATCACGGCACACGAGTGTAACCCATAAGTGCTCCGTTCTCCTCCTAACTCAAATCTGAGTCTGGATAAACTCAGCTCAGTGCACGAACTCCGTAGCACCGGCGAGGATCCTGAAATACTTTGGGTAGATTTTTAACTCGAAATTTTGCCCGGGCAGCGCCGTTAGGCTACTCTTTTTCGATTTCTAACTGCCAAGGGATTTTTTACGTGCGCAACAATACACACGGGCGCCGATCTCACTACCCAGAGACCAGGGGAAATTTTATTACTAGAAGTCCACGTGAAAAAAACCCGGTCGTAACCGGGGCTTGAACCCGGGACCTCCAGCACTCGAGGCTGACACCATACCTCCAGACCACGCAGCCGCATTATTTTCAACAGTTATTGGTATCAGAATTTAAATTCACCATTTCTGATTGATTTTGACATGCTGATTTCAAATTCATAATGAAATTCACCAATTGGCTCTGCTTTTTTTAAATGATGAATTTACACTAAAGTAATACAATTAACGTATGCTTGTTTAATTCTCTGGGATGAACAGATAGTCTTTCTATTTTAATATTATAAAAATTGTGGTTACATACTTAATTAATCGATATTTCAACATAAAAATGATATATAACATAAAAACATTATTTACAGTTCATATATAATGTTTTAAAAAGGCACATTTGAATCAATTCCTTTATTATTCAGTCGTTGTTCGAGCTCCCTTCGCTCGCTTTTTGTAGTCAGTCGATGAGCTGTCCCTTGTCTCAGTCAAACAGTTATCAACAAGCATTGAAGAGCTCCAATTGCCTTTATACCTCGTCTCCATAGCAGCAATGTCTAGGTGAAATCGTTCACCATGCTCAGCACTGACAGCTTCACAGTTTGGCGTAAACAAATCCAGATGAGAATCCAGAAGATGTATTTTCAATAGTATGTTGCAGCCAAGACTCTTATACTTCAGAATGAGATTTTCTACAATTTTATTGTAATTATTAGATTTGTTGTTTCCAAGAAAATTATTCACCATTGACTTAAATGCTAACCATACTGTTTGTTCCTTCCCTTGTATCACGCAAAGGAACTCGTGATTATGAAGCAGTTTTGGCATTTGCGGACCAACAAATACTCCCTCTCTTATTCTAGCTTCCCTCAGTCTTGGAAATTTTATGATGAGGTATTTGAAAGCCGCATCTGTTTTCTCCATTGCCTTAACAAAGTTTGTCATGAGACCCAGCTGAATGTGCTAAGGTGGCAAACACTTGCTGCTGTCGACAAGCGCTGGGTTCTCAACGTTCTTACTGCCAGGCTGCGATGACTGCCTGATTGGCTGTCTTCTGATGTGATGGTCGATTCGTGCACAGCTATCCGACTCACAGAGAAGCAACAGTACTTGGTTTATATAACCTGTAGTCCAAGCAAAAGAGTGGTCTAGATCAAATCAACAAGTTTTAATGTCATGTTAGAGTTTCAAGCACACTATAATTAGTTAAGATCAAATATTTTCATATCCGGCAGTCTGGTTTTATTTCCGATGGTAAGAGCGTCGGTCGTTCAGAAAGTCATGGGAAACAACAGAACTTAACATTGTTGTAAATCATAAACAGCACAAGATGCTGGGGCTGATTGCAACCTCCTGTAAAAGCCATGCAAGAAATGTTTTAAGCCTTGAGTGTAGAGTCTCATTTGAGTTGCCTTTAGTCTTTCCTCTTCTACCCTAAGCTGTATTGACAGTCGGTGATATTGTGAAGCTTTTTTTCTTATAAGACAAAGTATACAAGGACATTGGTATAATGCCAGTCTATATCCATGTATGTCACAGTTACAGAGCACTTATAATTTTATATATGCGATTATACGCCAATAAATATGATATTAATCTAACACCCACTTGTCTTGTGTTAACTGTCCAGTGTTATTCCACTCCATGTTATGTCGTGAAGGTGCAACTCTTGTACTGGTTCATGTCGCTTTGTTGTTCTTGTAGTTCTTGTAGTTCTTGTCATTGATAATTCAAAGATCAACTCTTGCAGCAAACACATACCAAGCAATTCACCTAACGTTGATTGGTAACTCGACATGCTGATGTTTGGAGGCGGAGCGGCTTAAACCTGCAACGTCCCACTCTATTCAAGCAGGGCTAGTTCGTTACACGGTGTGGATGATAGGTATTTTTAGAAAATCAGGAAACAATGGGATATTGTCCCAGACCCTGGGATGGTGGATCGCACATCTAGCTTTTTCGGACAATGGTGAAACATAGAAGTCTCGTGTGTACGCCGCTCACTCCAACAATCTTTCGGCGGTTACAAATCAAAAAAGAACAAGGCAACCAAACCGCTGCAGGAGTCACGTGCCCAGTGAGTAAACCTACCAACAGAAGTATATTTACAGCATGTGGGAAACAAACATCTGGATGCTCGATTCCAGGGGAAAGGGAGCTCTTTACGACAGTCACCGTTAAGACGGTGTAGGACCGAGGACAAATCGGTACACTAATATCAATGCGACAGATGCACGTCTTTCTCCTAGTCTAGACGGCATAGTAGCCAAGACGTCAGACTGAAGGCAAACAACCAATCTTCCAGAAGCATCTCAATCAGATCACCAACCAGCCGACTGTCCTGGCTCCTTATCGACTTGACAGACGATAGTTTGATGCATAAATAAATGTTTTGCATATCCTTTACAGGACATCGCTGTCAACATCAGCATCTTTAAGCTGATTGTTGATTTCTTGGCAAGATTACGCTCAGAAGTTTGTCATTGCTTTCCGAGTGGCCGGCACACATATCCCGTATGTTACCGACGCGATTCGAACCACTGCTGATTCTCACCGTCGTCACATTACCCACGAGAGTATACGAGATTACGGAGAAAAGTCGCTAACCTCTAGGCCAGGAAGCCGGCTAGTTTGATGTATTGTGCTCGAAAAAAGGCATAATATATACAACCCATGGCGGAGACCAGAGATGGGGTTATACCTCCCTATAGCACAAAGCCTGGGCTGCATTTAGAGACAATGTGTTGCCCATGTACCATGATCCCTCTCCCGGTCTGAGTAGTTTACTCCATATGAAATATAACACCATACATCTTGATGAAGACAAGCTGCAGAAGCTGTAAGATCAGCAAAGCAATGTTCGAACTGTCAGTTTGTCGTAGCTTTGATTCTAGACTAAGTTGCCGACCAAAAGGTCCTGATCTGCCTTGCCGTGAGATTTAGTCTTTAAGTTGCATTTCCTCGCACCAGATTAAGGCTTGTACAACCTCAGTTGCGCTCCTCGGCCGGAAGCCATTGCACAATGTGGGGTGTCGGGTTAAGGTGAGCGGAGCCCAACATTCGGCGCTGACAGAAAGCAGGCAGTACCGTCTACTGTCTTACGGTAGCTCAGTCATGTCTGACCATGACCTGACAAAAAGACCAACCGACTACTAATGGCGGCTATAGGTAGCGCAGATCTGGCTGGTATAAGTCGGCGGTATTTGCTCATGATTTCTGTGATGATTTCATTGAAAATATCATCAACTTCTGACTGTGAACTTATCACCTGTAACCACCAGCTTCCGACTGTGAAATTATCACCTATAACCATCAACGTCTGACTTTGAACTTTTCACCTGTAACCATCAACTTCTGACTTTGAACTTTTCACCTGTAACCATCAACATCTGACTTTGAACTTTTCACCTGTAACCATCAACGTCTGACTTTGAACTTTTCACCTGTAACCATCAACTTCTGATTGTGAACTTATCACCTGTAACCATCAACTTCTGACTTTGAACTTTTCACCTGTAACCATCAACTTCTGACTTTGAACTTTTCATCTGTAACCATCAACGTCTGACTTTGAACTTTTCATCTGTAACCATCAACTTCTGACTGTGAACTTATCACCTGTAATCATCAACTTCTGATTGTGAACTTATTACCTGTAATCATCAACTTCTGACTTTGAACTTTTCATCTGTAACCATCAACTTCTGACTGTGAACTTATCACCTGTTATCATCAACTTCTGACTTTAAACTTGTCACCTGTAATCATCAACAGGAGTACGACAGCTCTAGCTCAAAGAACCGTAGCGATGAGATTTGGTAAATGGGCACTAGTCCTGGTCTACCACAAGGGTTATATCTGTTCCAGATTCTGTTCCAAGTATGTACTAGTAGCATAACGAGAGAACAAATAAGTGGCAGTGGCAGGACATTGTCCTATAGCTGATTATGTGGTTGTGTGCCGACAAGTGAAGGACAGACATGTTAAAGACCTTCTGAATGAGCGCGAGCGAGCAACAAATGGTATGATGCTTCTGAATGCAAGTTGCGGTAACCTAGTGGCTAGAGCTGCCCTGCCAGCCCGCTGCTCATGGGTTCAAATCCTCATTACAGCAAAGTTGTTTTTTTAATTGACTTAGGCCTCCAGGTCGTTTAAGCCACCAGGAAATACCTTGGGAAGTTATGTTGTCCGGCATGATATTGATCACATTACCCAGTGAGTGCAGATTGGCCTATAATATAACCCCAGCATCATCTACCCAGTCCGCGGTACAGCGTGTGAAAGATCCTTTACATCAACTGTACAGCGGGGATAATGTAACTAACATTGAGTGGGTAAACGAAGGATCATTATATCCGCCTGATACCTCACGTGGCATGTGTTCGATCCTTGGTAGGAACAGGGTTTCTTTCACATCAAATCCTAGTCTGTAGACTAAGCGGCGACTGCTCTTGCAAGCGACCTATATCTTCAACCCAGAAACAACTCTCTCGAATTGCGTCCTTAATCGCACCATCACAGCGATATTTCCTGATACCCGAGGCCTGGAGGCAAGTGGTTTGTGGCACTGATGGTTTTAGTCGTCTAATCAAAAAGTGGTCTTAATAGCGTTAATGTAAATTATACAATGAAATACCGCGTTAATTCCACGGCAGATACTTTCCTAGGGGTGTCAGATGATGGTCTTTCACATATTGTAGGTCATGGCTGATTGAGATGGGGTAACCAGTGCCTATCGCTTGTCTTCACTTGAAGACTGGAAGGGACGGGGTACCTACGGCTGGCGGAGACGAAATTTTTAAAAAGGGGCGTAACCGGTACGAAACTGAAATTGTTCATCAAAAATATCTTAAGAAAGCGAAGTTACTTCCCATGACCCATACACTGAAGGTTATCTGTCTGTTGATCGGTAGGTCGCTAGGTTGGTGGCTCGATGGGTAGGTCGATTAGCTGATTACACTACGGTACGCTTAGTGTTCACTATCAAGTTAAATGACATGGTGCCTAGATCTGAGCGCTGGAAGGCGATTGTCTCTATCGGAGTGAGCTTGATTTTGACACTGTCTTGTCCTGTCACTGCTGGAGGCTGACGCCAGACCGTCGTCTTATCCTGTCACTGTCTTGTCCTGTCATTGTCTTCTCATGTCACTGTCTTGTCCTGCCACTGCTGGAGGTTGACCATAGACGACTGTCTTGTCCTGTCACTGTCTAGTCCTGTCACTATCTAGTCCTATCACTGTCTAGTCATGTCACTGTCTAGTCATGTCACTGTCTTGTCCTATCACTGTCTAGTCCTGTCACTGTCTAGTCATGTCACTGTCTCCTGTCACTGTCTAGACCTGTCACTGTCTAGTCCTGTCACTGTCTAGTCATGTCACTGTCTAGTCCTGTCACTATCTAGTCCTGTCACTATCTAGTCCTATCACTGTCTAGTCCTGTCACTGTCTAGTCCTGTCACTGTCTAGTCCTATCACTGTCTAGTCCTGTCACTGTCTAGTCATGTCACTGTCTAGTCCTGTCACTATCTAGTCCTGTCACTATCTAGTCCTATCACTGTCTAGTCCTGTCACTGTCTAGTCCTGTCACTTTCTGCTCCTGTTACTGTCTGGTCCTGTTACTGTCTGGTCCTGTCACTGTCTTGTCCTGTCACTGTCTTGCCCTGTTACTGTCTTGCCCTGTCACTGCCTTGCCCTGTTACTGCCTGGTCCTGTTACTGTCTAGTCCTGTCACTGTCTAGTCCTGTCACTGTCTAGTCCTGTTACTGTCTGGTCCTGTTACTGTCTAGTCCTGTCACTATCTTGCCCTGTCACTGTCTTGTCCTGTCACTGTCTTGTCCTGTTACTGTCTGGTCCTGTTACTGTCTGGTCCTGTTACTGTCTAATCCTGTAACTGTCTAGTCCTGTCACTATCTAGTCGTGTCACTGTCTAGTCCTGTCACTATCTTGCCCTGTCACTGTCTTGTCCTGTCACTGTCTTGTCCTGTTACTGTCTGGTCCTGTTACTGTCTAATCCTGTAACTGTCTAATCCTGCCACTGTCTGGTCCTGCCATTGCTGAGATTTGAACCCAGGCCCTTGTCTTGCTCGGTTGATCTTAACATTTTCCCGAATACACCAGTTGACACTACGATCTCTTGAACCTTTAACCTAATTGTTATCTTCTCGATCTTTCTTCTTCGCCTTGTCTTCTATGAGAGCACATCAGTGTCTGTTTATTTATGATCAGTACTTGTAGCTGATCGTGAAAGGATGATGTTTTCAGTTGAAACTAGGTAATTAACTTTCTGTTTAAATCTAGCATAACACTATGTAGTTATATTTTTCTATAAATATATACCAGAAACTGTGTGGTTGTGTTTCTGTCCAGGTCTGTGAATAAATTACGTGTATTATGTAAATATCCCTTAAAATTAGTCATATTAGGATGGCGAATAAATTACGAGCTGCTTGTATAGTGATGTGAGTGTGGTTAGCTTGTCTTGTACTGACAGGCAGACAACTGAAGTGCCCTCGTCTCCCAGGCTGGTGTGACAGAATGTGATGAAGTGCCCTGTCAGTTGTGCCCCTCTGTGGTTTAATAAACGAGTCTTTTATCCTTTAGTTACCTGGTCCTAGATAACCAGTGGACGTCGGTGAATCTTCATTCAGCCTCGGATATTATGCTGTTGTAGCGATTCGTTATCTGTTTGTACATGTCAGAGCGGCTGAGAGGTTTGACACCGTGAAGCTTTCTCGCCCGACGGCGGTCTACTGGGTCCGTTCCTCACGCCGGTCAGCTGGACTGAGATTTTAACTTCTCATTCAGAAGACCAAATGGTTTGGCCATGTCGTTAGAATGCAACATCAGCAACTACCATCACTGGCCTTACATCAAAGATCATCTGTGACGACACCACGAGGACGTCCAAGTAGACAATGGATTGACGACATCAAAGACATTGTACAATCACACGGAATGACACTATTCAGTGTCGCCCATCGGGTTCTGGAGAGAAAATTATTCCTCCCCACGACGCTTGATGGCAGAAGTGGAAGATGATGATGATGATGATGTCTGCCTATTTATCTGTCTCTATCCATCATTCTTTCCGTTCTTCTATCTGTTTGCCTACCTAACATTTCATATTCAAATACGAGGTTTCTTTGTATTCCTCCTCTTCTTCTACTTCTTCTTCTGCTAATACATCGTCTTCTTCTTTTCCTTATACTGATCCAGTCCTGGTGTATGTAAGCGAATGATGGACAATTAGCAACATGAAGAATTATATGGAAGCTGCGAAGTGTGGTTTTATAGAATGATGACGAGAACAGTGTAGATGGATAGGAAGAGTAGTGCAGATGTCTTGAAAGAAGATACTCGCGTCAGAAGAGAGTAAATTGTTACAGCATATGGTATGTTTATTTTCCAGCCAAAGCAACCAGCCAAACAGAGACCGTAACAACACCGCATGCAGAACAGAACACTGATTAATAACCAATGGCAAATTACACCATTAAAGAACTCTTATTTGCGGACGATCAAGCACGAACAACAAAATCAGAAGCATAACTAAAAGTCCACATAGATAGTCTATGTGAAGTGTGTAAGGAACATAACATGAAAATCAGTATCAGTAACACAGAGGTAATGACTATAACTAATGAAGAAATATCAACAAAGATTCATTTAAAAGAACATCCACTGAAACAAATACAAAGGTTCAAGTTTGTTTGTTTGATTTGTTGTTTGTCCATCAAGAATGATGATGACCATTCATTTCATCCAGTGGGGTGAAGAATGATTGCGCGATGAATCGGATTAAAGTGAGGAAGAGTTGCGCAATTCGTCGACTTCACTCTCTCGCCTGAGTCCATCTGAGTCCAGTGGCAAGACAAGTCAAGACGACTGGAGACGAATACAGGTGCAGTGGATGACCAGGGCGCTCTAGGTGCCTTGCCGTGCTCATTACGTTCCACAACGCTTTGCAGGTAAACGCCGTCTTGCCCGTTGAATCAACAATGATTTCTTTCACGCAGTCTGCCGAGTAATGTCTTCACATGCTGAGTAGGCATACCCTAGTTCACCGTTTGGTTTGACACTGTAGCATGATGGATCAGAACTCCCCATTGCCGGCCCGACACATTCATAAGAATACTTTCGATTTAAGTGGCGTTTCCAGATAGAAGGACGATTCTTGGAAATAGTATGTTCTAGAACGAGTTGGGGGAGGGCGGCGGTATGCGCTTGCTTTTTCATTGGTTAATAAGTAATGAGCCCACGCTATTCCTGGGCCATATTTTAAAATCTAATTAGTTTGAGCGGGGATTTCACCGGGAGCGGTCGCTAGTGTGATGTGATGACCCAACAATGCCCTTAAAGATTCAATAATATATTGTTCTCTGGACAACAGGTACCACTTTAAAACATACTTTAATGTTGTAGTTGTGGATGCCTAGTGAACGAAAGAGAAGAATGTATGAGTATTTTGTGAATAAAATGTGAAAGTGGAAAACCTAACTTCTGTGCGCCAGTATTCTGAACACTGCTTCTGCAAACCTGTCAGGTCTTTCACGCTGTATACTCCAAGTGCATATCAATCCCTTGTTGTGACTGGTTGCGTATGCTTGATGAATGTATAGTACACTCATGCAAATTCGCAAACCCAAACCCTTTGTGCATTCTTCATGACTAGGATGACTCATTCTTAAATCAACTGTACCTTTGCTCTCGCGAGTTAACATATGGCAGTCTGAATTGGAGTGAGTGATGAAACATGTATAAGTTCCTTTGTAAAAAGCTGAGAATGTTGGAGTGAATGAGCTGGTGCTTTGATAAGTAGCCTCTCACATTAGTAGAAAGAAAGATGCTTCAAATATCCATATGTAAACAGGACGGTGATGGCACGCCAGAATTGCTAAGTCCATGTGATGCCTGGTGGCTATAAGCTCAAGAGAATTAATATAATTTCTCTCTGAAGTATTACACTGGTACCTTTACTGTTGGTTGGTTCATATAAACTAGTTCTTAAGAGAACCATAGGTGTGTGAACCTGTGTCTTAGTTGGCTGAATATAATGTATGGCTCATGCAAATTTACAAGGACTAAACATGTTTTTCCCATATGTGCTTGGTGCATATGTGAACAATTGCTATGCAATTGAGCTTCTGTTACCTACTGTGGACATTACTCAGTGGGGAAAGAGCACATGATGATGATGTACCTGTGAGACAAGTCTATCTGAGAAAAGGGGTGAGGTCTGGCATTGCTGAGTGAGTGTATATGGAATAGGACATTCATGCACCAACATGACAACCATAGGAATGGATGTCTGGTCTGCTAATTGGGTAAATGCCATTAGTTAATACATAATGCAGATTGCGGTTGTAAATGCCTATTTTCCATTTCCCTTCACAATGCCTGTCCCATGTCACTATGTCACAAAGCTTGTTCATGATGATTGCTGTACTGTGTCTGGTCCTCCTTGTGCGCAGGTCTACTGTGGTTCAAACATGGTGGAACTTAGGACCACATAAATGCTTGTAATTGTGTAAGCTACCCTGTCTCAACATATAGGCTTGTGATTACCACAGATAAGGGTGAATTGAACACATATCACCCACAGTACATCAGAGTGAAATACACTGCATCATCAAACAAGGAGAGGTGTGTTTGGACCACACCCATCCTTTTCCTCCCCATCCCCAATCTGTGTCTGTTGATGTATAATAACATTATCTTTTAACACATGTAAAGAGATGTTGTGCCATTTTGTATATCGACAGAGAACAGTATGGTGGAGAGGCCATCCATATATCATCTGGGAAAACTAACCAGTAGTCCCAGAATCCAGAACCAACTCTCTATAAGTGAAATCTTCTAGAACCCACAATATGGGAATTTCTTAGAGACTTTCAGCTCAGCTCTCAAACAGCTGGATATAAATAAGGGAGAAAAATAGTTCTGAAGACTTCAGTGATCATAATTATCAATGACATCTGAGAACTAAACAACAAGTCTATGGTGGTGAACCTCATTCAAGACGTCTGGTGAAATGACTGGGACAATGGATTGTTTAGCTAGGACTTATCTTAGTTAATCTCCAGCCTGGTGCTCACACAGTGTTTTCAGAATGAAGACTTGTAAAGTAAGTGAGATAGACTGAGGAGAAAGAAGACTGGGACATATTTGTATCTTAGATCTTCCTCTACAGGAAAGGTAGAACAAAACCCTAAGTCTCAACTTCATGAACAGTCAACTCACCGGTGAAAGACAGGGCTGTAACTTTTCTTCAAAACTGTGACAGTAGGGGATAATTAGTCTGACTTGGAAAATCATCATGGGGAGAACTGCAACCTGAGCTTGTCCAACACCCATCATAGGTGCTAAAAGGATTAAACAGACCAGTGGAGCAGAATGTCCCTATGCTTGCCCCAGGTTATGGCTTATCTTGGTTTTCCCTCATTAACAGTAGAAGAAAGGATAAAAGTCAATGGTGTAGTGGAGATTAGAGAGGAGAGGAGGAGGAGAGTTTGGTTATTGGTTGGAGGAGGGATCCCAGTGTGGTATCATGTTTCTCTACATGCATGTGTGACATAATTTTTTCATTTCTATGTAATGATTGAAGTGTTGACATGACAGAAAGAGGAACCATGGATCATCACTGGACTCACCATCAGCTCAATAAACAGTATTATTGAACCAGTGTTTTAAGTACCTGTCCCCAGTGAATTTCTTGTACAGTTGCTGTCAAGTATTGTCTCTGGTGACTGTCTTAAGTGCTGTGGTTGGTTATACATATTGTGAAAAGTCCTGTATAGATGTTGTCAAGTATCTTATGATGTAAGTCTTGTACAATGGCTGGTGTACACAATTCCTTGTGAATGTATGTCCCACTTTTGTCAAGAAACTGTCATGTAGATGTCTTGTCCAACAGATGTAATGTACAGTTGTTGTTGAGTTTGTCTACAAACCCTGAATCCTACAGTCCTAGAAAAATTGGACAAAACTGATATAGGTCATACTGACAAAATAATTAAAGATCTAATGTGACGGACGAATAGCACACTGGCAACATTATAGTTGAGTGAGAGGGATCCTCAGTTGTACAGGCGCTAATAGTCCAGATCTCCTTTTGGTCTTGAGGGAACCTTTTACTTCTTTTATAAATTTCTGTGTAGATACATAGTGGTCTCACAGTGGGGGTTTGAGCCAAAGAAAAGTGGTTCTCCAAAAAGGCTATTGCGGGAATGATTAGCTCATTTGAGTGACCTCTAGACAAAACGTGCTAAATCATATCCTTTATCTTGTTATTTATTATTCAAGATATATCTCCAGAGAACACTACTAACTAGGTCCTCTGTCAATCATCTAATTTGTCACAGACACCAAATCGGCTACCCATGCCTGGCTTAGCCAGCCTCTCACAACTGTTGCCCGGGGGGTGGCCGCTGTCGCATGATGACAGCTACTAGGAGCCACAGGCGTGAGCTGGATGTCAGGCTTGGACCAGTGGGGGATGGGTCCTGAAAAGAGCGTGAAAGTCATCCTTACCAAAGGTACTACCAATGAGTGACACCCCGTACCCCCCGCTTAGGAAGTATAATATCACCAAATGACAAATCATAAGACGAAATCGAAAATACATGCAATAAGGCAAACCAACTCATTGGACAAATGGCACCAATACAAACAAAGAAAGTCGCTTAAAAGTCGACAGGGTCGACTTCATTGCACCGGGTTTTTATCCCATAATGCTTAGTCTCTTTCCGCAGCGCGGAAAGCGGTCAATACAAAAAAACAAACAGGTATGATTACATACTAAAAAAGCATTCTACAACACAATCTTCCTACCAACTCTATGTTGCCAATGCTAAACCTAGACAATGAGAAGAATACACAGTGTATCAACAAGAGAGAAAATCAGAAATGGTGATATCAGGACTAAATTGGGTGTTATAGTTGCGCTAGATTCCATTAGAAATTAAGTACGTTAAATGGTTCGCTACATAATTAGGCTACCAATAACAGTATACCACAACAAGCAATGATGTACAGACCAAATGGAAGCAGAAAAAGAGGCGGACCATGCAAACAATGACAGAGGGAATAGCTGAGTCCATGGAAATCTCGATATATGAAGCCCATAAACGGGCACTTTCCCGCTGTTTATACTTCACCTCGACACCGCAAGGTACAAGAAGACCATGATGAGATTAGATATTTATTTTCACTGCCGCTGGTTTTATGATCTTCTCACATTCAACAAGACGGATGTAAGCTCGCGTACAAACAAAAGGATGTAAGCTCGTGTACAAACAGGCAAATATAACTTAATATATAAATAGCTGTCGGTCTCCCTGGTGAAGGGGTTAAGGACGTTGTTCGTAATCCCGTATACCCACGTACGAAATACACTTCCTTGATAATTGACAGCGGATCGTGTCGCGCTGGTTACTTACGGAGGTATGTGAGTCGGTCGTTCAGAAAGCAATGGCAAACTACTGAACGTAAAACTTGCCAAGACATCAACACTGCTGAAAAATGCTGGTGTTGACTGCAATGTCCTGTAAAGGATATGCGAAGAAAAAAAAATGTAAATAAATTGCTGGGCACAAATTCATATACACATAGATAGGTACAAATTCATATACACACGTGTGGGTACAAATTCATATACACACAGATAGGCACACATTCATATACACACATATATGTACAAATGCATATACACACAGATGAGTACCAACTGATGATATCTACTTCTATCCACTAGTTCTCTGTGTGCTGATCAATACCTGATGTATTTGTTCCTCGCGCTATGTGTAATGCATACAGAATTATCTTCACAAACCGGGGTGGCTTGTCTCCAACATCTATTAACAGGCGACAGCAATTCCTTGACAAGGTATTGATAGCCATTTTGCTTACATGGATTTCACATTAGTCCAAAGTTCACAGTACAAAATGGATGTTCTAGCCAACAGAACTACCCGTGAATACTGTGACATTACTATCACTCTATGTCGACATTTGTGGTTTAGGGCAGTGAACAGTTTTACACTGCTGGAGTTGAAATCAGCCGATTTTTAAGCAGACGGATTTGTGTTGAGTTTCGCCAAGGTGTGAGCGTCGGTCAAGCACTGACAAACTAATGAGCATACAGTGGCTTAGAATATCGCATACAGCCAAACTATGATGGGGTTGATTGTGACGTCAAGCTAACTTTAAACTGGCGGTTATGGAAACTCCGTTAGCGCAGTGGTTAGCACACTTGCTTGCCGGCCGTGTGGTCAAGCGTTCGAATTCACGGAGATTTTGATTTAACTTAGGCTGTCAGGCCGACCCAGCGTAATGTAGGTAGCAGGAAACATTCTGGGAGGTAAAGGTGCTCTGTGTGACACTGAGCACATCATCCATCTAGCGCAGTCTGGTCTATGAAATGTGGTACTCGCACCATATACCTAACACACCTCAAGGCATGAGCAAGGGTATCTTACATTTTAACGAACGAATATATTGGTGACCTTTTATCTTTCAGAAGTAGGAGAAGACTACTTAATGTATTAAGAATGGAGCAACTAAGAAGAGAAGACACCAGGACTAAAGTGGGGGTTTAAGCAACGCTTGATTTTATCAGAAAACAGCAAGTGGAATGGTTCGGCCACATAACTAGGCTATCAACTGACAGTGTACCACAACAAGCAGTGATGTACAGATCAGATGGAAGTAGAAGAAAAGGCCGACCATGTAAACGATGGACAGGCGGAATAACAGAATCCTTGGAAATCTTGATATAAGAAGCCCATAAACAGGCACTCTCCCTCTGTGTATGCCTCACCTCGACACTTCAAGGTACAAGAAGAACAAGTTGAGATGACGACGATGATGATGATGATGATGATGATGATGATGATGATGATGATGATGATGATGATGATGATGATGATGATGATGATGATGATGATGATGATGATGATTGCTAGAATGTGTCTTAATAAATTCAAATATAACTCAGCAACGATACATGGTCCAGGGTGTGACACGAATTCCAACAACTTCTTGAAGCATGCAAAATTAACGGCAATGACAAACTCGAAGGCCGGCAATCATATCGTTGAAGGCATAATTTATTAGCCCAACGGTCAAGGCTGTCGCATCTCAACAAGATCAATGAAAATTGACAATTTATGTTTACCGTGTCTGTTATGGCCAGACGGGCCGGTAATTATAATAGGTAATATATAGTTGGCCGGTCTCTCTGGCCGAGGGGTTACAACACTTTCTCCGTAATCCCGTTTATCACGCAGAGTCTCGGAGCGGGCGAGAGCTGGGAACGGTTCGACCCCCGCTGGTGACTTGCGGGATAACTGAGCCGGCCGCTCAGAAAGCAATGGCAAACTACTGAGCGTAATCTTGCCAAGAAATCAACATACAGCTGAAAGATGCTGATGTTGACAGCGATGTCCTGTAAAGGATATGCAAAACAAAAACAAAAATATATATATATATAGTTGACTATGCTAGACCGTTATGATTATCAAGTCCATGTCGCTGTCCTTCTGTCATTCCTAAACTGGATAGATTTCACCTTGCCGTGACGTTCTAAGTCCCGTTTTGATATTTCTGATATATTCACATCGGTCCATCATTCTCGGGCTGATATATATCGTTCATGAATATTCTCGTTATCCTCTGCAATATGTGTTGGCCATGATAACGTTGTCCTGCCAGTAAATATCTTCTCACGTTCCAACTAATCTAAACGTGCAGCCTCCTTGTTCGAGCTCTAAGATCTGACTCTTTGTTGTTGTTGACTATTTCTCTGACGTCTTTTCCTTTCTACGTCAGCCTCCTAGTTTCTTATAAGATTTTCTTCGCGATTTTCTGTTTGCTCTATTTTGCGTCATTTCATCTGCGCTGCTACTTGGCAATGATGATGATGATGATGATGATGATATATTGGCTAACGGCTTCTTTATTTCCCAAAACTGTCTACAGTCCAATACACTTTCACTGACTTAACACTGTATACCCGAGACCTTATGTTAAATCAATTAGCATAACTAAACGCAATAGAAAAACTCTGAAAGCAAACAGAGCCCAACAGGCAAGTATTGTCACCGTTACTGTGTCAACAAAACATTGTATTGCGCTGTCTGCGCCATGTGCCCTCTGACCTCTTGCTAGCAAATATTCAGATAGTTTAAAACTAACACCAGGAGCCGTTACAAAAGGACACCGGGGGAAGATGGGAGGGCCTACAAAAGGTTATATTGTCGAGGACTGGGGACTTTCACTGAATACAGTTTCCAGGTCTGACTAGCCGCAGTTAAGTGAATCTGTCACAAGGTTTAAATGGGTTTTTTACAGGTAAGAGGGTGGACTTCATTGCATCGGGTTGTATCCCATATGGCTGGGTCTATTTCCGCAGGGTGGCCTGCTGAAAGTGTCGCATCAAGACCGGACTCCATGGCTCCAGCGACGAACCCGCGAGGAGTCTCCGAGAACGCTGCACTCGTGAATCAGAAACGTAGCCCGGCATTAAACCCACGACCTTCGAAGCGTGTGCAGACAGAGTAACCACGTGGTCACGGAGACTCCCTCAAACCATGATGTAAAGACAGCCGTACCCACCAGACACTTACCCTTACCCTTAAATGATCCAGTACAATTTCCTTCTATCCAGTGAAGCAGACAATTACTCCCCCCGCTCTCGACCACACAAAATACCTGAACACATTTCACTCAATTGGAGTGCCTTCTACCCCGACGTCGGCGCTATATTCCCTTCCGGCACATGTTTGTTTCTCTCCAAGAGCGCTCTGTGTTTGACTTCCAGGCCGCTGTATTTGCAGAAGTAACCAAACGGATTGGCCCTTTTAGTTGAAGCTATTTCAGTCTGATGACGCAAATGTGTGGTTGTGAAGACAACAGACGTGATTCCCAAGGTGTCCTGTCGGTGACAGCGTCCTCGTGGGGTAAACAGATTTCCTGTAAAATGTAACATTTGTAACGGGCGATGGGTTTGTTTGCCCAAGCAGGGATTTGTTGAGTGTATTGGTTGGGTTATTTATAGCACAAGTAAGCTGGCGGGTGTGTATGGCAGTATGCCTCTGACAGGTTCTTCATGATATATTGAGGATACAAAGAAGCGAACTATATAATTGAGTTGAGATCACAGAATTCGGGACATACACAAACTTGCTTAGTTCTCATCTTCAACAGCCAGTGAAGAGTACCAATACTAATGGCATCATTTGTAGTTTAATTGTGTGTCCGTCTGGCCTTTCCTCGGAGTACTGACTATCGGTCAGGTCATCTGGTCACTCCATGCCGTTCCATTCTGTACACCACCCACTAGCCTGCAAGTTAAACTACCATTGTTGTGTGGTTTGGTGATTGGATGAGCGGGTGGGTGGTTGGTTGGCTGGCTGGTTGGCTGGCTGGCTGGCTGGCTGATGGGCTGACCGGTCTGTCCGTCGGTTGGTCGGTCGGTGGATGGATGGTTGGCTGGCTGGCTGGCTGATTGAACAGTCCGTCGGTTGATTGTTGGGTAGGTTAGATGGTGAGCTGTGAGTCATCTAGAAGATTTTAAATCAGGTTGACTGAGGGCTTGCACCTATAGGCATGATGTTGATCTGGGCCCCACAAAGGGCTTGCACTATAAGGCGTGAGACGGGTCTGGGGACTTGCCACTGACATGTAATAGCAGTGACTTATTGGGTCAGATACTCTTTGTCTTCTGAAATGCAGCATTTGCTTGATGTGTCCTGCTCTTGATCTCTGTCACGCATCTTCCATCTGATTGCCTGTAAGTATTTACCTTTATCAACACGGTAAAGCATTTTCCCTTTAAATGTTACATAACATTCTGGGGTTATCTATTTCTTTGTCTAACCATTGTTTTTGTTTTCTTGGTATTCAAGGAGAGTCCCTTCTTTGCGCTCTCTGTTCCTTCAATTTCCAATAATTGTTGTAGATGTTTTGCTTTTTCTGGCATCAGTAACACGGTATTGGTGGCGAAAAATTAAAACAATATACAGTATACATTTTGAATATTGTAGTGATAGAGTCATCTGCATAATGCAGATTGCTTATATTATAACATCCAACTCATATTATTATTGACTTCTCTTTAATTTCTCTTATTATTACTTCGCTATAAGAGTGAGAGAGAGAGAGAGAGAGAGAGAGAAGAGAGCCAGTGAAACAACATGTCTTTGAATTACGCCCTTATGCATATGTTCATAATTGCTCTCTTTATTTCCCATTTTAATTGTTGCTACTTGTTTCCAGTAAATATTCTTTATTGTTCTGAGATTTTCCCCATCAATGTTAAGATCTTCCAACATTTTGATCATGTCATCATGTTTCACGCTATCAAATGTCTTGGTGGAATATCTAAAACACAATTATATGTGTCTCGGTCTCTATAGATCTCTTATCAGAGTTGGTAATGTGTATATTACATTATTTGACCCTTTCAACTCCACAAATCCACTCTGTTCTACTGTCACATGATGGACTAACGTGATTTAACCGTCATGGGAATAAAGGCGTTCTGTATTAGCGGCCTGTTCGAGGCAATAGGTTGTTTCAACAAATCCAGAAAAGTAGCTGGCCGTGTTTACATCTGGTCGACAGATTGGGAGCATTCGGTGGTGAGTGAGACAAATCCCGGCATCGCTTTGACAGTTTATCAACATTCGAATACAGATAGAACCCGTCAGATCCTGGTTACAATCAGATGTCAACCATCACAGGTCGGGCATAGTTAACAGCTGCAGATGTGTAGGGGAAGTGTGTGAGATGAGTCAATACACCACTTTGACAGTTCATAAACAGGTCGGATTGAAAGCGGAAGTACTCAGCTCGGAAGAAAACAGTCCGTCTGTCAATTTATAGTTTCCGGACATCAAGAAGATTGGCAGCTTGTTGGGGAAACCCGTTGTTGGGATCATACAGTAACTCGCTAGATTGTTGGGGATGTCAAAACAAGTGAGGACAACTCTGACAGTGACTAAGCCTGGGAAAATGGATTCTTGACAATGGATGATATGTCCAAATAACACCTGTGTGGACAGGAAGAATACCGTCACGTGACCAATTTTAGGTTTTGCCAAAAACCATGATAGGAGAGGACAGTTGAACTCAAACCTTGGATTTTAGCGGACGTGCTTCGGCACTGCGGTTCTGATTGGAAAATGTCTACCGTGTGCGAATTGAGTTAATTTAATTTTACACGTGCCTGTCATGGCAAGAGTGGATGTAATTTGATCTAACTGCGGTGTTGCCTAAGGTAGAACCTATTATAATTAGTTCTAATTAATATAGGCTGTAGCCTTGTTAAAACTAAAGTGTGATGATTAGCACTGTTAGTGGAAAACTAGCTAGAGTAGGGAAGTGATACTTGGCTCTGTTAGTTGAAAATAGATTAGTGAAGTGTTGATAAGCTTTACTAGTTGAGAATTGAGTAATGAGGGATAATTGGGATATTCCAGTAGGTGTCCCTGGTGGGCGGGGTTCCGCATTCTGTTTGTTGATTTTTTTTTCTTGTCTTGGCCTGATGATAACCAATGGGTTGAGTCATCTGTCCCTGACAGAGTAGGTTCATTGTATTTTACTGAGCAAGGGCCAATGGCCACGATCATCTAATAGAGATCAGTGACGGGGAGGCTATCACCAGTTGTATGATTTATTTTACAGGTTCCCTCTGGTTGGAATGAAGAACCCGGAACCAATGAAAAATCCGATCCCGGACAAATTATGATGTAGAGAGATGGGCCAGCCACTTTCGCAACGGAAGAAGTTAATACACATTGCTCGGTGGAGCTAATGGTATATGTATCCTACATGAGTGCATACCAATCGTTAACACACCTGAAGTGATGGATGTTCAGCCCATGTGGAACTAGATCAGTAGGAACTGATGTTCACATTAGATGAAACCAAACATTGAAGTGTAGTTGTTCCACGTATCAAGGAAATCAGAACTTTCAGACTATATCTAGTGAATAAAGCAAGCCATTTTTGTCTAGATACATTGACTGTTTAAGAGTGAAAATACAGAACTAATAGGAACCGTTGTGTTAGGAACAATAATAGTATTTTCAAAGGATTATATATTTACATGGCATTCAGATCTCATCGTCATCAGAGCTCCTGGAGGAGGACATGTCTGGAGAGAGGGATACGACTTCGGTGAGGTCTATTGTACTGACTCGTGTGATGTCGTGTAATCCTTGCAATGATGACTGGACTCTGATCCTGAACTCTGTGGTCTGACCTATACATTTATGTTATAATACACGACACACATTTTCTTCGCATACACGTCTCATATACGTTACACTTTTCTTTTAATAAATTAATCTTTATTAATTTTTTGGAAGCAAGAGTTGTTGAGTATGTTGCGTTGGGGAAATATGAGAGGGGGGCATAGTACGACAGTGAGAGAGTGATAGGAAAAGGTGTCCACGGGCTTGATGGAGTGTGTTGGACGGAAGCTGGTGGATTCTCCAGGATATTGATAGGGGAAAAAATATTATAATGTGGGTGTTGACTCTCCTCACTCCAGGGACGAACACTTTAAAGGAGGACACGACATCTACATCAGTGTTCATCTTTATTTTCTTTTTTATTCTTTCTCATTATAATAGTATAGGAGTATAGGAGCTAGGTGATAAGGTTGGTGAGGGCGATTGTACGACAATCTTCGCATTCAATTGTGAGGGTGATTGTACGACAATCTTCGCATTCAATTTTGAGGGTGATTGTACCACAATCTTCACATTCAGCTTCTCCTGGTCTTTTTGGTACAGCAGGCCGGCTCTATGGCGAAGAATTTGCAGACGGGCTTCGTAATCCCGCACACAGCTGTGGGTGATTTGAAAGCAGACCGCCTTGCGCTGGTTTGCATACAATGGTATGAGTCAAAACTCAATGGGGTCAATGTAAGGCCGCCGCCTTTACTGCCCATGACATTTCGTGGTGCACAGTGTAGGCTGGATCGATCTGGAAACCTGGGGAAATTAAAACATCCCCCATCCACAGCACTTTACAGTTTCCCCCTTCATGGGGATTTGAACAGATGACTGCCCAGTCCATAGGCACATATTCTAGGCTGTGCTCTACACGAGGGCTGGACGTTGTATCAAGCTACGGTGAAACAGCCAACACACAAACACCTCGGCTCAGTGTTTAAGAGAAAAAAATTAAACATTCGGCCACGTTCAACCTGCTTCTGAAGCGTCGGTTACAATTGAAGTCCTTTTTTTGGGAGGTGGGGGGGGGGGGGGGGGTGAGTTTTGATATTCTTTGCTTTCTTTGTTCTCTGTCCAGTTATTCCGGAACAGGGCTGGTTATATTTTCTACTCTCTGCTCCATAAACACCGCTATACAGTATCTAGTAATAGATGTCACCTTTCCTCTGGAGTAAACTAGACACATCGAGAGAGAGATCATGCTGCATGGGCAACACATGGTCTCTAAATTCAACTCAGGCTTTGTGTTATGGAGAGATAGCTCCATTTTACAAACTGTCGTCTGTCAAGACGACCAGGTGCCAGTCAGTCAGTCAGTAATTATTTTATTGTTTTGCGCTCGCTCGCTTTGACTGGGGGTGTAGTCCATACACACTACTTCTAGTACAGTGGTTCTCAACCGGTGGGGAATTTTAGGGTTTCCAGGGGGCGAATTAAGATTATTTCAAGATCGCGTTAATACAAGAACCGACTACTTGATATTGTTTTTCCCTTCATACTTCACGGTTCTGTACGTCTCACCCTTCTAAAATTCATTTTATAAAGTAAGTAGACCCACAAATCACGTTTTATGTGGACGTCTAGGCTTGGTTTTGTATGTGCTATTAAATTTAGCTTCCATTACTACGTATACTGTGTGTGTGTGGGGGGGGGGGGGGGGGGGATTTTTAGGTATGAAATACAAAGGTGGGGGGGGGGGAAATGACGTTCTGAAAATATGGTTTAAGGGGGGCAGGGGCTAAATTTTTAGGTATGAAATACGAAAGGGGGGAGAGAGAGAGAGAGAGAGAGAGAGGAGAGAGAGAGAGAGAGAGAGAGAGAGAGATGAGAGAGAGAGAGAGAGAGAGAGAGAGAGAGAGAATGATGTTCTGAAAATATGGTGAAGTGGGGCACGGGCCAAAAAAGGTTGAGAACCACTGTTCTAGTAGCTCTGGACTTAATTTGCGTCGTGAATTAGCTTTCCCTATTACCAGTGACCTTTGCCATCGGGCGAACCCACTCCGACTTCAGAGGTACTTGTACTTTACGTCCCCAAGACAAGGAAGAGAAGTCAACATTTTTGTCGAACTGACCGGTGTAGGTAGTGATCCCCTACCTCAACATCAGCACACCGGATGCTTAAGAAAGAGCGCTCTTACCAATTCGGCCATGCTGATCTCCGTACCTAGTATGTTAACAACAACACTTGATCGCACAAGGACGAGACAGACTCTATTCGTTTATCAATGCGGTGATCGCACAAGGATGAGACAGACTCTATTCGTCTATCAATGCGGTGATCGCACAAGGACGAGACAGACTCTATTCGTTTATCAATGCGGTGATCGCACAAGACGAGACAGACTCTATTCGTTTATCAATGCGGTGATCGCACAAGGACGAGACAGACTCTATTCGTCTATCAATGCGGTGATCGCACAAGGACGAGACAGACTCTATTCGTTTATCAATGCGGTGATCGCACAAGGACGAGACAGACTCTATTCGTTTATCAATGCGGTGATCGCACAAGGACGAGACAGACTCTATTCGTCTATCAATGCGGTGATCGCACAAGGACGAGACAGACTCTATTCGTCTATCAATGCGGTGATCGCACAAGGACGAGACAGACTCTATTCGTTTATCAATGAGGTGATCGCACAAGGACGAGACAGACTCTATTCGTTTATCAATGCGGTGATCGCACAAGGACGAGACAGACTCTATTCGTTTATCAATGCGGTGATTGCAAGCGTACTCCATCTAGCCCCTTAGAGACCGCAAGCATACTCCAACGAACTAGCCCCTTACTGCACAGAGATTACATGCGCCGTTTTCTGATTACAAAAGCCAGGCTTGTACTTCCTCATACCAATGTGTAACCTGGCTCATGGTTGTATACTTCGTGTTCATTCTATTCTAGGTCGGGAAAATAACAGAATAAACGTGAGTTGTTTCCGAATTATTTCCTTATCATATTGTGTCTATTGTTAGAGATATCTCATCTGTTTCAGTTTATATAACGATTAACTCATAAAAGAATTATACATAAACTACAAACATGCATGAGCCGGTCGCTGCACAGATTAGTGAACTGAAATGTTATGACAGAATTGGCACATACCGCCTTGCATTTAAGTATTGGGTACTTTAACAACAGCAGATGCGATCAGCTTGCTAATTCTATGGTTACTAATCAGAAGTTTCACATACTGTATTCCAAGAACATAAATTGATTGCCCAAATATCCATCCATCCATCACGTGTCATGCCGATAACCGTGGTTGGTCACCAGAGTCGTGTATCAGCTCCGTGTTTCTGTCTCGACCATGCCACGTGGCCAAGCCATCCAGGTATTTACTTCTCGGTCTTCCCCTTGGTCTCTTTCCTTCGATCTTGCCAGTTGTCACCACGTTCTCCAATTAATTTCTTCTCATAACATGCCCAAAAATGTTGACTGTCTACGTCTAATGTCTCTAATCAGTTTACGATCTTCATTTGTTTCTAAAGAACTTGGTAATTGGTTGTTTTCTATCTGTCCATGATATTCTTTGCATTTTCCTCACAAACCATATCCACGGCCATCAGATATTTTTCAGCTTGTCTGCTCATTGTCTACGCTTCACATCCATACAAAAGTACAGGTTCTATGTAGCACCTCAACACTCATTTTCTCGTTTCAATTTATATCTTTTTGTTTATCAGTATGTTGTTTTTTTTCAGCTTCCAAAAGGTCATCTTTCATCTTGCTCAAATGTATCGAAGCATTACATATTAGTCCAGATCTAGCCATTACTATGCAAACAGAAGGACTTCCTGCTAAGTGTTAGACTTCCGTGAATATAATGTTCTACACATTCGCGCCAGGTTGGCGACGATGTTCATCATATTTTAGCCAAAGTGCCATTCATTTTTTTTCACATAACATGATACGAGTATATAACTCTGCAGTTTGCACACTACGAGATGCAGCGAAGTATGCCAGGCAATAAACCGTGCAATATTTGTATGTATGGCTCCTGTGTTTAAAGTCACTAAGGTGAGTACAATGTTTAGCATTTCCTTGACCCAGTTTAGACCCGGGAGCTCAATTTAAGTGAAACAATCCCTCTCCTCCTGGGGGTTCCAACACATGTCCACTGGGCGACAGGGCGAGAGTACTAGCCCCTGCCATTCCGTTCAGTTCCGTTTGTGTAGAAAGGAAAAAAGAAACTTTCCTACCTCGTTCACCAGCCTTTAGCAGACATTGGTTATTACAGTGGGGTTCATAGTGCGGTTTAAATTGTATTGGTCCATTGAGCATAAGACGACTTCCAATCATGCATGTCTGGCAGGGTTACTCTTTTCCATTAATTAACCTCCATCCTTCTTGTGTCCTACATGTTCTTGTTCTCCCTGTTCTGCTGTCATTGTCAGTGTCATTCTCTTCCCCGCTCTGTTATAGCACAGTTCTCAATATGAGGATGTAGAGATAAATACACCTGGTTGATTGGGTAATAAACCTGATTGGTTAAGTGATAAATTTGGTTGGTTGGGTGATAAACTTGGTTGGTTGGGAAATAAATCTGACTGGCTGGGCGTTTATTTGTTTGGTTGAATGGTTGATTGTTTGATCTATCTATCTATCTATCTATCTATCTATCTATCTATCTATCTATCTATCTATTCTATCTATCTATCTATCTATCTATCTATCTATCTATACCATCCATCATCCATCCATCAGCATTCATGTCATTATCCATCCTCTATCCATCCATCCTCCAGTCATCCATCCATCCACTGTCTTCCGTCCGTCCGTCCGTCCGTCCACCCGCCCGCTCGTCTCTCTGTCTGTCTGTTTGTCTGTTTATCTTTCTGTCTGTCTGTCTATATATTTATCCTTCCGTTCGTCCGTCTTTGTCGTCCTAAACGTGTTCGGTCGGCGTCGTTCTCGGTCTGTGCGGTCTTTCTGTCTGTAGCATCTCTGTCTATCGTTTTGTCTGCGTGTCTGTTTCAAACTATCAGTATCTCTCTATCTCTCTCTCTCTCTCTCTTTTTCTCTCCCTCTCTCTTCTCCTCATCTCTCGCTTATGTTTTCCTCTCTATACTCTCTCTCTCTCTATACGTCTTCTCTATCTACTTTCTCTCTGTATATCGTCTCTCTCGTCCTACTCTCTCTCTCCTGTATATGTCTCTCTCTCCTACTCTCACTCTCTCTCTGTATATGTCTCTCTCTCTCTCTCCTACTCTCTCGCTCTTCTGTATATGTCTCTCTCTCCTACTCCTCTCTCTGTATATGTCTCTCTCTCTACTCTCGTCTCTCTCTCTCTGTATATGTCTCTCTCTCCTTCTCTCTCTCTCTGTATATGTCTCTCTCTCCTACTCTCTCTCTCTCTGTATATGTCTCTCTCTCCTACTCTCTCTCTGTATATGTCTCTCTCTCCTACTCTCTCTCTCTGTATATGTCTCTCTCTCCTACTCTCTCTCTGTATATGTCTCTCTCTCCTACTCTCTCTCTCTCGTATATGTCTCTCTCTCCTACTCTCTCTCTCTGTATATGTCTCTCCTCCCTACTCTCTCTCTCTGTATATGTCTCTCTCTCCTACTCTCTCTCTCTCTGTATATGTCTCTCTCTCCTACTCTCTCTCATCTCTGTATATGTCTCTCTCTCCTACTCTCTCTCTCTGTATATGCTCTCTCTACTCTCTCTAGCTCTCTCTCTCTCTCTCTTGTATATGTCTCTCTCTCCTACTCTCTCTCTCTGTATATGTCTCTCTCTCCTACTCCTCTCCTCTGTATATGCTCTCTACTCTCTTCTCTGTATATGTCTCTCTCTCCTACTCTCTCTCTGTATATGTCTCTCTCTCCTACTCTCTCTCTCTGTATATGTCTCTCTCTCCTACTCTCTCTCTGTATATGTCTCTCTCTCCTACTCTCTCTCTCTCTGTATATGTCTCTCTCTCCTACTCTCTCTCTCTGTATATGTCTCTCTCTCCTACTCTCTCTCTCTCTGTATATGTCTCTTCTCTCTCTACTCTCTCTCTCTCTCTCTGTATATGTCTCTCTCTCCTACTCTCTCTCTCTGTATATGTCTCTCTCTCCTATCTCTCTCTCTGTATATGTCTCTCTCCTCCTCATCTCTCTCTCTCTCTGTATATGTCTCTCTCTTCCTACTCTCTCGCCTACTTCTTGTATATGTCTCTCTCTCCTACTCTCTCTCTGTATAGTCTCTCTACTCCTATCTCTCTCTCTGTATATGTCTCTCTCCCTCCTCTCCTGATCTCTCTACTCTCTCTCCTGTATATGTCTCTCTCTCCTACTCTCTCTCTCTGTATATGTCTCTCTCTCCTACTCTCTCTCTGTATATGTCTCTCTCTCCTACTCTCTCTCTGTATATGTCTCTCTCTCCTACTCTCTCTCTCTCTGTATATGTCTCTCTACTTCCTACTCTCTCTCTCTGTATATGTCTCTCTCTCTCCTACTCTCTCTCTGTATATGTCTCTCTCTCCTACTCTCTCTCTGTATATGTCTCTCTCTCCTACTCTCTCTCTGTACTCTCTCTCTCTCTCTGTATATGTCTCTCTCTATCTCTCTCTCTACTCTCTCTCATCTCTCTCTCTGTATATGTCTCTCTCTCCTACTCTCTCTCTCTGTATATGTACTCTCTATCTCCTACTCTCTATCTCTCTGTATATGTCTCTCTCTCCTACTCTCTCTCTCTGTATATGTCTCTCTCTCCTACTCTCTCTCTGTATATTTCTCTCTCCTACTCTCTCTCTCTGTATATGTCTCTCTCTCCTACTCTCTCTCTGTATATGTCTCTCTCTCCTACTCTCTCTCTGTATATGTCTCTCTCTCCTACTCTCTCTCTCTGTATATGCTCTCTCTCTCTCTCTTACTCTCCTACTCTCTCCGTATATGTCTCTCTCTCCAACTCTCTCTCTCTGTATATGTCTCTCTCTCCTACTCTCTCTCTCTGTATATGTCTCTCTCTCCTACTCTCTCTCTCTGTATATGTCTCTCTCTCCTACTCTCTCTCTCTCTGTATATGTCTCTCTCCTACTCTCTCTCTGTATATGTCTCTCTCTCCTACTCTCTCTCTCTGTATATGTCTCTCTCTCCTACTCTCTCTCTGTATGTCTCTCTCTCCTACTCCTCTCTCTGTATATGTCTCTCTCTCCTACTCTCTCTCTCTGTATATGTCTCTCTCTCCTACTCTCTCTCTCTGTATATGTCTCTCTCTCCTACTCTCTCTCTGTAATGTCTCTCTCTCCTACTCTCTCTCTGTTATGTCTCTCTCTCCTACTCTCTCTCTCTGTATATGTCTCTCTCTCCTACTCTCTCTCTGTATATGTCTCTCTCTCCTATCTCTCTCTCTCGTATATGTCTCTCTCTCCTACTCTCTCTCTGTATATGTCTCTCTCCTACTCTCTCTCTGTATATGTCTCTCTCTCCTACTCTCTCTCTGTATATGTCTCTCTCTCCTACTCTCTCTCTCTGTATATGTCTCTCTATCCTACTCTCTCTCTCTGTATATGTCTCTCTCTCCTACTCTCTCTCTGTATATGTCTCTCTCTCCTACTCTCTCTCTGTATATGTCTCTCTCTCCTACTCTCTCTCTGTATATGTCTCTCTCTCCTACTCTCTCTCTGTATATGTCTCTCTCTCCTACTCTCTCTCTCTCTGTATATGTCTCTCTCTCCTACTCTCTCTCTGTATATGTCTCTCTCTCCTACTCCTCTCTCTCTGTATATGTCTCTCTCTCCTACTCTCTCTCTCTCTGTATATGTCTCTCTCTCCTACTCTCTCTCTGTATAGTCTCTCTCCTACTCCTCTCGTATATGTCTCTCTCTCTACTCTCTCCGTATATGTCTCTCTCTCCTACTCTCTCTCTGTATATGTCTCTCTCTCCTACTCTCTCTCTCTCTGTATATGTCTCTCTCTCCTACTCTCTCTCTGTATATGTCTCTCTCTCCTACTCTCTCTCTCTGTATATGTCTCTCTCTCCTACTCTCTCTTATATGTTCTCTCGCCTACTCTCTCCTCTGTATATGTCTCTCTCTCCTACTCTCTCTCGTGTATATGTCTCTCTCTCCTACTCTCTCCTCTCTGTATATGTCTCTCTCTCCTACTCTCTCTCTGTATATGTCTCTCTCCTACTCTCTCTCTGTATATGTCTCTCTCTCCACTCCTCTCGTATATGCTCTCTCTCCACTCTCTCTCTGTATATGTCTCTCTCTCCTACTCTCTCTCTGTATATGTCTCTCTCTCCTACTCTCTCTCTGTATATGTCTCTCTCTCCTACTCTCTCTCTGTATATGTCTCTCTCTCCTACTCTCTCTCTCTGTATATGTCTCTCTCTCCTACTCTCTCTCTCTGTATATGTCTCTCTCTCCTACTCTCTCTCTCTGTATATGTCTCTCTCTCCTACTCTCTCTCTCTGTATATGTCTCTCTCTCCTACTCTCTCTCTCTGTATATGTCTCTCTCTCCTACTCTATCTCTCTGTATATGTCTCTCTCTATCCTCTCTCTCTGTATATGTCTCTCTCTCCACTCTCTCTCTGTATATGTCTCTCTCTCCTACTCTCTCTCTCTGTATATGTCTCTCTCTCCTACTCTCTCTCTCTGTATATGTCTCTCTCTCTACTCTCTCTCTCTGTATATGTCTCTCTCTCCTACTCTCTCTCTGTATATGTCTCTCTCTCCTACTCTCTCTCTCTGTATATGTCTCTCTCTCCTACTCTCTCTCTCTGTATATGTCTCTCTCTCCTACTCTCTCTCTGTATATGTCTCTCTCTCCTACTCTCTCTCTCTGTATATGTCTCTCTCTCCTACTCTCTCTCTCTCTGTATATGTCTCTCTCTCCTACTCTCTCTCTCTGTATATGTCTCTCTCTCCTACTCTCTCTCTCTGTATATGTCTCTCTCTCCTACTCTCTCTCTCTGTATATGTCTCTCTCTCCTACTCTCTCTCTCTGTATATGTCTCTCTCTCTCTCCTACTCTCTCTCTCTGTATATGTCTCTCTCTCCTACTCTCTCTCTCTCTGTATATGTCTCTCTCTCCTACTCTCTCTCTGTATATGTCTCTCTCTCCTACTCTCTCTCTGTATATGTCTCTCTCTCCTACTCTCTCTCTGTATATGTCCTCTCTCTCTCACTCTCTCTCCTACTCTCTCTGTATATGTCTCTCTCTCCTACTCTCTCTCTCTGTATATGTCTCTCTCTCCTACTCTCTCTCTCTGTATATGTCTCTCTCTCCTACTCTCTCTCTCTGTATATGTCTCTCTCTCCTACTCTCTCTCTGTATATGTCTCTCTCTCCTACTCTCTCTCTCTGTATATGTCTCTCTCTCCTACTCTCTCTCTCTGTATATGTCTCTCTCTCCTACTCTCTCTCTCTGATATGTCTCTCTCTCCTACTCTCTCTCTGTATATGTCTCTCTCTCCTACTCTCTCTCTCTGTATATGTCTCTCTCTCCTACTCTCTCTCTCTGTATATGTCTCTCTCTCCTACTCTCTCTCTGTATATGTCTCTCTCTCCTACTCCTCTCTCTCTGTATATGTCTCTCTCTCTACTCTCTCTCTGTATAGTCTCTCTCTCCTACTCTCTCTCTCTGTATATGTCTCTCTCTCCTACTCTCTCTCTCTGTATATGTCTCTCTACTCCTACTCTCTACTCTCTGTATATGTCTCTCTCTCCTACTCTCTC
Source organism: Cepaea nemoralis (assembly GCA_014155875.1). Classification (NCBI taxonomy): domain Eukaryota; kingdom Metazoa; phylum Mollusca; class Gastropoda; order Stylommatophora; family Helicidae; genus Cepaea; species Cepaea nemoralis. The sequence continues at coordinate 48,784 of JACEFZ010012316.1, read as the reverse complement.
TCTGTATATGTCTCTCTCTCCTACTCTCTCTCTGTATATGTCTCTCTCTCCTACTCTCTCTCTGTATATGTCTCTCTCTCTCTCTCTCTCTCTCTGTATATGTCTCTCTCTCCTACTCTCTCTCTGTATATGTCTCTCTCATCCTACTCTCTCTCTCTGTATATGTCTCTCTCTCCTACTCTCTCTCTGTATATGTCTCTCTCTCTACTCTCTCTCTGTATATGTCTCTCTCTCTCCTACTCTCTCTCGTATATGTCTCTCTCACTCTCTCTCTGATATGTCTCTCTCTCTACTCTCTCTCTGTATATGTCTCTCTCTCCTACTCTTCTCTCTCTGTATATGTCTCTCTCTCCTACCTCTCTCTCTGTATATGTCTCTCTCTCCTACTCTCTCTCTGTATATGTCTCTCTCTCCTACTCTCTCTCCTCTGTATATGTCTCTCTCTCCTACTCTCTCTCTCTGTATATGTCTCTCTCATCTACTCTCTCTCTCTGTATATGTCTCTCTCCTCCTACTCTCTCTCTCTGTATATGTCTCTCTCTCCTACTCTCTCTCTGTATATGTCTCTCTTCCTACTCCTCTCTCTGTATATGTCTCTCTCTCCTACTCTCTCTCTCTCTCTGTATATGTCTCTCTCTCCTACTCTCTCTCTCTGTATATGTCTCTCTCCTACTCTCTCTCTCTCTGTATATGTCTCTCTCTCCTACTCTCTCTCTCTGTATATGTCTCTCTCTCCTACTCTCTCTCTGTATATGTCTCTCTCTCCTACTCTCTCTCTCTGTATATGTCTCTCTCTCCTACTCTCTCTCTCTGTATATGTCTCTCTCTCCTACTCTCTCTCTCGTATATGTCTCTCTCTCCTACTCTCTTCTCTGTATATGTCTCTCTCTCCTACTCTCTCTCTGTATATGTCTCTCTTACTCTCTCTCCTGTATATGTCTCTCTCTCCTACTCTCTCTCTCTGTATATGTCTCTCTCTCCTACTCTCTCTCTCTCTGTATATGTCTCTCTCTCCTACTCTCTCTCTGTATATGTCTCTCTCTCATACTCTCTCTCTCTGTATATGTCTCTCTCTCCTACTCTCTCTCTGTATATGCTCTCTCTCTACTCTCTCTCTCTGATAGTCCTCTCTCTACTCTCTCTCTGTATATGTCTCTCTCTACTCTCTCTCTCTGTATATGTCTCTCTCTCGACTCTCTCTCTCTGTATATGTCTCTCTCTCCTACTCTCTCTCTCTGTATATGCTCTCTCTCCTACTCTCTCTCTCTGTATATGTCTCTCTCTCCTACTCTCTCTCATGTATATGTCTCTCTTCCTACTCTCTCCTCTGTATATGTCTCTCTCTCCTACTCTCTCTCTCTGTATATGTCTCTTCTCCTACTCTCTCTCTCTCTGTATATGTCTCTCTCCTACTCTCTCTCTCTGTATGTCTCTCTCTCTACTCTCTCTCTCTGTATATGTCTCTCTCTCCTACTCTCTCCTCTCTCTGTATATGTCTCTCTCCTACCTCTCTCTCTCTGTATATGTCTCTCTCTCCTACTCTCTCTCTCTGTATATGTCTCTCTCCTACTTCTCTCTGTATAGTCTCTCTCTCCTACTCTCTCTCTGTATATGTCTCTCTCTCCTACTCTCTCTCTCTGTATATGTCTCATCTCTACTCTCTCTCTCATCTCTTCTGTATATGTCTCTCTCTCCTACTTCTCTCTGTATATGTCTCTCTCTCCTCTCTCTCTCTCTGTATATGTCTCTCTCTCCTACTCTCTCTCTCTGTAATGTCTCTCTCTACTCCTATCTCTCTCGTATATGTCTCTCTCTCCTACTCTCTCTCTCTGTATATGTCTCTCTCTCCTACTCTCTCTCTCTCTCTGTATATGTCTCTCTCTCCTACTCTCGCTCTCTCTGTATATGTCTCTCTCTCCTACTCTCTCTCTTCTTGTATATGTCTCTCTCTCCTACTCTCCTCTCTGTATATGTCTCTCTCTCCTACTCTCTCTCTCTCTCTGTATATGTCTCTCTCTCCTACTCTCTCTCTGTATATGTCTCTCTCTCCTACTCTCTCTCTGTATATGTCTCTCTCTCCTACTCTCTCTCTCTCTGTATATGTCTCTCTCTCCTACTCTCTCTCTCCTACTCTCTCTCTGTATATGTCTCTCTCTCCTACTCTCTCTCTGTCTATGTCTTCCCTATCTCTCTCTCTCTGTATATGTCTCTCTCTCCTACTCTCTCTCTCTGTATATGTCTCTCTCCTACTCTCTCTCTCTCTCTGTATATGTCTCTCTCTCCTACTCTCTCTCTGTATATGTCTCTCTCCTACTCTCTCTCTCTCTCTGTATATGTCTCTCTCTCCTACTCTCTCTCTCTGTATATGTCTCTCTCTCCTACTCTCTCTCTCTCTGTATATGTCTCTCTCTCCTACTCTCTCTCTCTCTGTATATGTCTCTCTCTCCTACTCTCTCTCTCTCTGTATATGTCTCTCTCTCCTACTCTCTCTCTCTCTGTATATGTCTCTCTCTCCTACTCTCTCTCTCTGTATATGTCTCTCTCTCCTACTCTCTCTCTCTGTATATGTCTCCTCTCCTACTTCTCTCTCTGTATATGTCTCTCTCCTACCTCTCCTCTCTCTGTATATGTCTCTCTCTCCTACTCTCTCTCTCTGTATAGTCTCTCTCTCCTACTCTCTCTCTCTGTATATGTCTCTCTCTCCTACTCTCTCTCTCTGTATATGTCTCTCTCCTACTCTCTCTCTCTGTATATGTCTCTCTCTCCTACTCTCTCTCTCTCTGTATATGTCTCTCTCTCCTACTCTCTCTCTCTGTATATGTCTCTCTTCCACCTCTCTCGCTGATATGTCTCTCTCTCTACTCTCTCTCTCTGTATATGTCTCTCTCTCCTACTTCTCTCTGTATATGTCTCTCTCTCTACTCTCTCTCTCTGTATATGTCTCTCTCTCCTACTCTCTCTCTCTCTGTATATGTCTCTCTCTCCTACTCTCTCTCTCTGTATATGTCTCTCTCCCCTACTCTCTCTCTCTCTGTATATGTCTCTCTCTCCTCCTCTCTCTCTCTCTCGCTTATAGTCTCTCTCTCCTACTTCTCTCTCTCTCTGTATATGTCCTCTCTCCTACTCTCTCTCTCTCTGTATATGTCTCTCTCCTACTCTCTCTCTCTCTGTATATGTCTCTCTCTCCTACTCTCTCTCTCTGTATATGTCTCTCTCTCCTACTCTCTCTCTGTATATGTCTCTCTCTCCTACTCTCTCCTCTCTCTGTAATGTCTCTCTCTCCTACTCTCTCCTCTGTATAGTCTCTCTCTCCTACTCTCTCTCTCTCTCTGTATATGTCTCTCTCTCTACCTCTCTCTCTCTCTGTATATGTCTCTCTCTCCTACTCTCTCTCTCTGTATATGTCTCTCTCTCCTACTCTCTCTCTGTATATGTCTCTCTCTCCTACTCTCTCTCTCTCTGTATATGTCTCTCTCTCCTACTCTCTCTCTCTCTCTGTATATGTCTCTCTCTCCTACTCTCTCTCTGTATATGTCTCTCTCCTACTCTCTCTCTCTGTATATGTCTCTCTCTCCTACTCTCTCTCTGTATATGTCTCTCTCTCCTACTCTCTCTCTCTCTCTGTATATGTCTCTCTCTCCTACTCTCTCTCTCTCCTACTCTCTCTCTCTGTATATGTCTCTCTCTCTACTCTCTACTCTTGTATATGTCTCTCTCTCTACTCTCTCTCTCTGATATGTCTCTCTCCTACTCTCTCTCTGTATATGTCTCTCTCTCCTACTCTCTCTCTCTCGTATATGTCTCTCTCTCCTACTCTCTCTTCTGTATATGTCTCTCTCTCCTACTCTCTCTCTGATATGTCTCTCTCCTACTCTCTCTCTGATGTCTCTCTCTCCTACTCTCTCTCTCTCTCTGTATAGTTCTTCTCTCTCTCTCTCGCTACTCTCTCTCTCTGTATTGTCTCTCTCTCCTACTCTCTCTCTGTATATGTCTCTCTCTCTCCTACTCTCTCTCTCTCTCTGTATATGTCTCTCTCTCCTACTCTCTCTCTCTGTATATGTCTCTCTCTCCTACCTCTCTATCTCTGTATATGTCTCTCTCTCCTACTCTCTCTCTCTCTGTATATGTCTCCTCCCTATCTCCTTCTCTGCTCTGTATATGTTCTCTCTCTTACTCTCTCTCTCTCTGATATGTCTCTTCTCTACTCTCTCTCTCTGTATATGTCTCTCTCTCCTACTCTTCTCTGTATTATGTCTCTCTCTACTCTCTCTCTCTCTGTAAGTCTTCTCTCTACTCTCTCTCTCTCTCTTATATGTCTCTCTCCCTACTCTCTCCTCTCCACTCTCTCCTCTTGTATGTCTATGTATGTGTGTATGCATATATGCCTGTGTCTGTCTGTATACCTCAGCGTTTCTTTATGTGCTTGTGGATATGTCTACAACAACAACAACAACAACAACAACAACAACTACTACTACTACTACTACTACTACTACTACTACTACTATTACTACTACTACTACTACTACTACTACTACTACTACTACTACTACTACTACTACTACTACTACTATCATCTGAACGTAAAGCTGGCTAGAAGATAAACCTGAGATTGGGGTTGATAGCAACCAGGACATGCAACATGTGATTTCATTGAATCAGTGCCATGGGATGATTAATCGTCTAGGCTACTACTGTTGCTGATGCTACTGCTGCTGCTACTATTTCTATTACTACTACTACTACTCCTACTCCTACTACTACTACTACTACTACTACTACTACTACTACTACTACTACTACTACTACTACTACTATTACTACTACTACAGCTATTACTACCACTACTCCTACTACTACTACTACTACTACTACTACTACTACTACTACTACTACTACTACTACTACTCTTACTACTATTACTACTACTATTGCAACTATTACAACTCGTACAACTAATACTACGACTACATCTCTTACAACTAATACTACTACTACTAGTACCACCACTACCACTATAACAACTACTGTTACTGTTGCTACTGCTACTGTTACATCTACCGCGCGGTTTATAACATACTATATGACGTGTGTCACAAATGTGTAGCCTAGGGCGTATAAATCAAAGACACAAATCGCAGAAATATACAACCTGACATCACGGGAATACGAGTTGACAGCTGTGGGCAATCGATCTCGTGACTAACCGTTCGATCACATATCCACACCCTAGGCTCGTGTTATTGCTTCACATATATTAGATAAAATCACCGAAATGGAACAACGTATCCCTACTTGTATAATAGAACAATCGAAATGGAACAGCGTATATGTACTTGTATACTAGGACAATCGAAACTCTTTGAGGTGATATGCTCAGTAAAATTCCGACCGCCTCATCTTCCTATGAAATGTCCTGACATTCAATGTAAGCTAAGTTAACCCGGGAGAGGAGCCATGATGATGTAGTCTCGAGACGCTTATCTGCCGACCTTGTCGTCTTGGGTTCGAATTCACTTCGAGTCGGATTTTTTCTTTTTATTTAGCATGGCTCCCAGGGCGACGCAGCCTAAAACCGGCACTAATATATGTCTTGGGAAATTAAGGCGGAGGTCATTCCTCGCGTGCAGACTGGTCCATACAGTTATGTGCCATGTGTCTAGTACGTCTCGTGATTGGGGGGAAAAATAGTCCATTTAGTTCACATGTACTTAAGATAGATATTAGATAGGAACACCAAAATATAGTACAACTATCTCGGAACAGTCATAACATCTGATGGAACGTGCCTTAAAGAGATTAGAACAAGGATCATTATGGTAAAGGCTGCCGTTTGCAAGATGGAAAACCTACTGACCAATAAAATCTATCCATTGCGGCAAGTAATAGATTGTTGAAATGCAACATAGATGCACTTTTGTATGAATGTGAAACGTGGGTAACGGGCAGACCAGCTGAAAAATATTTAATGGCAGTGGAAATGTTGTTTCTGTGGAAAATGCAACGAATACCGCGTACAGAGAGAAAAACCAATGAGCAAGTCTTACAAGAAATAAATGAAAACCATAAACTGATTAGAGAAATTAAACGTAAACAATCAAAAGCTTTTAGGCACATTATGAGAAGAAATAAACTAGAGAACTTGGTGACAAATGGCAAGATTGAGGGGGAAAGAACAAGGGGAAGGCAAAAAATGAAATATCTGGATGGCTTGGCCACATGTCAAGGTCGGTACAAGAACACAGAGCTGATGTACGACTCTGGTGATCGTGTGAAATAGCGAAACATGACCGCCCACTTTTATCGGCATGGCACACGATGATGGCGCCTTCAGATTACATAATCATGCCTTTAAGAAATTCTGATGTTCATACCGCGCTCTCCATCACCCTCCCCTCACCCACCCATCGTGTCCCTGCCATTTCTACCAGCATATTTCCAGCGTTGTAATACTGACTGACACTGTTCATATTTGTTCATATTGTACTCTGCTGTACTGATCCCCAATAATGGCCTTGTCTTCTTGTGACGTATTGCTTGAGAAGTCTACGTGGCCGCGAGGTTTGTGCGCTGGCGCTTAAACTTCCGTTGCACTGACGGTGGAGTAGTGGTTACAACCCTACACCGGTCAGTTGGATTTTAACGAAAGCAATGGCAAACTACTGAACATAAAGCTAGCTAGAAGATCAACCTGGGATTGGGGTTGATAGCAACCAGGACATGCAACATGTGATTTCATTATTTCAGTGCCGTGGGATGATTAATCGTCTTAATGCGACTTACCGTATCTGCCATGAGTTTATATATGGCCGAAATGTTGTCATTACGAAATGTTGTCTCAATTAAAATATCAATACAGTAGTAGTCCTTGAGCAACCTTCTTCAATTGCATATATAATACACCATGCTTGCTACCATATTAACAACTTTTAAGTCATAACTGTGACCTCCCCTACTTCTCATTTTCCACCATCTATGTTTGTTCGATCCAAACCTACTTTTTGTGTGTCACTAAATTTGTTCAGATGCATTCCTTATTGTTTCTTTACATTTCTCTAGAGTTGTCTGTCTACAACCTGGTCTACGTTATCGCAAGCTCATTCAGTGGGTCATAGATTCAGCTAGTGTATCCTTGCGCTCCAGCAAACAATGTTCTATATTATTCTGCTTCTGGCATTAGGCACAGTTGCCTTCCTTTATACAATACGAGCCACTCGAAGTCGCTGCCTCAGTAACTTTTATCGCAATGAGTTTTAAGTTCATTTGTTAACTGAAATATTCTTTAGGAGCATTCAACATGTATGCATGGCTTGATTTCAAGCTGCGGTTCCACGTCAGCGTCTGTTCCTCTGTTACATTTTCTATTGCTATTTATAAGTTATCATTACTGAGAGTTAGATGCATTGTAATATTGTATGTTCAGCCTTTCTTGACTTCCTTGTCCATCATTGCATTTCCATCAGTCTCTACTTGCGTCGGCGTGCACACCTAAACTGAATATCCTCTGTGATTTGTGATTGCAGGAATCATCATCATCATCATCACACTCTGGGCAGGTCTATAGATGTGCAGATACCCTCCTCAACATCTCCGCCAGCTTGTCTCGTGCTCCTGACAAAAAGCTCATGTCTGGCGGCTCCCTGTTTCACTCCCTTCTCCCTCACAAGGAAGCAGATTCTCAGGTTTCCTTAAAGTCATCTGTTCCTTCTGCAACTCTTGATAATCCTCTGTTGTCAAGGTATGTGGTACTCAAGAATATCTCCATTGGTATATCTGGTCTGCTGCTCACCTTCACGTGTGTATTATTGCCAGAACGCCTGTCAATGAATCTTTGAGGTCTCTCTGGGTGAGGTTATCACACAGCAGTTCTGGTACTTTCAGCACAGAGACTAGTTCTTGAGAACCCATTGGTGGTTTGTTTGTTATGCTAAAAGGTTTCTGTGGAAATATACATGGTCCTTCAGGATCCGCGGTGGCAAAGTAGCTTTGCAAACTTGCCTTAAAATGTTCAAATCTTGTTAGACATTGAATAACGAAGACACAATAAATGGATTGCCCGATTTATTGCCTGGCCTATTTTGCTGTATCACATCAGTTACATTCTGCAGAAGTGCGGACTCTGTGGGAATCTTCGTGGCGAAGTGGTCAAGCCGTCTGACTCGGGCTCCGAAGGTTGTGGGTTCGATTCCGGACCGCGTGCCTTCGGTTCACGAGTACAATTTTTCGGAGACTCCTGGGGTCGTTGCTGGAGCTACGGAGTTCGTGCTTTGTGCGATGCTTTACGCGCTGCGGAAAGAGACCGAGCCACATGGGATACAAACCCGGTGCAGTGATGTCGACCCTGTCGACTTTTAAGCGAATTTTTATTCTGCAGACATCACATAACATAAAAAAGCAATAAGATAAAATCTCTATGCCGAAGTAAACAATACACTTATTCATGCAGTAAATTTAAGTGTTTACCACGGTAATTTTAAACTGATTATCGTGTCTGTTTCTTTGCACAAAGTTGGCTTTTATAAGTGACCGGCAATTGCCTCTGCCAGCTTTAACATGCGACTATTGTGTGTGTCAAACAGCACACGAAACGCATTGTCCCTATAAATCACCTGTGGACGTCTTTATTCACTTGGGCTCCCCAGTCGAGGCTGCTAAAATGTGTACCAAGAAATGTTCTAGGTAGTAAAAGTGGCAAGCGGGATACTGACCACATTACAATACAAGTGCCGAGTGGTCTGAAATTATAAGTCTAGCACCATACTCGTTTACCCAATACGCCTTGTGATATTAATAATTCTTTACAGTGTATTAACACTTGTTCCTTCGGCGACGCGTGGTCGTAATTTGGAAGCGGTAGGTTCGAATCTCCGTGTGCCGACAGCTTTCAAGTTGGACACAGGTATGAATTGGCACTTATAATCTCTACTTCTTTCCTTTATTTATATAAATGCCAATCGATACCTATAAATATATTGCTCATGCTATTTGAAAGGCCCCAAGATTCGACCCAACAGCTGATAGTTGTTGCACTGCTGAAAGATCTGGCGGGATGTGACGTGAGACAGGATGTGTGCAGCTATGCTGGGCAAACCTGTAACGACCGTATCGTTCGATCACGAACTGACTTGCCATGAAGGGCCATCGAGAACAGATGGCGCGTTCTGAAAGTAATCGACATGATTCACTGGAAAATAACGCTCTCTCTGTGAAGGGAAATAAAGCTATATATATATATATATATATATATATATATATATATATATATATATATATATATATATATATATATATATATATATATATATATATATATATATATATATATAATCGCATACACTTGATTTCGAACGGGGGTAGCGGAATTGCACATCGCCTTCTCTATTCTCTATCCCTCGCCACAGATGCCGGCCGTGTGTGTGTGTGTGTGTGTGTGTGTGTGTGTGTGTGTGTGTGTGTGTGTGTGTGTGTGTGTGCGCGTGTTTGTGTGTTTTCTTTTTTTAAATATACCTGACAATAGACCTATTGAAAGAAGCTTTCCCTCCCAAACAACGTAATATGTGCGTCCAGTTATTGGTTGTTGCTTCAAGCAACGCAAGATGTCTTACTGGATGCACGTTCAGTCTAAGTACACTACAGAAATCTGGCTACAATCCAAATCCCGAAACAACCAAATAATCTACAATATTTAGCTTACTTCCTGTCTCGACGTTACACCCGGCCAGCGGCGAGAAATGCAATCACGGATAGTAACACTGATAGATGTAAAGACAAGAAGCGGAAACTCTTTGAAAGTAACCCGCCGATTTTATTTTTTGTCATGTTGGTTAAAGTGTCCCCTGAGGTATCTTCTAGGTAACATTGTGACACTAAAAGAGCTACCAAGATTCTTGCCTGTAGATCTCTAGAATGGGAGGTTTATGTGGGGGACGAATCTGAAATGTGTACAACTTGTGTTTTCTGCAATAATCTCTGAGAGAGCCAAAGCATCTAGGGATTTACCCGGATTGATATTATGCCCATTCTGTATTAACCATTTACAGAATAACCAGTTTGGTGTATCCCAAAGGTGGTCTTTAGAAACATTGGAGCAGTTCAGCAAACATCATTTTCTTTTCTTCCCACACGTGTCTTTTCAGAGACTTCTTAGAGTTAAGTGTGTTATACCTATATATACACATTGAGATCGGTGCTCACACCTAAATATGCACATTGAGGTCAGTGTACTTTGAGGTCAGTGTGTCACACCTGTATGTACACCTCAGAGCTCAGTGTGTCACACCTGTATGTACATCTCAGAGGTCAGTGTGTCACACCTGTATGTACACCTCAGAGGTAGTGTGTCACATCTGTATGTACATCTCAGAGCTCAGTGTGTCACACCTGTATGTACACCTCAGAGGTCACTGTGTCACATCTATATGTACACATCAGAGTCAGTGTGTCACACCTGCATGTACACCTCCCAGAGTCAGTGTGTCACACCTGTATGTACACCTCAGAGGTCAGTGTGTCACACCTGTATGTACATCTCAGAAGTCACTGTACCCTAGTTATCCATGCATGTGTACACACATTTCTTTTCCAAGACAGATTCCATCGAAAGTAGTAAGCTCCGTCTACTCTTGGGTGTTTTCTTTTCTAGCAGTCTTGCTATTGCAGAGGCCTTCTGGCCTGCCCTTTGCGATTTTCAACTATCGTAGATTTGTAACGTGAACATCTTCTGTTTTCTGTCTTATCCGTGATGGTTAGGTATCCAGTTTCACTACCAAACAGACTGAATAGGAGGATAGGCGATGCGTGTTGTATCATTAGAAAGAAATGTTCGTGTAAACATTCGCCAGCCTTACAATGAGATTCGAACCCGGTAACATACTATCCTGCAGTGAACATTATAACCTCCCAGCTAAACCGCCCCTGAAAACACAATCTTAGAACCACTGCTATACACGTTGTTATGAAGAAATACAACACTGTCACACACACACACACATCACACACACTCACACACACACATACCTCACACTACACACAGACAAACACATCACACACTCAACACACACCACAGAGTTCTACAAACTCACAATCAACAAAATCCACCGTGCTGTAGAAGAAACTAACGTGCCAGGCCGCTTGACCATCTTACACCCCAACCCCCTCTACCACCCGTCACATGTTTATGATCACATATTCTCTACACAACAATCGATTTCCGCCTGCAGATGACATGTTTAATATCAGTGGTTATTCCTAGTCACGTGATCGACACTGTCATGACAAACTGTAAGTGTTTTTAAATGGCCGTCATAACTGTCTTGAGTTCCCGCCGCCCCGCCCCTGCCTTCATTCTGTGTCGTTATTCCAGGACCGTGCGGTAGATTTTCTCACTATGTTGCAAGCCTTCCAAATGAAGCCCCTTACATGTTTTTTTTTGTTTTTTTAATATGCCGCCCCCTAATGAAGCCTTTTACAGTGCCGCCTGGTGTGGCCGCCTATCTGTATCACAATATAAAATGACACAAAGTGGTGCAGCTTTACATAACAGAGTTACGACACATACAGAACGTTGCGGCGGTTAGCCTTCATCAGCAAACAAACACATTCACAAACACAACATACAGTCAAGGAGATCTCCTGTGACATTAGAAGGTGATGACAGGACGAGAGGAACAAATGCATGGAAAAATAGAAGCAATAAAGAGAAAATGAGAATTGAGAAAAATGTTAATTGAAAAGAATGTTAGTTGAAGAAAATGTTTAATAGAAAAACTGTTAATAGAGAAAAACACTGCATACTCACCTCACGTACGGATCTGAATGACTACGAAAATCTCGAGTGTAGTTGTATACGGTGCTGGATGTTACGGTTCAGTGAGCACATAGAAAGAAGTGGGCGGGGTAGGAGGCGTGTAAAATTGACCAAGACAACATTGTGTTATTTAAGGTCTGTGTGGACTGGTGTGCATGAACACGCGTACATGCATAGACACACGTGGAACTATGCACAGTATATGCAAGAAGAGAGAGAGAGAGAGAGAGAGAGAGAGAGAGAGAGAGAGGAGAGCGAGAGAGACAGACAGACAGAGAGAGACAGAGAGAGACAGAGAGAGGAAAAGTGCCTGCGACATACCACATGGGGCATACTGTACCCTACGAAATAGTCAGTATGGTGGCTTGTCATACAACGCGCTTCAGGAGCCCCTCGCCCAGTGCTCGAGTTGTTGGGGCTGTGTAAGATCCAACCACTGGCAATGCACGTGAAGAAGGTATGCACAGAGAAGCCAGATGTAAGGGGAGAGAGAGAGGGAGGAGGAGAGTGAGAGAGAGCGAAAGGGAGGGAGAGAGGGGAGAGAGAGAGAGGAAGAGAGAGAGGGGGAGAGAGGGAGAGAGAGGGCGAGAGAGAGCGACGAGAGAGGGAGAGAGAGGGAGAGAGAGATAGAGAGAAAAGGAGAGAGAGGGGAGAGGAAGAGAGAGAGGAGAGAGAGAGGAGAGGAGAGAGAGAGAGGGAGAGAGAGAGTGAGAGAGGTGTGCGAGCGAGAAGGGGGAGGGCAGAGAGAGAGATCAAGAGAGGCAGAGAGAGAGGGAGAGAGCGCGCGAGAGGGAGTGAGAGAGGGAGAGGGAGTGAGAGAGGAGGAGAGAGAGCGAGAGAGGGGAGAGCGAGAGAGAGAGGGAGAGAGCGAGAGGGTGAAAGAGAGAGAGGGCGAGAGAGAGGGAGAGAGCGAGAGAGAGAGAGAAAAAGAGAGAGAGAGGAAAAGTGCCTGTGATATACCACATTAGGCATGTGGGGCGCGTCAGTCTACGCGTACGACGTTTCCCTCGTACTGTACCCTATGAAATAGTCAGTATGGTTGATTGTTACACAGCACACTTCAGGAGCCCCTCGCCCAGTGTTCGAGTTGTTAGGGCTGTGTGAGATCCAACCACTGGTAATAAAAGTGAAGTAGGTAGGCACAGAGAAGCAAGATGTAAGGAGAGAGAGAGAGAGAGAGAGAGAGAGAGAGAGAGAGAGGAAAAGTGCCTGTGATATACCACATGAGGCGTGTGGGGCGCGTCAGTCTACACGTACGACGTTTCCCTCGTACTGTACCCTATGAAGTAGTCAGTATGGTTGATTGTTACACAGCACACTTGAGGAGCCACTCGTCGAGTTGTTGGGGCTGTGTGTGAGATCAACCACTTTGTAATACAAGTGAAGTAGGTAGGCACAGAGAAGCAAGATGTAGAGAGAGAGAGAGAGAGAGAGAGAGAGAGAGATAGATAGAGAGAGAGAGAGATAGAGAGAGAGAGAGAGAGAAGAGAGAGAGAGAGAAGAGAGAGAGAGAGAGAGAGAGGTTGGAAAACTGCATGCGATATACCGCATGAGGAATGCGGAGTGGGTAGGTCTACAAATGCGAGACTTCACTCATACTGTTCTCTATGGAATAGAGGCAGTAAGGTTAATTGCTGTACAACGAATTTGAGGATCAAATCACCCAGTGGTTGTGTTTAAAATCAGACCACCGGCAATATAGTTGGAATATGTGGGTACAGAGAAGCCTGATGGAGAGGAGAGAGAGAGAGAGAGAGAGAGAGAGAGAGAGAGAGAGAGAGAGAGAGAGAGAGAGATTGGAAAAGTGCCTACGACACGCCCCTGATGTATGCGGGGTCGGTCGATCTACAAATACGAGGCTTCACTCATACAGTTCCCTATGAATTCGGGGGCAGTAAGGTTGATTGTTATACAACGTATTTGAGGATCAAATCACCCAGTGGTAGTTTTAAAATCAGACCACTGGCAATATAGTTGGAATATATAGGCACAGAGAAGAAAGATGGAAGAGAGAGAGAGAGAGAGAGAGAGAGAGAGAGAGAGAGAGAGAGAGAGAGAGAGGAAAAGTGCCAACGACACGCATCTGATGTATGTGGGATCGGTCGGTCTGTAAATACGAGGCTTCACTCATACTGTTCCCTATGAAGTAGGGGCAGTAAGGTTAGTTGTTATACAACGTATTTGAGGATCAAATCACCCAGTGGTTGTGAAGCCTCGTATTTACAGACCGACCGATCAAACATACATCAGGGGCGTGTCGTTGGCACTTTTCCTCTCTCTCTCTCTCTCTCTCTCTCTCTCTCTCTCTCTCTCTCTCTCTCTCTCTCTCTCCCTACATCTTGCTTCTCTGTGCCTACCTACTTCACTTGTATTACCAGTGGTTGGATCTCACACAGCCCCAACAACTCGAACACTGGGCGAGTGGCTCCTCAAGTGTGCTGTGTAACAATCAACCATACTGACTACTTCAAAGGGTACAGTACGAGGGAAACGTCGTACGTGTAGACTGACGCGCCCCACATGCCTCATGTGGTATATCACAGGCACTTTTCCCTCTCTCTCTCTCTCTCTCTCTCTCTCTCTCTCTCTCTCTCTCTCTCTCTCTCTCCTTACATCTTGCTTCTCTGTGCCTACCTACTTCACTTGTATTACCAGTGGTTGGATCTCACACAGCCCTAACAACTCGAACACTGGGCGAGGGGCTCCTGAAGTGTGCTGTGTAACAATCAACCATACTGACTATTTCATAGGGTACAGTACGAGGGAAACGTCGTACGCGTAGACTGACGCGCCCCACATGCCTCATGTGGTATATCACAGGCACGTTTCCTCTCTCTCTCTCTCTTTCTCTCTCTCTTTCGCTCTCTCCCTCTCTCTCGCCCTCTCTCTCTTTCACCCTCTCGCTCTCTCCCTCTCTCTCTCGCTCTCCCCTCTCTCGCTCTCTCTCCTCCTCTCTCACTCCCTCTCCCTCTCTCACTCCCTCTCGCGCTCTCTCTCCCTCTCTCTCTCTCCCTCTCTTGATCTCTCTCTTGCCCTCCCCCTTTCTCGCTCTCACCCTCTCTCACTCTCTCTCACTCTCTCTCTCTCTCTCTCTCTCCCTCTCTCTCTCCCTCTCTCTCTTCCTCTCCCCCTCTCTCTCTCCTTTTCTCTCTATCTCTCTCTCCCTCTATCTCTCCCCCTCTCTCTCCCTCTCTCTCTCCCTCTCTCTCCCTCTCTCTCTTCCTCTCTCTCTCCCCCTCTCTCCATCCCTTTCGCTCTCTCTCACTCTCTCTCCCTCTCTCTCTCCCCTTACATATGGCTTCTCTGTGCATACCTTCTTCACGTGCATTCCCAGTGGTTGGATCTTACACAGCCCCAACAACTCGAGCACTGGGCGAGGGGCTCCTGAAGCGCGTTGTATGACAAGCAACCATACTGACTATTTCGTAGGGTACAGTATGCCCCATGTGGTATGTCGCAGGCACTTTTCCTCTCTCTGTCTCTCTCTGTCTCTCTCTGTCTGTCTGTCTCTCTCGCTCTCCTCTCTCTCTCTCCCTCTCTCTCTCCCTCTCTCTCTCTCTCTCTCTCTCTCTCTCTCTCTCTCTCTCTCTCTCTCTCTCTCTTCTTGCATATACTGTGCATATATCCACATACACTAGCATTTTGTCTGTTGAAGTGTGTCTATGCATGTACGCGTGTTCATGCACACCAGTCCACCCAGACCTTAAATAACACAATGGGGTCTTGGTCAATTTTACACGCCTCCTACCCCGCCCACTTCTTTCTATGTGCTCACTGAACCGTAACATCCAGCACCGTATACAACTACACCCGAGATTTTCGTAGTCATTTCAGATCCGTACGTGAGGTGAGTATGCAGTGTTTTTCTCTATTAACAGTTTTTCTATTAAACATTTTCTTCAACTAACATTCTTTTCAATTAACATTTTTCTCAATTCTCATTTTCTCTTCATTGCTTCTATTTTTCCATGCATTTGTTCCTCTCGTCCTGTCATCACCTTCTAATGTAGTCACAGGAGTTCTCCTTGACTGTATGTTGTGTTTGTGAATGTGTTTGTTTGCTGATGAAGGCTAACCGCCGCAACGTTCTGTATGTGTCGTAACTCTGTTATGTAAAGCTGCACCACTTTGTGTCATTTTATTGTTTACACTTTCACAGCTTTACCGCAGTTCCACCTAATTTTATTCATATTTATCTGTATCACAGCACGGCACGGCCCTGCGTGTTTCGTTTCGTTTCTTGATACTTGGTGTCTTCTTTTCTTTTCCTTGCTTTCCTTTCTTGTATTTCAGTGGACAGAAGGATTGCCAGACGCATTGATAGACATGCAGCCAGAGAGAGAGAGAGAGAGAGAGAGAGAGAGAGAGAGAGAGAGAGAGAGAGAGAGAGAGAGAGGGAGAGAGAGAGGGAGGAGAGAGAGATAGAGAGAGAGGGGAAGAGAGAGAGGGAGAGAGAGAGAGGGAGAGGGGGAGAGAGA